>CM035791.1:28059505-28421678 GCA_020466265.1 Siphamia tubifer | reverse complement strand
CAGCATTTGTTAGATAATGACTTAATACTGTAAATGAAGTTCCCGTGTACTGAATTTTTAGTGACCAATTTATTTTATAATCATAAAATCACTGACAAAACTCATCACACTTACTTCAGAGTAAAGTTGGACAGTTGAGCAGAGCTGGCCATGAGTATGTAGAAGGTTGCGATGTCAGTTGTCTTCAGTGGTTTGGAGGATGTCCTAATTACAATGGCGTTGCCAAGCTTCAGTCGAGACAGTGTAGCCATTCCTTTGGGCACCTGTAGGAGACGAACGCTGCCAATCCTCTGCATGGGGGTGACGGGAACATACTCGGCCTGCTGCTGGGTGCTGCCCCATCGATTGCCATCCACAGAATTACATTTCCCATTGATTTTAGGCTGAGCCTGGTAGTACAGCTCCACGGGGTTCCCAGCAGATGGGTCCTGCCTCTCCCTGCTCGTGCCCTCTGACCCCGGCGCAAACCAACCCAGTGCAGGTGCTAACTCAGCCATGCAGGTCCCCCTCTCACCTCCCATAGCACAGGAGCCCCTAACCTCCTGGGTTTGCCAGAAAGCAAACACCGTCACACATGGTAACTCATCCAATGTGCCCTCCCCTCTGTCCCAGTCCCTCCCAGCCACATAGAAGAGTACCCGTACTTTAGGCTTGGAGGAGAACACCCTGGTGGTCAGCACAAAGGCCTGGATTTTCCAGTTAAAGGTAAAGACCTCCGGAGCGTTGAAGAGTTGCACAGATTGGACCAAATCTGGAGGCACAAGCTGCTCAGTGTACATAGTGCCATAGCTGACACTAACAGCTGGCTGGCGGCTGGCTCTTAAGATAACAAAGGGCTGAGTGTGACTCTGTGTGCTGGAGTTCCTCATGAAGTCCTGCCCGGCCTCTTTTAGGAAAAGATAGTCGGCATCACGCACCTCATAGCTGATTGGCAAGGAGACTGGAAAAGGCACTAGGTTCTTACTGTCTGCCAGCTCTTTACTGCTTATGTCTGTAAGATAGAAATGAAGAATTACAGCTGGGTTATTAAAAGACCTTATTCTGAAACGAAAACTGAACTATGAAGTCCTGAAAGTAAAATAATGATCAACTGAATGGAGCATCAAAAGAATTACACCTTCACTGAGCCAAACCTTAATGTATAATATAGTATAGGAAAAGTTATAGCATTACAAATAGATGTTACACTGCTACGGTTTTTGGCAAACAAAAATAATTAAAAAATAAAAATAAAAATACTAAGGCTTATAATTTTTATTCCTGCATTTCACTTCGCATCCACAGCCTCAGGGTTAGCCGTCACATGGATGATCTGTTTTTCTCTATATGATGGAAAGGTGGGATCTGATACATCTGGCACAAGGTTGAAATCAACCATTAAAAAGTAGGATTACAATGGCTTTTCAGATTCTAAGCAGGATGTGTATATCTGTTAAATCCTACAGCAGAAAAACAAGAACACTGGACCAATGTAATGCCATGTGACGAAGCTAAATAAATTTAATGAACTGTAGGTTATTAACATAGGTGAGTATTGTCACCTCTATATAGAACATTTACAGTATTACAGTACAAGAATAGCCAGCTGACTGTTAAACACTTAGCATACTGTACAGTGTGTAAAATGGTCTCTCTCTATAATACCAAAGTAAATAAGATGAACCATTAGAATAAATAGTACTGATCTGGTTTAAAAGCTTCTGTGTTTGTCTCAGTGGACATGAGCTGAAAGCAGAGGTCAAATAACCATCATGTGTCCTGATTAAACATCCATTTTGATAGAATTATAGTAGTGAATTATAGCACCCTACTTGGTGAATTAAGAACAAGAAACATTGGTTTACTCTGCAGATTATGACAAAATGGATGACACTGCATTTAGTACGAAAAACGGCTTTAGCAGGAAGTCAAATAAACAAGTCATCATCACATTGAAAAGTATACTGAAACTGACAGGAGCATCTTTCTGAAGAGATTAGATCTAGATTGTCACATGAATGAGATCAAACATATGTAAATTGTATTTGTCAAGTTATAACAAAATATACCAGAGGAAGTGTACAGCTTGTCACTGAATTCTTAATTATTATTTAGCCTATGAGAACTTCTTGGTTTACTTCTATGTGAAAATCATTCATCATGTCCCCTATGGTTACTGGCATTGGGTGAGCCTGTCTCCTGCTTTTCATCATGTGTCATCCACCCCAGTAAAAAGCCTGTCATGATGGTCTGACACTTCACACAGCAATGACTATACTATATGTGTCACAATTATGTCAACCCACCAACCCCACTGAGGAAGACAACAAGATCTCTTCTTTTCACTTTCCCCCTCTCTTGCAGATGTAGACATGAGTGTCAGTCATGTTCACTGAGTGGGCGACAGACATTATTGAGGCAGAGACAGTGTTTGGGAATGGGGCAGCCCTGGCTTAGCCTTCCAAGGGCCACAGTGACAGATGTGCTGTTTAATACCAGAGCTGGCAACAACTCCTGCTGGGTTTATTCGAAACTGGCACACTGACTGTCTCAATAAGGGAGAATGCACCACCAATGTAGTAAATTTCATCATATACAAGCTCATCCTTTTGGAGAAACATTTGATGGGTTTTCGGTCAAATTATTTTAGTTATACCTTTCTTGCTTTCATTTAAAACTCAAAAATAGACAGTTTACATAAAGTATAAACAGAATAGTTGAAGATATGCCAGAATGATTTCCAGGTCACCCAGCGCTATGAGGAAAGTTTTCAATTGTCAACAAATTTAGATATCTACTAAGTATAGTAAAAGAAAAAAAAAAAAAACTTCTTTCATCTTCTCATGATGAAAATCTTGCCCTCAACTGATAAACCTGAGAGCAAATCCGCCGCACCAGCTGTTCTACCCTCTAAAATAACTCATTTTCAAGACCCTGAGCTTCTCTTCCTCCTTGGCTCAGTCAGAAAGCATCAGTGTTCCCATGCATATGGTACTGCAGCCTCTAAAAGCATCGTCTCCAAAATTGTAGACAGAACATACAGTATGGTTTTATCTATTTTTTCCTCTTACTTCAATTTGTACTCAGGTTTAAACATATATGATCCTACAAAAATGTGTCTATTAATAGCTACTTCCAAATAAGATACACCTTGTATGAAATTAGATTTCACTGATTTTTTTTTGCATGAAAGCACAAAATAAACTAAGGATTTTTTCCCCTTTTTAAAAAAATAAATGCCACTTGCCGTGTGTCCTGTATCCCACTATATTTTAGTTATTCCACTTAAGTGAAGTACAATCCACTCTAAAGTTAAGTGTCATCCTTTAAAGATCAAAAGGAGAACAAAATACAGTATTGTGAAAAGTATAATAAACTCAGATTTCTCATTATACATTTTACTCAGGGCTTAAAAATTTAGAATTTTCATTTAATTTCTATTATATTTCCTATCACTAGTTATTTTTGATATAAGAATATAAATATGTTTAATGAGCTCCATTTTGTCCTCAAGTTTGCTTTGAGGGTCTAAATCAAAGTTGCTGTTTTTTATTATAAATGACTCTCCTTACTTTTGTGTGCTTGTCTTTCAGCATTTCTTTGCAAAAAGTAATCAATCTTCATATTATTCTATTAAACGGCACAAAGTCGCAGCAACCATCGTGGAATTCTAATGTGCATTAATGACTTTTACCATATGTGCAAAACAGCTTGCAAAAATGAAGTGACTCCCAACAGCATTACAGCCGACAACAATAAGTGTGTGCATTTTAATCAGTTATTGAGAGACTTCAAGACTGTAAATACAAAACAATAGGAGCTTTTGTTTCTAGTCAGTGGCTCTAAACCAAATCTACTGTAAGTGTGATCAATTTGGGTCACACATCAAACAACAAAATCACTTTATATAGTTTAAAATAAGAATATTTTGGCAGGAACATAGAAACACTTGGCAATCATCTGTGGATAAAAACAGCAGGAGAGGAAAGGCAAATTGTTCATTAAATACACAACAATATTTGCCAAGACTTGGAGGGTCTTTGTGCACTGTATGAAATTAGGAAAGGACATCCAGCAAGCAGGGATTGAAAAATGTCTTTATGTTAGAGGCATATGCAATGACACTATACCATGTCTACTGCAAAGTCCTAATTGGAGTATTACACAGTTATAATACTCCCAACTGAGTTAAATTCACAGATCCCTTAGCTGACAACATATTTTATTCAATTTACATGGCCATTCATTTCAGACATAACCAAAACACTAACTCACAATCTAAGATTAAGGGAATTTTACTGATTAGTTGTTGGGTTAATTATGTATATGTATAAACATGCTTACTGATGCTCGAACTCTGACCCTATCACCTCTTACCGGGCCAATCCTCCAATCACATGATTGACATGTGACAGCATTATAACCAGCATTATGACCTTTTGTTCAATGGTTTAGGCATTGCTTTACAAAGACCATGCACTGATCATATGACATGTAATGCTCCAAGAAGCTGGGGACAGAGGCAGAATGGTGAGAGGGTGGGGGGGAGTTAAGGAGAGGGAGGGAGATAGAGAGAGGGGAGATGGGGAGAGATTGAGAGAGGCTTAAGCTTGTGCAGTGATTGGTAGGGATTGTTATGCCCAATGCAACTCTTAAAGCTGCTTTTAAAAAAACAGTTTTATCAAAATGTCTCTGTTTTTGTCATCTTTGTATCTATAAAACTAGCCTGTGCATTCCTTTAGAAATAGTTATTTTTAAGGACGTTATTGGCTTTACAGCAAATGTCTTTTGTGATGTGTGTGTGTCATAATGGAAGTTTTGAAGTTAGATTGTCTGCTTCTTGTTTGTATTACTTTATAGTAGTGTGTGCAAAAAAAACAAATAATAATAATAGGGGGGACCCTAGTTTTTATGAGAGACATCTATAAATGAAAGCAATACTTCCAAAAGGGAAGCAAAGTACTAACCATTAAGGCATGGCTCAAGTTATAATACAAACCCATCAAGTATTTTACTCCTCACTGATTTCATTGTAAATGTTTAATATCCTACTCACTGCTCTGACACCTCTTGCCGCAAGTAAAACACATATGCGCATGTTAGGCTGACTCAAATGCTCCATCACTGTAATGCAAGACGTAGTTTTGTGGTCAAATGAGGACATTTATCTATCATTTAGACTTCTCCAGAATGATATTTGAGTGTTGCTGTCATAACATCACGAAGAAAGGCCCACTTTACCTTAATATATGCACAATACAAACATCATTCCCAAACTAATTTATGAGCAATTATTATCAAATAGCAATGGTGACAATATTTTTCTCATTGCATCGATGAATTTAACAAGGCTTGAGGTTCATCCATTACACTTTTGCTGAAGCTGGTTCTCACCACTGACTGGGTGATTTCGTTAAATACTTATGAAGAAGCACCCAATTAGACTAAAGCCACTTACCTTGTGTGAGAACCGCTGTGATTGTTGCCAATACTATCTGTAAGATCCTGCAGCTCTGATAATAAAGGCTCATTTTGGCACCCGACGACGCTCGTTGTTCCAGGCAAGTTCCCAGTGTCTGTGGTTTGGTCTGGTTTCAGCAGGCTATGGAGCGGATCGTTTCATCCATTTCTGCGGTTCGCACACTTAACATAATCACACCTGTCAGAGTGTAAGTTGTACTGAAGCACGCGCTGCAGGTGACAAAAGCAGTGCGTCGAAATGCGCTCTTGGTTGCGCGTAAAAGTTGTGCGTAACGGGATGTACCTCCTGGAGACTTGAATGACCGGTGAGAAGATGTGGAAATCTTAAAACTGCAGTTGTGTTGAGTGTCCCGTTCCGATCGATAGAACCTTTCACATTAAGGATCTCAACAATTATCTTATCCAAATTGAGTCGCTCTTCCCAGCCTGTCGCCGCGTCTGGGGCTCTGCAGTGTTAAACGGTTGTTAGCAGATCACTGACTGTCTTGTGAGCAATCCTTAGGGCACTAAACTCATCATCTGTCACTGTTCATCCGCTCAGGAACCCACGTTCAGGACGCAGCTGGTAGGATTAACCCTGCGTTGGTATGATTGACAGAATAAATGAACACAATATACGGTTGTTTTTACTTATGTCCCATCACTTAATCTGTTAATGTGGAAAATTCGTTGTATATTGACCTAGAATGTTTATACTGTACTAACATTAACACTAACACTGTACAGACATAGAGGAGGATAAATGGTCAAAGCATGAGCAAAAGCTGAGGGGGGGGGGGGCATATAGCTGGAGTGGAAGGTGGAAGTTGTTTAACTCTGAATTGTTCTATTTCATTAAAATATAGTGAATTTTAAACATGGCCAGTGCAACAATTAACTTTTTTTTTTTTTTTTTTTTTTTTTTTGGAGGGGGGGGGGGTGGTAAAAATGTTGTTGTTGGAATGATTATTCTTCAATGAATTACGTTGTTGTCTGTCTGCTTTAATCATCAGAGCATCATTAGCCTCATTTTTTATCAAAGAAAAATATCCTGGGATATTTGTTGTGGGTAAACGGCTGTGCCTCTAAATCTTTTAGAAAAAGTTGTTTCTCTAAATTACTATAATTCGACACCGCATAATTAACTACATTCCCAGCCCTGCTAAGAATAAGACTAAGAATAAGACTAAGACTAAGAATAAGAAAAATAATAAGAAGAAATTTAATTTCGTCGTATGAACCCCTTTATCCTCACTCGGGTCACTGGGGGCCTAATCCATCTACAATGGGTGAAGGCGGGGTACACCATGTATGAGTGTCCAGTTCATCCCAGGGCTGAACATACATAAACAATCACTCTCACATTCAGACCTATGGCCAATTTAGATTAACCCATTAATTAACCTATCAGTGCATGTGTTTGGATGGTGGGAGAAAACTGGAGTACCTGGAGAAAACCCATGCAGACCCGAGGAGAACATGAGAACACTCCACACAGAAAGGTCTGATGTTGGAATTGAACCAGGGTCCTTCTGTCTGTGAGGCACGAATGCTAACTACTGCACCACTGTTTTTAAATAAATAAATAAATAGATAGATAAATAAGTGACGCCATTCGTCTTCCTCTAAAATTATGCCTGATTCTCTACCAAGTATCGGTGTTGCCATCTTGTGAGACTTTCACCATGAGTGTACATGAACGGTAATAATCACATTCAACCATGCAAATTAGGCTAATTAGGGTGTGATTGCATCACACATACCTCATTATTACTATTCATTCAAAATGTAGAACTTGAATGGAGAGAAATTTTCTTCTTGAATATATAAAAAACTGAAACCTTCCCTTTTTTCCCCCATTTGCCAATCAAACCAATACATCAAAGCTTAATGATACAGTATTCATATCCTTGGGACATGTAACTGTTTAAGCGCATTAGGTGGATAGTTAGTGCCCTCTGATGGTTAGGGGAAGTTTATATGTCAGTAATTCAAAGGTGAGACACTATTACTTCCCAGTTGCATCATAAATGCTAAAATTTTAAATTCATTTTTTTTTCTCATTTTTTAGCAGGAACCTCATAAGGGTGGCATTTAAATGTATGCATGTATCCAGGTATTGCATTATATTTATATGTATAGGTGTTGAGGCGTTTGCAATGCTCCCTGCATAACCTTATCCCATTCCTAAAAAAAAAAAAAAAGTACCATCAAATGGTAGAATATATATATATATACACATATATATATATATATATATATATATATATATATATATATATATATATATATATATATATATATATATATATGCAGCCTACTGAATTCTTTCACTTTGACAAAAGTTACTGTTGTTAACACTTGTAGGGGTGAATGTAATGGAGTTTATTGACTAATAAAGAGGATAAAGCAACATATCAACTCGTGACCGAAACCTCACAGTATCTGGCGAGAAAAAGAAGTTGCCACAAGCTACTGCTGTGAGCTTATTTGAGCTCCTCCCTACCACTGCAGCATTGTGATAAGCAGCAACAGCAGCAACAGCATCTCAGTATTGGGGTTGCTCCAGTACAGTGTAGTGCTGCCGTGGGATAACTTAGATCCTCTTCTACTTACCTGTTTCAGGAGAAACATCCATTATGCTGTGTATGAAAAAGGATGACGAAAAAATGTCCTCAAAAAACTTTTTCTGAATTTGTTGTCGTAGTCTGTGTCTCTACACTTCAGTGCACAATTCATGAACTGTGAGAATGAACTGGGACTGGAAGACACAAATACTTGTCATACATGAATACAATCAACCTCCTGCAGACACACATCTAAAAATAAACATTACTTCATTTTTTATCTGCTGCTATGTAAATTAGACATTTTTTACTTGAAGAATTGATAGCTGAAAGCATGAGTAATCTCTCTACAGATTCTTCATTAAAACAAGAGAGACATGCTCTTGAAAAGAAATGGCCTTTTTAGTCACCTGACGGAGCACATAAGCAGAATCACTTTTCAAAACTGTCACACATTTACCCATCATTTAACATGACATCAGGGGGAAAAAAAATGCACATTTATGACACCCCTTCATGACTCCCCATGAGAAGCATTCAGAATAGTGTAAAAACATATGGTAAAAGCTGTCAAGAATATGTTCTAAACACTTAAAGGACAGAGAAACAACGCAGGCCTCCGGATATGCAAGTTAGGATGGTGACATAGATGAATGTCACAGCAGAGATGTGCTACAGCCGGAGAGTGGCCATAAAGTAGTGATAGATGTGAGTGCCACAAGGAAGGGAATGTGTTTTCAATGTACATCATCCTTCTGTTTGACAGATAGAGGTAGCTTCTGCTGAGGTGCATTTAACCACACAGGAGGCTCTAATGTTCTCACTTTCAATGCAAACGAAGAAAGTGAGTGCACTAAAATTTACATATCTTAATAATAACTTGTTACTTAACACTAAAGGATGAATTTGAGTCATATTTAAACATGCATGTGTGTAAACTAAACTACAGGCCTTTAAACTCGGTAACAAGTATCATAACATTTTAAGAAAATGTGTCATGCTTTTTATATTATTTTGTCATTTCAGTAACTAGCAGCTGGTTCCTAATTTTCTGATATCCCATAATATGTGCAGTTACATCAAGTTTCATAAGATGTGTTTGGAGAACTTTATCATATCGGATATTTTTGAGTATATAGCCTGACTTCAAAAATGTATTGTAGGTCTTTTGGCTTTAACTTACTTTCAAAGTTGTAATTGCATCAAGCTGATGATATTTGACATAGCTGACACGTACTCTGGGTGTTAACATTTCTCAAGGGATGAATCAACACCTCTGCAAATATAGCTCCCAATTTAAAGCTGCTGAAGGTGTTTAATTAACTCACTTTGGATGCTCATTATTATTAGGATTTATTTATTTTTTGCTATAGTTCCCATTTAAGTCCATTTTAGAGCAGCATTAAATAGCCAGCCTGCTGTTAGGAGCACAATGTCTATATTCACCATACAATCAACACTTAAGATCATGCTACTGTAAATCCAACTGAAGATCTTTGTGTTGTCAGCCTTGGTTTTTCATGGCATCAATTTTCGGAAGATGTTGCTTCCCGCAGTTATAAAGAGTGATTATATGAATTATGTGAGCTCTGTCAGTTTAAACCACTCTGCTCGTTTTCTTCTAAACTCACACACAAAACAATACTTTTGTTTGCTACACTGTTATTCAGTCTAGATGTATTTTTGGATTGTTTTTCACAGATGTTTCACTGTGCAGATACTACAGAGTGCCATGTACAAAAACACTGAAAGATCTCAAACTAAACCATGTTTCAATCATGCCGCTGTCAAAGATCACTTTTCCTCCTTAAAAATATCTGACATGAACTCTAATGAAAGCTTCAGGCCTGTATCTGCATGAGGATGAGTATTGTACTGCTGACTGAGGAAGAGCTCGATGCCTCAATAAGAGAATTATGTGATGAGCTGTTGTCTATGAGAGACTGTATGCATTTTGTATGACCTAGCGAACCCTGTGTGATATGCAGCATCTGTAAGGGAATTGCTCATTTGTTTTCTTGCAATAATAGTAATAAAACAAAAAAAAAACACTGCAAGAAAACAAATGAGCAATGTCCTTACAGAAGCTGCCTGTCACACAGGGTCTTCCTACATCCATGTCAGTCTCCATATACAATTAGTAAAACTCCCACTTACAGATACCCAATAAACTTCCAACAATGTACACTGTTCGAACCTACAGTATATAATAAAGTTCCTACATACAGATCTAAGGCATGTGTTTCTCTTACACCCGACTGCAGATAAAACAGCAATAGAAAGATCTTTGATATGCTGGAAGCTTTTTCCTAATGACAGAGACAACGGCATCTCTGCCCTTAATAGGAGGGAGGTAACTGGAGGCTTTTTCATATTACATGCTGTACAACAGCCACTGCACTCCCACACAACCTGCTCACCAAACATTAATAGCAAGTCTGTAAAACTTGAAAGGTGCATAGCAGAGACCTGAGCAAACACAAGCTCAGAGGGCTCAAATACACCCAGGAGCCTGATCTTTCCTTATTCCCCTCGGTCCTAGAGGTATAAGGGTTAGCTCTGTACCCACAGATAGCTGCAAACATTTTGTAAGTCTGACTACACAGGTGATTCAGAAGAACAGAATGAACTCAGGCAGTGACAGAGGCACAAATAAACATGAAAGTCTTGCCAAGTATCTTCACAAGCAAGCGTTGCAATGGTGTTGCTTACAATTGCAAGTTACTTTGAATAATATACCAGTAGCTGTCTCCCCCCCCCCCCCAAAAAAAAAAAAAAAATTGTGCTGAGAAATGTCTGTCTGCAGCTTCTTAATCCAACCCAAACTGGGCCATGAGAGACAGCTCTCCGTGTATGGGTTTGAATACCCCGAGGCAGCAGACGAAGAGTTTGTTCAGCCTAATCTCCGCTGTGTGATGTGTGACTTCTTCCCCTGCTGTCGTACTCATGTAATCTGCTGTTTGTGCCGCTTTAAGTCCGGGAATAGTGAGAGGTTGAAGCAGGAGACTACATGATGGGAACTGTCATCTCTGTCCCATCGATGGGTGCTGCCAGTATCCTGCTAATCCCCAGAGTAATCCCACCACCACAACAGAGAAATCAGACACACCCAGGCAGACAGGACAGGAGTCTGCAGCCACCTACACAGCCAATACTTCCTGTGGCACACACATCCACACACTGTTGACACAGTGACAGCCACTTTACATGAAAGCTGGCTCTCACGCTCGGCTGACAATTGAATTGATGTTTACATGTCTCAGCAAATAACAAACTGAATGAAGCAATGGGGGATTGTTTGTATGTTGAATAGAATGCCAGTTCTTGCATTAGAGTGATGTAAGTATCCAATCTGGGACATATGTGTGTGTGTGATTCTTAGCATATGTTGCCTATTTTGCCTTGATTTAATTTTTTTTTTACACAAAACAAGACCTCATAAATATCACAAAAAATCTTTAAACTTCTAAAAGCGTTTTGATCAAAAATGCTAACAATATTTTTATATTATTGTATGAATAACACCATTGTAGAGGATTGTGAGAATCATTCAGCTAAAGCAGAAATAAAGCCACTTTTATGTGTCTCGTCACGTTTGTCCATAAATGCAAAATATGGAATGTGACTTGAATCAAATGATATGTTACTGTTTTTTTTTTTTTTTAAAAAGATCATTTCTCCACAATATTAACAATTCTTCCTACTTGTATTCTCATTTTGCTGAATGAGGAATCTTTGATATTTCTGTCAGACAAGTCATTCTTCCTAGAGGCTGCTCTCTGACAATTATCCAAAAAAGTGTTTAACAGTCATGACATAAAGCAATTAGAAAATCTTGATCTAAAGATTTGTTTCCTTTTAAAGCTATAACAAAAGAGCTCAGGCAATTATCAAATAGTTATTTTGTCTCCTACAAAGAAAGTGTGTTGGATGTTCATATTTTATTAATATTCTCATAAATTTCAAGTTTGTTTGGACAGGAAGCAAGATCAGTCATGTAGTATTGAGCTTAAATTAAGCATTGTTGCCTCATAGAAGACTTATTATCACTCCCTCATTTATCTAATTCATATATATTTTATTTCCTCACTTTGGGAACATGTCTTAAAATAACTTCCTTCCATCAGTAAGTCCTCTTTTACTCAAACGGTGTAGAGGTTTAATGTTGAAGAGGGAAAAAGACTGAGTTTGTGTTTTACATGGAGGCATCACTGGCTCTATGACAGCTATAGTGGATTAAATCTTTACTACAATACAGTTTTGGTGACAGCTCTAGAGGTCAGACAAGGAGAATAGACAGACTATTATTTCAGTTGCTGGCAAGCTGAGAGGCCTTGACCCGAATTTAATCTGCTTGCCAAAAGGACATGTACGTACTCAGTATGAACAGACTATTGGCTGCACACCTGAGCGAGAACCGAAATATATGACAAAGTGATGTCTACTCATGTCTTCAAGCAAACTAAAGGGCAAGGATGACAGGTTAAGTGCAAGGACAGTTAAGTACAATGCAGGCAGGCAGCAGAGATATTAATCCACTTTCAGAACGGCTCATAAATGTTACCTAAAGGACCTATGAGGCTGATGAGGTTGATGGAAGGGTCAGTGTGAGTGAATTGCAACACCCCATTGGTTGAACATTAAGGTCATGAGCTGGACCTTGGTAGAATCAGATTGTCAAGGATGAGAGGTGCCAGGGGCAACGTTCAATAAAACATGAGAGCAATCTTCGCACCAGGAGTAAAAGTGCTTAGCAGTTCAACTCCAGGCAGCCCAAACAGATTTCCCCTGTGAGCCAAAAGCACTGCAGCTGCTCATTCACCACGGCTGGCAATCCAAACTGCCATCAAATCGACAGCCGTCGCCAGAAATAGTGCTGGAAATTGGTCAAACTATCACACAGTATCTGACCTCTGACAAAGCTTATCTTGCACAAGAAAGCGTATGGAGCTGAAATGATAGTGTCTGTCGACTGCAGCTTCTCTTTCTGCCTCATTAGTTACTGATATTGGATAGGTTATCTCAGCTTACAGCACATTTTTAAGGTTGTAGGCAACTCACCTTATCCTAAAAACTCTGTGGAAAGGTTACATTTGTATAAGAATATCACACCTCAAACTCTTTTTGAATATCATGATTAAATATGTGTGGGGTGAAAGTCTGAATGTCTCTTGTGTGGCACTGAAGGTGTGTCAATGATGGCTACATCCTGAGTTTCTGCCATTGCTGAAGACTGCCTGCTTCAGGGCATGAAATGAGGAGACAGATGATAAGCTTCTCCCTCACGCTCTGGGGAACACAGTCAGCCATGATGGAATGAATCATGACGAGTTGGCATTCCAGAGACAGATTAGTATGTATACACCAACACCACAGGATGCATTCATAACCACAATGTGGACAACCTCTGATCTCACTTTGGACATGGTCATTGCATTCATCGAATTCTGAATGCAGGGGATTCCTGAAAGGTATATTTTAGCCTTGTTATGTATTCTGTGCATGCAACTGACACAGTTCGTTGTCTCATATCATTTTCTGGATGTTATTCCTTGATTAAAGCTTACAAATCTACAAGTGTGTCTGTACAATTTCAGGGTGAATTTCAGTTTGTGAACCATAAAAGCAAAGTTAAGTAGTGCAGCCTGTAAACAACAACATTCAAGTCTTTCCCTTCAGCATTTTTAAAGACACTTGTGAGACCAGAGGGGCGGCACATCTTAAGCCCAGTTTCTTTTTCACTGATAGAGTGCCAAGTCCCAGGAATTACCTGGTGAACTGCACCCGGGTCCAGAAGATTAAGAGGAATATTCACCTCCAAAAGTCAATTTTTTTTTTCCATCTCCAGAGGGTGGTTTAGGAAAAGGCCAATGAGTAGATGTCAGAGCTCAACTTTAATTTATGTATATTTCTTTCATGCAATTGCACAACAGCATGACATGCAGGCTGAGCAGTTAGTCAGCCATGTTATTAGATTTTTTTTCCTCACTGAGGGTGATGGTGGTGCGCACATGAGGAGTTTTAGGGCTGGCAGCCTGTCAATCTAACTGTAGATGGACATATATGACATTGTATGTAATCATATTATGTCATACAAATAATCAGGTCAAATGTGCAAATGTCTAAATATTCAACCAGGAAAAAGCACAGCAATGCAGTTGTGCTGCCATCTAGTGCTTCTGTGCACCACCTCACTGCTTGTTAAACTTGCAATGAAATGTAAAATGTATTCAGTTCTGGGCAGCATTCATTTTCTTTTAATTTATCTCCTGTGAAGCGCGTGTGTGTGTGTGTGTGTGTGTGTGCATCCCTAGGGATTGCGTTTACGACATATATTTTATTCCGAGCATCTTAGAGTGCCAGGACTACACGTCTGAAGTAAGGGTAATCCCAGAGGGAATCAAAGCCATAGTTCTGGCAGTGTTATTGCCTTGCTCCACCCATTTAACTTCACACTGTGTCCAGGGTTTTCTGACTGTGCTTTGCCTGATGCTAATGTTACGACTTTCCACCCAAATCACTGAGAAAACATACCGCCTCACTCACTTGACTGCGTGTCTGCTTCCACTAGTGTCTAGAGGAGATAGAGTATCCAAGACAACTGTTTGCAGTAATTTCCTAGGATTATTTACACCAACAGACAGTTCATACATTTATTTTCAGATGGTATTTTCAATGCTTCACCTCCATTGCATTTGTAGACAATTCATTAAAAACAAATATAACCAGAATGAAGAGATACTGGCAAGATAACAGTGGATCCAAGTTTGTGTTTTTTTTTCTAAATATATCTTTATCTCCAGGTAAATAGGGATGTGTTTCTATAACTACACAAAGGATCCAAATGAACTATGTGTATTAATATGCTCTGCTTTATTTTAATTTTCAAAACGGAATTAAAGAAGCTTAACTAGTTCTTTGTCAGACCTACAATGACAAATGATTTTGTCACTTCAAGTGATACAGATGTCACCTGGAGTTTTGTTATTTCTCTGCTGTCCTCCACAGGCTGCTGTTGTACTGTGGCTCTACCCTGTGATTGACTGTGTATGCAGCAGGATGAGCCACACCAGGACAGAGCCACTTATCACTCCAGGAGCAATGGATGACCTGAGAACAGAGATGCAGCCCGGGCCTCACACTGTGTCATCTGTCAGCTGGCCGCGTAGGTGAACCGGAGGATGAGAGGAGATGAGCAGAACCGAGATTTAAGGTCAGCCTTCCTCACATTATTTCCCCCTGCACCATTTCTCATGTTGTGAAACTTCCTGGAGCTAAGAGAAGCCAGAACAGACTTTGCAAGCAGGGAATGATGAAGGGATGGGCTGAAGGATGAGGGAGGGCATGCTGCACCATTGGGAGCACACTGTTGTGGTTGTATTTCTAATGAGAATAAGACTCTGAATCACAGTATTCATCAAGTACAATGAGTGTCAGGGAATTTGTCTTGTCAGCAGTGATGCAAGGATGTATTGACAATTCTGCAGCAGTGCCAGCAAAGACAGATGTCTGTACATCTATTCCCATTCAGGCAGTGAAAGTTAAGGTTGTACTACAAAACTTACACTTTAACCTTTTCTGTCCCGTTTTAGAAAGACATTTATTGTGTATTTGAACCAGTCAATACTCACATTAAAGACTGCATGATGAATTCAAATGCCCATTTATTATATTTGATTAAATATTCATGATAACCTGATAACTGAACCAGAGAAAACAAACTATTTTATGTAATTGTGTGCATTTCAGCCAACCATTCAATCTGCTACGTATGTGAGGCAGCAAGCCACCCAGGGCAGACGCATCTTCTCATTTGGAGGGAAAGCAGAAGGAGGCATGAGGCATTCACTGGAGCTGACAGGTACCTACCTCTGATTCAATGTGATTTATTTCCACACAGATCTTGGACGTGGCCAGTGCATCGGCAGGTCAATTTGGTTTGGGGAAGAAGAAGAGTTGCCTGATTGATAGAGTGGGGGCCAGGCATGTTCTCTACACTCAGCTCCCCCTCCATCAAGGACCCTGCTAAGGCTGATTAATCCTGTGTACACAAACCTCTGGCAGAGGTTTTGTGTGTTTGTTTAAGTTACCATATCTGACCTAAGACTGCCTCCTCCTGGAAGCAAGCTGTCATCTGTCTCATGGCAGCGACACATATTTACTTTTTCAGTCTCTAATTCTATAATCATTTCCATAAACACATAATTTAGATTCCACTGCACCTGCATGCATTAAAATACAAAATACATAGGTATTGCCACTAGATGGCAATGTCAGCTGATAAATACATTTAGCTCAATTTGATCTGATGTAAAGTAAGCAAAGTAGTAACATCAGTTAGAAATAATGAGCACTTTTTCCTCTTCATTTCAGGGCAATAAAAACAGAAAATTGCACATATGCTGGTTTTCGATGCTTCAACATGAGAATGACCCAAAGCATAAGGCAAAGTCAACCTGTCATTGGCTACATCAGAAAAACAATAAAGATGAAGTCGTGTCCATCTCAGTTTCCTGGCCTCAGTATCATTGAGCCACAATTTTTTGTAAACCTGTCTTGTCCAGCATCCTTAACGGCAGAATGGTAGTCTGGCTGCCCTTTGGGTGCTCAGCAAATTTGCTCTAACAAGGGGAACTTCATAATGTATATGAGGATCCCCTTGATCTTTATTATGAGGTTTGATGTGAGGGAAAACTGGGAGCGAAAATGTAAATAATAAATACAGATTAAATAAGGAGCCCAAAAAATACAATCAGAAACATCAAAAACATCACAAACAAAAGCCCAGATAATACATGTAATAAATCCATACAACAGCACTTGTTTGCATCAATCTGCCACACCAGTGACTGCACAAGAGTAAAGCATTAGAGTAAAGTGAAGTGAACCAGAAAAGCACTCAGAGGATGCACACTCTGCCAAGGCAGATCAGCCCCCTCCCCTTCCACTTCTGCAAGCAGCAGTCTACCCTGACCAACCAAATGAAAAACACATGTTTTTCCAAATCCTCTTCTGATCACCACCAAATTTATATCATTTGTTCCTTGTCCCAAAATCAACATTTTCTGAAAATTTCAACCACATCTGTCCATAACATTTTGAGTTATGTTTCTAAAAGACAGACAGACAAACAAATAAGCAAGGGATAATGTATTTTCCAGAAGTTACTATCAGAAAAATATTCCCCGATGGGGCCGAACAGCACCCCGACGCTGAAGGCATCTTTGTTCTACATATCTTCTTGTACACACCACATTTCAGAACCATTTGTCAAGAACTGGCGACGCTAGAGTACAAAACAATAAATGGTCAATATTTGGTCAACTTTGACCTTGCATGCTGACCATGAAGGTCAAGACTTTGAAGTGTAGTATTCAGCGTGATGAACCCTATATCAAATCCGATCGACCGATCAACATACTTGATCAAATTGAGATTTGGTCAAGTAACAAAAACATAACTCTGTCGTTCCTTGGTAGAGTAACAAAGGAGAGTGACTGGGATGACCTTGGTTATTAACACAGCCATGCAACCCCAGCCACACCCCCTTCAAGGACCAGGGACCAACAAGGAAGGAACCAGGGTCCGGCCAACCAGCAGACACTAGAGGGGGGGGGGGGTTGGTGAAGTACAGCAGCATGAAGGAGAAGAGGCGCATTCTTTCAATGAACAACCACCTGGAGCTCATGGTATGTTAGAACACTGTTGCTCAACCTTTGAGTTTAGAGTTTTTTTTTTTTTTATTTTGTATTTTTTGGAGGGGTGGGGTGGTTTTGAGAAAGTCTGAAAGTCATCAGCAATTTGTGAATGTTTTGCCTTTTGGTAAAAATGTTTTTTCCCTCTTGAATTAAGTTTTAATAGAATGAGTAGAAAATAAGACACATTCCGATGATGAAACTTTCAGTGTTCTAAATGTATGACTGATGGTTCTATTCAATAGTATGAGTGTTTAAATCAGGGGTCTCCAAACTGTTCCACAAAGGGCCGGTGTGGCTGCAGGTTTTTGTTCCAACCAACCAAGAGTTCACAGTTTGACCAATTGACTCTCTGCAGACTGAGATCAGTTGATTAATTGATTGAAGTCTGGTGTGTTGCTGCTTGGTTGGAACAAAAACCTGGAGCCACACCGGCCCTTTGTGGAACAGTTTGGAGACCCCTGATTTAAATGATTGTAAACGGCACAGTTAGGCCCTAAATATCCAACTTTCTTCAAATGTTTTGCTGAAATGAAGTTTGAATAGGGCCAAAATAAGTCCAATTTCAAAGTGCAGTGTGTATATGTGGGAGTCGTTTGTGGGTGTGTGTGTGTGTGTGTGTGGGGGGGGGGGAACTGTTACTGTTGTCAATTCCAGACTTTTGCCATAAACAATTGTGTTAAACTTTAAATGTATTGTTTCTCCAAAACTGACTTCATTAATTAGAATTAGGTTAAACTTAAAAATGTAGACATTTTAAAATGGTTGCATGTAGTTCTAGTACTAACAGTAGTAGGCTAGCTGTCCCATGGCCAGATGTTTTGCAGGACATAATTACCTCCTCCAAGGAGATTTTGGTTTTGCCAGAGTTTGTTTGTCTGTCTGCTTGTCTGTTTGTCTGTTTTTTAGTTAGCAAGATAACTCAAAAACATATGCATGGATGTTGCTGAAATTTTCAGGATGTGTTGGGAGTGTCGCAAGAAAGAAATGGTTAGATTTTGGTGGCGATCTGGAAGAGATCCTGGATTCTGGATCACTTTGAAATTTTACATTGCGGTAAATGGAGAATACATTTCAAAGTCTAATCATTTTTTTCTTGTGACATGCCCAATACATCCTGAAAATGTCATCAAAATCCATCCGTCACGATCTGTCCATAACTTTTTGAGTTATCTTGCTAACTAAGTAACAGACAGACAGACAAACTGGAAAAAACATAACCTCTTTGGCGGACCTCTCTTCATTCACTCTCAGAGTGCTTTTCTACTTAACACTTTTTTGTATCCGTTTTTTATACAGTGTAAAATTACTATTCCCATCCTATGTTTAAAGTCTTTTTGTTTTTTCTTCTATTTGTGGTGTTGATGTACAAACAAAGGCTGAATGACTAGTGAGTTATTTTTCATCCATAAACTGCCCCCCCCCCCCACCCACCCACCCCCCGGACTTAATTCCCTATCTCTGCCACCCCACGGAAAAATTTCTAGAACCGCCCCTGATGTCAGCTTCTCTGTGGTTTCAGCATAAGGTATGACTTAGTGTTATTTTCTCTTCTTCCACAAGACTTCTCCATAATCTCAAAACCAGGCAAATGAAGGAGGGCAAAGAGCTGCTGATGTGTGCCTTTATCACTCAACAGCATAGCCAGCTTACTCCCTGTTGTTGACTTCAGTGCATTTGTCCTGGTGCTTCTTTTCACTGAACTCCCTGCATCTGGATACATTGGATGAGCCTTAACAGATGCTCAGACCCTCACATCTTCAAGGCACGTTGTGGTCAAAGTGGAACCTGGTGTCCCACTGACCCAGCCCACCTCAGAGCATCTGTACCAGGCCTTCCCTCGTACCTCCTAACAGGTTTTTATTCCTTTATCCAGGCATGAGATCAGAATTCCAGATCAGGATTAGGGTTAGTATCAGGATCACTGGTACTAAATATCTATTGAAGTATATCTCTCTGCATCTTTTGCTGGTCCACCAAAAGATGTTTTTATCTTGTGTTCTCCTTCTACCCTCTCCTGGAGATGAGTGACACATCAGAGATAGCTTTCAACTAATCCAATCCTTTATGCTCTGTGAAACTAAGTTGCGAGCCTGTAGCCCTTTCACACATTATTTGTTGTCGTTTGAAATCATACTTAATGTCATGCTTGACGTCAGATGGGAGCTCTGTGCCTTTTTACATTTCACTCAGTTAGTGATGTGCCTCTAAGAAACAGAAGAAAGTTGAACATCAAAGTAAGACAGGAATTCTCCCACTTCAACTGTTGAGTATTGTTGGAATTGCTCCAGGAAATACTTGATGAATGCATTGGCAGTTCGCCTTTTACACTGATTGTTTTTGGTTGGAGGGTTTTTAAAAGCTTCATCCTGCACAAAACTGGACTCAAGATATAAGGTTAAAGACTACGTTCGCACTAAACGTGCCCTTCCATCTGCCTTTTTCACATCCATAACCATTTAATGAGCTAACTCCCTCTTTTCTCATTTTTTTTCATTTTTTGTCACTGTTTTTTGTCAAGTTTTTGACGTTGCAAGTATGTTCACTAATCCCTCCACCAGGTGGTGCTAGTGAACTGATGATCTCATAGACAGAAACTCAAATGATGTGGCGACCATGATTGTGTATGTGGAAGGGGGATCTGTCCCTAGAGCTTTACCTGACCTCCCATTCCCCTCTGTTGCACACACACCTTGTCAGCAGGTTGGGCCTTATCTCTCTCTGACTGAAATGAGCCATTGAGCACACACTTGACCTTGTCATTATCTTGTACCTGGCTTTGTTTCCACTCTCCTTTCTCCCTTTTGTGTGTTTCCTGACTTTCCCTTTCCACACTATTTGAACAAAGATAAGAACAGAGTCTGTTTACACCCAGATCCCTCCCCCAATCTCTCTCTCACACACACACACACACACACACATACACCCTCTCTTCTCTCTTTCCTTTGTTTATGAAAGAAGCCTTGTGTTTATTACAAAGAATGGACCCGACTGTGACCTTCTATCGTTGTTTGAGGTGTACTAGTCAACACAAGCAAGACACACTGAAGTTTTCATTTTCTAAATTGCGATAAAGACGCACAATCAAACCTTTAACGTAAGTACAAAGCATATTTAATGTGGTACAAGAACGCTCTTCCTGTTAAACATTATAAATACAATGAACTTGAGCAAGTCTATAAAGAAAGGCAGGAAGACCAGGATCAGTGGGATAAATAATTGGCTATGTGCTGTACACCTTGAAGGGAACACAACACTTATCGGTAGGTATTCACATTATTGTTAAAACATCAGATGCAATGCTTTGAATTCAGGTTATAATTCCACAATGCTGTAGTAATATCAATATTTCCTTGTGTGCTGGTTTAGACACAGCTGCAAAATTTTGTTACATTACATTTTTTAACTGCACCCTTCTGACATGCAATAAATGAAGGAAAACTGTGGTGATGCTTAAGGAGCTCATAACCAAGGGATGTGGCACAGTTTCAAAGTCACTTTTGGAATTACAATACGCATATGCTACCCATAAAGCAAGCCTCAATATATCTGTCCATCAAAAAGTTCACTGACAGCAAGAGAGGAGATGGTTCTCTCCTTTGATTCTAATGCTAAGAGCATAATTTATGTAAGATGTTTGAATGGCTTTTTGAGTAAGAATAGATTAAAGGAAGTTTCACGTCTGAGAAGCCAAAAAAGTGCCTGCAAAGCAATGTTTTAAAACTCCTGGGGCTGCAAGAGGGTTGATGAACAGGGCGGGTGCAAATGGTGATTAGCTCAAGCCATTTATTGCACTAACAAAACAGTGTGCCAATCACAGCTATCCCTTGAGTTTTCATCTCTTTTCTGTAAATATGAAAGACCTTGTCCCGACAGTGACTTCAAACATGGCAGCATCAGGCCCCATACCAGGCCATGGCATCTCCCTGAGCTCTTCCCCTTCGCACATCAAACCCCAGCTGACAAAAGAAGCTCTAGGTGGCATAATGAGACGCATCGCCTCTTTCAAGTATATGTGAAGTGTGACACTCTGTCTTCTCGTGCTTTGTGTTGACACTGCAGCCTGTGGTGCGTGAGGAGTTGACCGGACAGTCCAGACATCCCCCCCGTTCTTTGGATGCGAGCCTCCAAGGGCAGCATCAAAGCCCTGCAAGTTCCTTAGGTCAACGGTCAGCACTATGTACACACACAAATGCCACAGAGGAAGACGAAAGCACTTTTTCCAGATTATCATTGTCCCTTCCTCAAGATGTTTTATTGTTTCTTTTGTATCCAGAGGAAGAACTGAGAATAAAAAACACAGGGAGATAACTCAATCTTCACCAGGAAGGGAAGCAGTAAAGCAGAATTTGGGTGAAGTATCATGACATGTGCCTTGTGACTGACTCTGGTATTTTCAGAGGTGATGAAGGCCATTATCAGTGGATTAACACAAACTAAGATGGTGGGGCCTCACAGTGTTGGAACATATCTACCTCTTCTGTATCCCATGTATTACCCTTGTTCACTCTCCAGCAGATAAAATCCCTCTGAGAGTCGGAAGCTATGCAACCACGCGCTACACCTCTCATGTGACCATAATGCTAGAGCCAAAAGTAAAAAAGAAAGTTCAGTGGACTGCAGGAGACCTAACTGTGATCCAGGCCATGAATGGCATTTTAGTAGAAGAGAAGAAACCTGGACTTTGAATCCTCTAGGCACATAAAGTAGCATTCAACACGTCATATGACAGCCCAAAAGAAAGACAGAAAAAAAAAAAAAGCTGCATTCATTTTCATCCTCCCAGTTTGAGGCATGATACAATTGGACAGGTGGATTGATAATCTAATATGGCTTAGTTTTTTTTTATTCTATTCCTCTTAGTTTTCAAATAGTTTACTTGGAGCCCAAGGGTATGAGCCATCCTGTTTTCTATGGCCGACGAATTACCTCAGAGCGCGCGGTGCCTAGCTCACTGCCAGAAAGAGAGGCGAGTATTGTTTTCATGACAGAGATCAATGGGTGGGTGAATGTGCTTTAATTCTGCAGGAGCTCCTCTCCCAGGCTAATAAATGCAAGCCTCCCTGCTGACTGGGCTGTCGTGCTGAGCCCAGCGGGGGTCAGCCTTTTTGTGTTCCTGTGCCCAAATTATGGAACCATCAATACGCTCCCTGGAACCAGTCAATAGAAGCCCGCTTTGTGGCTGAGGGGAGACCAACTTCAAGGCTGATCAAACCCCCCCCACCAAAAAAAAAAAAAAAAAAAAAAAAACTAAGCTCTGACACATTTACCAAATAAGATCAGGATCAGACTTTGTAGATATGTTATACATTTCATTTTTAATTCAAATTCACTGGATTTATTTGTGCAACAAACACTGGGTACACACCCAGTATTCATGTACTCATGTACAGGGATGCATTCGGCCAAACCTGTTTTTTGACATTTTGCAAGTAATTCTTTCAATGTGGCAAATTATGTTTCATTGTGAGGTAAGTGCTTCAAGGTACAAGTGCAAAAGTACTACAGTTTCATGTACATTATGAGTCAATAAAGATGGATTGCTACATATTTTCCAAAAATGTAGATAGATTTAAAGGTTTCCTGATATTCTATCAATGACATCTGTTTTATATGGACATGACCCTGCTTCTAAGGATTTTTCGAACATATTTCTATAAAACATTACATTTCTTTTGCCTGAACCTCAAGTTGTGACACACTTTCTTTTGACAACACATAGGCGATGAAAACTGTTGTCATGCATGAGTGTGTTTCCATACTGCCTTACTGGTGCTTGTAGAATCAAGTGAATTATTAAGTATCCAGCTTCAAAAAGCTTGTAAAACTCTGTCCTCCTCAAAATCTGAAACTTTTTTCTTCCCTTCTTCTTCCCTTCTCCCCTTTTCTCTCCTTCTTTTATTTTTGTTGGCTTCTCAAACATCAAGTTGTCTCCGGATTTTCAAACGGGTTGAAAAATAAGAGTTTCCCCAGCTTGCAAGCGCATTCAAAGGGCGCGTTCTTCAGATGTGCCACCTTGCAGCGTGGTGGTGGCTGTGCAGGAACAGGATCATTCAGATATGCTAATGGATCAGCGGGGTAGCTCCAAGCGCGGCTTACCCTGCTTTAAAAGACAGCTGCCTTCTCCCTTTCTTTTCATGCCCTACTCTCAGCCTGCCTCTCTCTTTCCCACTCTACATTGATAGCAGGTTGAAATTTAATAACCATTAAATTTCTGCTAATTAGACAGATAGAGCAATTAGCCTGGTGCATGTAATTCCAGGTTGTGAAATATGTCGGACAAAGAGAGTTCAGAGGATGAGTTTGGGCAGTCGTTGAATGCAGCTGAGGTTAGAGTCTGCGCAGTGTAATGATATCATGGTCAATGCAGAGAGCTGCAGATAATAGAGCCAGTGCCCACTAGCCCTCCCCTTGGTAAAGTGGCCCTCTGTGTCAGTGGCTGTGTATGAGCCGTTGGCTCTGTCACTGAAGGCCCAGTCCCACACTCTCCTGGGCTATCTATTCTCTCCAGCCAGAGTCATGCTGCGCAGGAATCCTGGGTGATTGGGTTTCTTTCAGAGGCCTTATAGTCAGTCATAAATCGGAGGGGATCCTGCCCGGCCCCTCGCTCTCGCCCCTAACTCTGGCTCCAGCTGGCAGGGGACGATTGTTGGAGAGCCGAGGTCATTGCAGGGTCGCTCTCTGTGGTGCTTCTTAACTCTCCTTGCCTATTTTTTTCTACCCCTCCTCTCTACTATGTCCCCCCTTTTTTCTCTGTCTCCCGGCTGAGGTTGCTAGGGCTTGGTATTTGCTTTTTAAGACCATGTTGTAATTACAGAGGAACTCTACTCCCCTTGCCGCCTCTGGCTCCCTCGTCTCTTTTTTTTTTTATCACTGCTGATTGGTGGTAAGAAGCTATGCCCCCCACAACAGGCCTTTGTGCTGACTCTTCCCTGGGCACACACAGAACTGATTCATTCACATCTTCTAACCTTTACAGAAGTAGAAGTAGACCACAGTGGCCTCCTCACACCATCAGAGACAAACCAGAAGTTTTGAGATGGGAGTCAACTACAGGGAGGAAAAGGATGCCAGATTCATAGCATTCATATGAGCAGACAACAGCAGTTGCAAAATACTCAACATATGGAAAAACAAGAAATATTTGTGGATGCAGCTTTGTCACAGTTATGGCTTGCTGTTATGCTTGTTTATATAATTATATTAAAATAGCATTATATATAAATAATTGCTGCACTCGCAGACTCAACACTGACAATATAAATGTAAAAAATGTCCAAGTGAAAAAAGCAATACATTTTTTTTTTCGAATACAGGCCTATGGCTGCTGCAGGAAGGAGGAGTCTGTTTGCTGTTTTAGCAGGATTACAGCAGAGATCAGACACAGCCCTCAAAAGTCTTTCTGTGGGATTGCACCCCTCTGCCAACATCTGGGACCATAAACTAAGATCAAAAAGTGACAGTGAAAACAATACCGCAATGACAACAAACAATCATGCCATTGAACAATAAATGGAGGCGGAGCCCTCCAACCACAGTTTGGCCAAAGGGGAGGGAGGGGGGGGGGGGCATGCATTTACAAAAAGAACAATCATTAAGCTAACTGGCTGTTTTGGTTTGGTTTTCTTTGTCTCAAATTGAATTTCATTTGTCTTGGAACACAACCACACTGTAGGTGCGAACTACAGGATAATGTGCAAAGTCACATACTGTGACATTTGCTGCAGCTGCTGCTCTAACTATGTTGGCAGAGGCTTTAAATGCAGCAGCTAATCATACGTATGCTATACATATAACCCATTTAAACATAATCTGGAACTAAATGATTATATCCACATCACAAATCCTTTAAAGTGAGCAAAACATTTGATGCTATGCAGGGGCTTGTATTTCCCCTAAGACACTTCAAAGCAAACTGAACCAAAATATCACAAAAACGTGTACAGTGTGCAGTGCCATAGACGCATAGCTTGTCTTTCATGTATATGGAAAAGTGCCACAAACTAAGCATTGTTTTCTACGGAGTAGGATATAGGCTCAGGCTTGGAAGAGTCATTGTTCTATTTCAGTTTGCTTGAATCTGCACTGTTGCACACAGGCTCGATGTTTCACCATTCTGACTTCTGACAAACAGCATCTGCACCAGGGACGCCACTTCCTCCCATGAGGCAGATGGGAACAAACCCAGTGTAATCACTTCAAATAAACAGGATGCCATTAATTGTTTGCCCCATCAATTGAAGTATGTCCCTTGGTATTAAATGAGAACTTGATTAATCATTTTAACTGTGTGACTTATTGAGTGCCAATAAAGAGAGATGAGTTATTTGGCAAAGAACAAATCACCGGTTGCAGCCCACATTACTCTGCAGAGGCCAGGCTTATTCACAACTGTGAGAGGAGAGGTGAATGTTTCCCTTAAATGTCTGAACATGTCTGTTGTGTAAAATTCTAAAATAAAATGCATGCGGGTTGCAAACTGTAATCTTATCTCCATACTATGTCAGTCATTATAGCTCACAAAGGACTGTACTGCACTCTGGAATGACATTTGTAGAAAACAGATATCACTAACACATATCAGACGCTGACACTGTGCCAAAAGTCGACAGAGGTAAACAAACACCTCCAGACAGCAGAGCAAACAATTATTACAGACAGAGCAAACAGAGGTAGTCTTTGCTGAACTGAGGACTTCCTGAGTGTCGTGGGGCCCGTCTGGATTGACATCGTCAGAACGGTGAGTTAACAGCCCAGCCGTGGCCAGATCACAAGGACTGTGATGGCTGGATGAAAAGGCTTCACCAAAAGGTGCTAATGGAAACATCCTGAACCTGAAACACCGGGCTCTCTGTCAAAACCACTGAAGGAAAGGATGTGAGACAGCAGAGAAGAAACACACACTGAAACCAAGAGAAGCTATGGTTGTTTGTCCAGAAAGAGAGGGTCATGGTGGCGACAACATACTGTTCTTGATGGTGAGAGGTAGAGGATAGGGAACAAGGGTGTCAATCAACACAAGGGAGATGAGCTGAACATCAGGTGAGAAATGGGGGGTGGTTTGGGACAACAACTTTGTGTCATCTCCCAAAGGACAGCGTGCTAGCCAAGGTGGTGTTGTCTTTCACTGATGCTGACCTGTTTGAACCACAGTGGGCTGTCCTCTGTCACCCTGTTTAGACAGCTAACACTCTGTTCACTCTGAAGCCAGACTGTCAACAGCACTTGACACTCAAGATGACACTTAAGACTTGGAAGTTTTGTTTACTCTCCTGTTGGTCTTACTCTCAGGTGGATGAAGGCATAGATCTTCTGAAACATTCCAACATCTGTGGCAGAGATGAAACAGAATAATTACTGGATTCAGCATGAAAAAGAATCCTGTCCCCTTTGTGAGTCTGAGAATGATAATTGGAGAATGAAGAGCAATTAAAACAACAACCTAATTCATCTGGTGCAAATATGACTTGACCCCCCAAAAATGTTATCAATAGTTTTCTCAGTGGTTTACAGTAGTAGGCCAACCAGATGTATTTAAAGCAGGGGTCCCCAAACTTTTTCCTGTGAGGGCCACATAACTTTTCCCTTCTCTGATGAGGGACCAGGGTCAGATTGTAACAGAAAAAGTGTGATGATTGCAGGAGTGC
Source organism: Siphamia tubifer (assembly GCA_020466265.1). Taxonomy (NCBI): domain Eukaryota; kingdom Metazoa; phylum Chordata; class Actinopteri; order Kurtiformes; family Apogonidae; genus Siphamia; species Siphamia tubifer. Next base: position 28,394,330 of record CM035791.1, on the reverse strand, counting down.
CTAAATGTAAAAAGGTATTGTTTGCCAGAAAGCCACAGTCAAATAACCCTCTCTGGGTTCTTCACAGAAAAAAAGTCCATTGAACATAAACTTCTTCATCTTAACAGGTCCAAGTTCAGCTTAGTTGTCAGAGCAGAATCTCTGACTTAAATGACTCACATGAGCAGATGAGTTCTTGTGTTAAACTAGTCACTATATAATAGTTAATAATGAAAATAATTCAAAACTAAGGAAAATTTTATTGCAAAAGTCCAACTTTATTATCAAATACAAATACACATATATGAAAAAAAAAATTTTATCAAAATGCTCTCTGGTATTGTTCAAGGGGCCGGACTAAATGTGGAGGCGGGTCGTAGTTTGGGGACCACTGCTTTAAAGGGTTAGTTTGGTATTTTGCACACACTGTAAAACCCCTGTTTGTATGGGATGACTTAGAGACTTTCTGATCACAATTGTGATATTTGTTGCTGAACAGAGCATTTTAGGTTTCAAAAGGACACCCTCCACATACTTTAACATTGAATCCAATGAGCACTCAGAAAATCAAACGTAGATGATAGAAGCTTTTACCATACCCAGTTGAGAGAAGAGCCATAACATCCTTGCCACCAATAAATTCTTTCAAAACTGTTCTCTGTTCATCTTTTAAAGAATCAATATGTGGTAGTTGAAATTGCAGAATCGAAGCTGAGTTCAGTCTCCTCGATGCTAGCCACCATGTTTTTCAAACCTACTATGTCGAGAGTCTTGGCTGCAATATTATTACATCATAACTGTTAAAATCACGCCCAGTGATCCTGATTGGTCCGATTTGGCCGGACACAACATGTCTATGGTGGTTTACCAGACCCTTGTGTGAGCTCATCCATCTATATTATCTATCTATCTTATCTTATCTCTTTAAAACATACTAAAAGTTTACAAAAGTTTAACTTCAAAAAAGGCCTCAATGGTCTATGGTTGCCATCAGGGCCTTAAAATTACTTTCAAATGACCTGGAATATAATGATACATGTTGTGACCATGCAATATTCTAATTACTCCACCAAGGAAGTGTGTTTGTTTGTTTATCTGTCTGTTCAAGAAGTTATGGACAGATTTGGCTGAAATTTTCAAGAAATTAAATTCCAGGTCAGACCACAGATAGAATCCCTCCAGCATGTCCTGGGTCAGCCCTGAGGTCTCCTCCCAGATGGGCATGCCTGGAACCCCTTCTCTCTGTCCGGGAGACATTCTCTCTATATACCCGTGTCACCTCAGCTGGCTCTTCTGGACCTGGAGGAGCAGCTCCCGGATGTTCTAGGTACTCACCCTATCTCTAAGGCTGTCCTGCAAAGGACATGAATTTTGGTCACTTGTACCCACAATCTCATTCTTTCAGTCATTACCTAAAGCTCATGACCATAGATGAGGGTTCATCTTCTAGCTTCATTCCTCTGCACCACAACAGACCAGGTAAATGTATTTCCAGTCCATTTATAAGCTATGGTCAACCATAGATTACCCTTTTTACAAATTTATATTTTGCTGTAAAGTATAACATTATGAATACAAGTTGTATACATATTTTAAATGATTTGTAAACACATCTGAACTGAACTGTTTGAAGGCAGTAAAACAGACAAAAATAAATACACTGGCTACGAACAGTCCGATGCACTGGATTTATGGCCGTGAATCAGTTTCTTGAGGTCCAGCCACCGATCTGTAATTATGTTCTTAATATCTGTGCCCAACTAGCTTAAGAATGACATAGCATTCATTTTCAGAAATGTATAGACAAGTTTATGCCACAAACCCTGGGTGGCACCATTACCATCCAGATATGTATGCCATTTCCGTGGAAGTAAGTTTCGCAGTGTTTGCTAATGTGAACAGACTTCAACTGCTAGCTGTTTGTGAGCTATAATGTCCTGGGAACATAGTTTGTCTGGAGATGGCGTTATTATCCCCCACCCGAATTTGGTGCAGACCTGGGAGGATAATATGACGACATGGCCCAATGTAACGTACAGTAAGATTTGTGCGTATTTCATGGACTCCATTGCAATAGACAGGAAAGCTATGGACAATCTGAAAGCCTCTGTGGCGTATCAGTATAAAACACGAATATATAATAATAAATTGTACTCTTTCTCTTTCTCTCTCACACACACACACACAGGTATGGCTGCCAAGTCCATGAGGGGAAAATACGGGACACTATGGAAAATCCCATCAGATTCACAGACTTCTTTTTTATGTAATCATCAATGGTAAAATAAGAATTTCATCTTGTTTTAGCTCAGCTCAATACCGGACGTAAGTTTGTTTTTAATATGGGACGATTCCGTATTTCAAGGGGCGTTTGACAACCCTACACATAGAACACTGTAGGCGATCTGTCTATCCAACATACACATACAGCTCTACTGTCTATGAACATTAGCTTATATGCTAATCAGCTGTTTTAGCAAAACACCGGTGGCAATGTTAGTGTATGACAACTTCACAATTAACACTATTGACAGTTTCATAGCTAAAGCTTTCATTTCATAGCTAAAGTTGTTGAACTTACCATCAGATCGAAGTTTAAGTCACTTTGGGGAAATAGTAGTCCACTCAGTGAGTCGTTGCCTCTTTGGCTGTGTAACGCCAGTGTATCCCAAAAATAACTCTAGATCAGGGTTATCATTAGTTGGTGTTTTGTCCACAAAGTGATGGGAACACACAAAAACATTGCAGGGTGGACACTATAAATTCAATGCCAGCGATTCAGAGGCTTGCGAAAAAAATATAAACAACGGAGGGCATGAACATTGGCTCTTTGTGGCAGGTTTATGGTCTCCATCTAACCACTCGTTCAAGTGTTTTCTTGAGTTGTCATAACCAACGACAGCACACGTAGTTCCCGACCCACTTTTCTCACTGAATCACTGCGTTTATATCAGAGTTAACTAGTAAAACCAACCGGACGCTGCCAGAAAGGAAGTGAAGAGCACATTAAGGTAGTAAAGCGGAAACGGGTCGAAAACTTGATACGTTAAAACTTCCAACCGGAATTTTATCCGCGGGTTTTTTTTAGGTACGGATAGAAAGTGAATGCGAGTAGCAGACAGGAAGTGACAAAATAAAAGCATATTCATGAATGAAACCGTTGATCCGTGGTTGATCCACACAGCAGAATCGTCTTATTTTGAAAGGAGCTTTATATCCGCCCACAGATTTCCAAAACTCACGGCAACACTTAGCAAGCTTAGTGCAAACACGTATGTATGAGCAAGATGTGGAATGCGTTTAAACTGAAAATAAAGCTAAACACTGACAAGAGAATGTTTAATCATGGGTTAGGTTATGGGTCTAATGTACGCGGGTACGGGTTTGTAAAGTGTACCCATGCGGGATGAGTCTCCTGCTGTCATGTCTTTGAATATCTCTGTAAACCAAACACCAGCATCAGAAAGAGTTTTTATCAAATCAGCGACATTAGTGTTTTTAGACAAGGTTATGTTTATCAGTTGATTTTCCTTCAAATAGGTAAAAACTGTATTTTATGTCTAACGTCAGGGTTATGCTCAGTGTATTCTCACATTTGCAGGAATAATTGAACCTTATGGCATTTTTATTTTTTTATTTTGTCTTTCTTGAGGTTTTGTATTTTTAAGTTTTATATTTTAAATATGAGCAGAGTTTTGCAAACCTGTAAAACTAGTAACACTAGACTATCAGTTTTGCATTTCATTAATATCAGTTATCTACAGGTATATTATAAATAATATCAGTTATCTACACGTAGGGCCTATATTGTAAAGACTTCAGTTTATGTTGTGTGAATTTATGTTCAGTAGTTCCTGCTCTATTGTCTCTGTGACACCAAATAAACAAAAGGGTATGGTTTTGAAATTATTTGTTTATTTTTCTTCTCAGTAACATCCTTGAAATATGTCCTTGCGGCTAAATTGTCAATTTGTATTTAATCAAACTGATGTGAATCGGTTCGAATCGCAAACTATTTTTTATGAATCGCCCTGAATCAGATCGTAGTCTGTGAATCGAGATTTGAATAGGATCGCTGTGTGAATTGGATCGCTGTGTGAGTGAAAGATTCACACCCCTATAATGGGCATATATATATATATATATATATATATATATATATATATATATATATATATATATATATATATATATATATATATATATATATATATATATATATATATATATATATATATATATATATATATATATATATATATATATATATATCATGGAGATGGAGAACGAATACAATTTTGGACAATTTTTACCAGAGGGCACTCAAAAGTTTAAAACCAATAATCACTCTTTTGTTCATATCTCTGAAACTATTTGTCTGATTGACTTCAGGTCAACTGAAAGGTAATGACCTGGGGATGATTCATATCATGATATCACTAAAGATTGGGGACATTCAGGGATATACCCCCAGCCATTACTTCTGATAGCATGGGCCTTATGATAGGTAATGGTACGTTAAACAAAAATAGGTGTGAAACTTTGCTTCAAGTACAAATGCATTCCATTGTAAGCTATGGAAACATATATAATCCTAATGGTTTGAACCTGACACACCAGTCAACAGCTCTCCTTAATCATTTATTTTGTTTGCTTTTCTAAAAGTGACCATGTGTTGCTTGTATGTACAGTATGTGTGCACATGGAGTTTGTGTCTCTTCTGTGCCTTTAGCAGGTTGTTTGTGGATGGTGGTGAACACTTTTTCACACTGCACATGAAGAGAAAACATTCACTTCTAAGTATTAATGACACCCAGATTTGGAGTTTTTAATTGGTTTTGTACACTGTATAGAAATGTGTCTATGAATTATTTATTTGGTGAATGTAATCAGCTGAAAAAGTCAGGTATACCACAATTTATTCACACAACTTATACATGTAAAATTCTTCACATACTTTACATACCATACCTTTAAATCATTATCTTGCTGTCAGAGTTTCTGTTCTATAAAGATTTTAAAATATTACACTGAATCCCTGCTCTATATCAACTTATTTTTCTTAATAGATAGAGAACAGTGGTGTTGAAAATAGGAACTATGGAACAAAATGGAGTGTGTTATAGGTGGAAATGCACACATTTTCCATGTGTATAATCAGAGGAATAACAGCTAAGTAACAACTTGTATGTTGAGAAGCTCAGCATAACTCCTGACTGTCATGATGTTTTTCTTTTTTTTTAGACAGTGTTGGATGTCACAGGTTCCACATTGGATCACTCAGGAGGCACTGACGCTCTGATGTGAGAAGGAAAATCGCTTGGTATTAAGTTTGATTTTAGTGTCTGGGACACCTCTTGAACACCACATGTGTAAAGTCACACAGCCACTGCACTTGCTTAAGAGTAAAGAGACAGAGGGGGAAACAAAAAAAAACCAAAAAACTAAAGCCCATGGGCACATTCCATAACTGGGTTACCAACAGATGTCTGTGACAAGGGTTTAAATTTAAAGATACATTTTAGAAGATGGCTTCTCTGCTTCTATCATTTATTATTTTCTTTGAACAATTATAGTGAATTCCAGACAGTAGTGTATACTTACCACATTTTTCTTTTTCAATTAGAAGTTCGAATTCAGTCTTCCAAAATTAGATATTTTTTTCTTTACTCAGATGAGACATAATCCAGAAAGAGTAAAAGTGTTTATCCTGCCATTGTAGGGTGATTCCTCCTTTAAAAATGGACCACAGTCTGTATCACGTAGTGTGCCTGTGTTCTGTAGAGGAAGAATGACAGGTTATTTAGTGCTGTTTTGATATTCGAGCCTGAGGAATGCCTACAGATACACTGATCCCTCTGTCTGAGGAGGAAGCTTCATAGATGAGGTAAGACTGCTTACAGCTATGAAACAATATCTGAAACAGATTAAAAGACATTTTCCTCAGCTTGATTCATGTTCCTTTCAGCTCGACCAGGTGTTATAACTCATAACAGAAAGGTGAAGGGAGGAAGATGTGCAAATGCACTGGCATGTATGTGGTTGATGCACAAAACAAAGCAAGCTCATTTTTATCTGTTTCTAACACCTCCTGTGCCGACTGACAGATATTTTGGATTTTTTTTTATTTTTATCAGATTTCCATCATCTTTGGGACATTGTTCTATATACACTGATGTGCAAGACTGTGTAAAGAGCTACCATAACAAGAATTACATCAGAAACACTTTTGGTGTACAGTGTCTGAAGACACTGATTGTTCCAGCTTGTCTTCATACCTGTTCAGGTTTCACTGCAAGGCTTGTCAATCCCTCCCAGGACTTCAAACACAGCCGTGAATCCCTCATCTACACCTGCACCTTCACTCATAACTTCACACCTTGCTTACAACCTGCAGTGCAAGTAGAGTGATGACAAATTACCTGTAATTACTTAGATTTGAGCAAAACATAACAAAGACATTTTGTTTACTGCTGTGTTATTACTGGAACATCGCATTCAAGAAAGTCCCCTCTAATTAAAGCTGACATATTTCCAATGTGCAGTTATCTGCTGTGCAGCACAGAGAAAACTTCATCTGTAGCTTCTTCTTTGTACCAGCACAGCACATAAAAGCAAATAAACACAGCCAGAGAAATGTCTGTGAAAGTCGCTCTTCACTGTTCTTGCTAATGTATGTAACTTCAGAGAGACAGACTCCACGTGTGATTCCATAAAAAAGAGACTCATGCACCGGATGAGAGGACAATGACAGAACTTGGCTGTAGACATTACTTCTATCCAGAGAATCACTGCTAATAAAAGCACAGGACAATGCTATTCCCATGCTCGTTCTTCATCCACTCTCATGCTATCATTATTCTGCTCCATCTCAATGCAAAGTGAAAACAGATTTGGACTGCAATGAAAAGTTCCCCATTCACTTAGATCTCAACCACTCTGTGAAATCCGTTTATTTCTGATCATTATGACAGCGTTTTTCTGTCTGTATCGATAGTCATTTCCTTTCTCCCTGCAGCAGCCTTAGAGTCTCCAATGCTGGCGCTGAGCACAGCACAGCCAGCATAGTCCCACGGAGTGCAAGCAAAGGAGGAAATCAATAGAGAAAATATTGCTGCAGGCTCACACATTTTTATCTTGCTTTGAACGAGTCAGCTTTAATTTTGCTTTGATCTCAATTTGCTGCTTTTGGGATAGCTTGGCTGCACATTGAACCAGGAGGAATAAGCTTCCACCAGGGCTTTCTTACAAAAGACCATTTCAAACTGAGGCCTTTATTTTGCGTATATGCCTCTATGTCCATTACTGGTTTACAAGGAATAAAGATGGACGGAATCAAAACAAATAATGCTGCTGGACACAGGCACAGTGGTGCACATATCATGCAGACAGTGCTCCGACTACACTTTATCTATTCTAGTCAGGGAGGATTTATGGCCAAGCAGAGCAAATGTTGGACAATGTTAGCGAGGGGCCAGAATAAAGAGATCCTTAGTGTTGCTGTCAGAAGCGTCTCAGCGTTGTTGTGGGGTAACAGGTTGACATGATGCACAGCTGGCGTTGTTCTCACTGCTCTGCCAACTACACCACCCTCACCCCACATCATTAGAGCTGACACACCAAAGAGATGGTGATATTATACTATCACCTAAGGTCTGCTAAAGATGTCTGCCCTTCCCTAACCCTTTTCCAAACCAGTGCAGTCTTAGGAAGGGTGTATTTTGGGAATTTGTTTCTCTTTTATAAAGCAGAGACAAAAGGGAAGGATAAATGACCGGGCAGAGAAAAGACCAGCGCCTTGCTGGGGAGAAAGGGAAGGGTCTAATCTAATTTGGTTAGAGGATGATGTGTATGTGTGTGTGTGTGTGTGTTGTGTGGGTGCATGCACACATGTATGAGTGCACACAAATGTAAGTGTGTGTGCACATGCACTGCTGCTCTGCACAGTGTGAGGGGACTGTGGGAATGGGACAGGAGGGCTGCACTATTGAATGGAGTCTCCAGAGCCAGAAGCAGTGGGGAGCCTCCCCAGACGCGTTGATTCCAGGCCGGCCACTCAAAGGAGGATTAGACCAGAGAAGGCCTTCCTGATTAGCAATTCACACTCAAGTGCCCCCACAAGGACCTCGGGTAATAATATCACCATCAGCGTCCTTCACCAACACAGGCAATAAAATGTTTACCCCCCTTTTTGACTTTTTTCCTCCCCCTTCATCTATAAAGCCTGCTAATCACTCTTGTACTTTTAGGAACTTTGGAGAAGTCAAGCAACAAATATCTCCACTGGGCATGACATGACTTTCTACAACAAAAATGCATTTTGCAAGCAGTTGACTATAACTGTTTTGGCTCATTGCTTTCATCTCAAGCTGCTGAACTCCAAAAACTGCCTTTCTACTCCTTCACTCCTTCCTCCCTTCCTCAGCTCGTTGCTGTTAAACGACCACCACATGAAAGAGTATGATGTAAGAACACCCCACTAAACTAATATTGCTGTTTCAAAGCTGCTTCCCCCCAGATGTTATAGCAGTGTTTACGGCAGATTGGCTGACTGCTTCTCAACCATATAAACGTTCACCATCCTTATAATTATACTAATCTACTCTATAAACACTTAGAAGCTTGCAATAACTCAGTGATGTCCTCTTATCAACCGCAATGTACAATGAATGAGGTCGGAGGGTTAACCTTCAACACCCGGGACTATATTCATACAAACAGCAGCATGAGAGGGTTGAAACAAAACAGATTTTAATGAAGCAAAGTGAAAAGGATCATGAAACAAATTAATCCTCATTAATAAGTTACTTTATTGAACTATTGAAACCATACCAGCAAAGAATACTGCAGGCTTTGATGTTGACAGGCCTCTTCAATTATTAATTTCATGATTTATATGCATTTCCTCAAAATGTCTGACCCTTTCCTAAAACTGGTGGTCTTATTAAAGCTCCAGCATTTCAAACAGGACAGATAAATACTATGCTTTAAACAGGATTGCTAGAAGTGTTGTAAAGGTTCCCCAAAATTAAGACAGAATGCTTTAACATTCCAATAAACATGGTGAGTTTTATTGTTTATTGTTTACTACTGCTGTTATCTTTTCTTCACCTTTCTAAATTCTTGGCAGAAGCCTGTTCACAAGTGGCAATAACAGAGAAAATAACAGATCATGTTGATAAATAGGATCATCCTGAGCTAAACGCTGAATGTGTGCGATCAGGAGGGAGAACAGGATTCTTGGACAATGTGCAGGGCATGCGGACAAATAGTCTCACCTCCAACTGAGTGTGTTGTTTCTTCTCATTGTGCCCTCTGAAAGAGAAGAGGAGGGCCTTGGTTAAGAAGATTATAGTCCTACCCCACCCGTACGTTTAATCAACATGCCCTTTCAACGCCGACAACAATGCCAAACATGTCTAAAACGTCACCCATCTCTCCCATAGCATACCTCACATGTTGGAACAGCAGGCAAGTCATATAGATGCAGCAATTAAGAGAAATGTCTCCTTGTGATACAAAGTTCATATAACTAGACCTTGTTTCAGCCTGAAATGTCTGATCTGATGGCGCGAGCTTTAGAAATATCTTTGTCATGATGGAATATTTGATACCTAACTAATTTCAGACTACGCAAACAAAAAATGTATTAGCTTCAACTCAATTTTACTGATCAAAATTCCCTAAAGAATCCAAGGAGCTTTGCTTCCTCGCCCTTCATTTCTTTCATCCATGGTTAAATATGTAAATAAAATGTCTAAAGTCATTCTTCAAAGGGGAACAAAAGAAAAAAGGGGGCTGAGGGAAAAGACAGCCATAAAATTCCTCCGATTCTCCATAACATTAGCCAGAGGGGGGCCAGCTTCCAGCCAGAGCCTAGCAGCAGGGGAGCGAGCGAGCTCCATAGAATCACACATCTCAAATCCCACACACAAAAAAATAAAATATCTTTTCAGCTTCAGCCATCAAAGGGCCCCCCCTTTCACTTTATTAGTTACAGAATTATCTCACAGTTTCTGATTTCTCAGAGATGGAGCTGCGCTGCTTTCTTCATCTCCCTGTTGTGGTTGCAAAGATGAGATAAACTTGCTGTGTGTGCGTGTGTGTGTATGTGTGTGTACGCACATACGTGAGAAGAGAAGAATAGAACGAGCTACAGGAGGCGAGGCATGTGTGTACGTATGTGTGTGTGTGTGTGTGTGTATATATATATATATATATATATATATATATATATATATATATATATATAAAACACCGATATACATAATAAAATCATAAAAGAGACAGTAATAGCTGCTAAGGCTACAGTCACTAAAGACTGAACAGGCCTGATTCCTCCCCTTTTCTTGTCTATTTCAAAGAGATATCATCATGACCAGCCAAACAATCATGAAAGAAAGGAAGACAGGAGCAAGAACAGAACAAAGACGATGAATTACAATAAACCAGTAGACTGTGTCTTCTTATTAGAAAGTGTGACAATATTATCATGTCAGTTTCATTAGAGCAAAGACAATGATAAAGAGGGCAGATATTTGCTTTAAAATATGCCAGACAAGGTTTCCTCAAAGCGCTGGATGATTAGTAAATGGAGAGCAGAACTATCCTGACCCTGGGAGTGCATTGATTTTTATTCCTCTTCACATTAAAGCTGTCATCTCTTTTTGTTCTGCTTCTACACATCAGTTCTATAATAAAAGTGAAGGGGGGGGGGGCAGAGTATGCATGTCAGCTGTTGTCCCTGTCTTTGTGAGGGGTCAGAATATATATATAATGCCTACTGCTTCTGCATCTGTGCTTTTAGGATGGTTTAGACATTGTTTCGTGTTAGTCCCTGCATTGATGTTTCGGAAAAAATGGCACTGGGGAGCATCTTACGAGAAACAGTTAAACAGCAATTAAATGCATTTTTTAAGAGAAGTGATGAAGACCACGGTGGTTTAAGCTCAGACCGAACCTCTTTAAGCATTAACAGCTGGATGAGTGAAATCTGAGCAGCACATGTGCTGCATAGGAGGAGGGTGTTGTGTTTATACGTGCATTCATACCCTATATTTATGCTCATGCTCCACACACTGAGCGCTAACAGCTGAAATGCCACCAGTAAGATATGCTGTGCTAAACCATTTAGGCACGCCATTACCAGGTTTCTCATCTTGCTCGGACACATTTCTGAAATATTTCTTTAAGCACTTTAGTCACTCTTGTAAAATTGGACTAAAAGCACTCCTGTTTACTTGTGATCACTATTTTACCCTTGATGGAGACCATGGCTGGACTCACGTATAAATCCTGAGCCACAAAGTTTTTACAAGGTAATGTGAGTGAGGTCTGGGAGATTTCACACATTAAAAAAGACCTCATAACTTGTTCTTTTCTTGGCCTCTTATGCCATCCTGCTTCCCCACACAATAGTTGTTTTTTTTTACCATCTATAACCAAACATGTGTCACTATAGATTGTGTCGACCTATGTATTGATATGCTGTATTAATTTTGCTGTAATTACACTTTGCCTCTACATGGGTCTGCCCCGCTCTCTAACTTGCTTCAGTTTAACGAGGCAATAAAAGCTCATCCATCCATTCATTTTCTAAACCACTTATCCTGTTAAGGGTCACAGGGGCCTGGAGCCTAACCTTTGATCAAACAGGAAGCACTCTGGACAGTTTGTGCATTGTATCCCACAGGTAAAACACATTAAAAACAAAATACACAAGCCTAACGTCAACACACAAACTGCACATAAACTGTAAACGTTAAAGTTTGCACTGACAAAACTAAATACATTTACATCATTTCTCACTAAAGAAACAGTATTGAATGTGTACATATTTATGTTCAAAATATGTGCACGTGTAGAAAGACTTACAATGAATCTTAATTTTAATAAGATTTAAAGAGAAACGCATTTAAATAACGGAAGCCAGATTCACATTCACTTCAGATCAGAGTACAGAATATTAAAATAAAGGGTTCATTTTTGATTAATAAAATGTCACTGATTAAAAATATTTTACTTTAAACTCATAAAAACACATCATATTCTTTTTAAATATAATTCCCAATCCAAAAATAGAACTTTGTAAACTGCTGTGAATTATTTTTTTAATGTCGTTAATGATGAGCATGTGAGCACATGAATATCATTGTCAGATAGAATAAGCAATTTATTTATTTTTATTCAACCTTTACTTTACTAGTTGGGTCAATTGAGTACCAATTTTTATTCATATAATGATGACCTGGCCAAGAGGCAACATAGATGATAGATAAATCCATAGAGGTGGGTGATATGGCCAAAAAAGTCAAGGTAAAGTCAATTTTGTTAAGAGTGGCATTTTAAATTTTCAATTAATGTTAGCCATCTAAGTTTAAAAGATGAACCATGTATACTCTTCTTTGCTAAAACAAAACAAAAAAAATCACTGGAGAACTCTATTAGCAATTAAAATATTATATGAAGCAAATGGTGTGTATTTGGAATTTTTGTTGAGCATGAAAGACACTCAGAAGAATAATCTTCATTTTGATATCAAGACTCTTTTCAGGAATTCCACAAAGTGATCACTAATTCAAACACATGTATCAGTTTATTACCCAGCCATATATTTAGTATTATTTGACTAACATTTCAGATCCATCTGAGTAATAGAAAGATATCAACACAAAGGAAAAGGTTTTAGTTATTTTATAGATTATTTCCATCATTGAAAAATACAGGAGATGATTTCAAGGTCTTGGTGACTTTTAATATAACTTGGCAGAACATGAAGATCCAGTGCTTCTTTTTCTTCATCTTCTTTATTTATTTATTTTTTTTACAAAAGCTTTATAAATAAAATTATTTTATCAGCATCATCCTTGTGCTTTTTTCTCAATAAAGTGTTTGATTTGGTGCATTGAAAACAGCCTATAAAATGCAACAGAAGTTTTTACCACTGTTTGTTCCACATATATGGGTGACTATCTTATAATTGTTGCATCTCATGATGTGCAGTTGCAGGAAAAATTATTATACCACACTTATTTTCTTCAATTTCTTGTTCATTTTAATTCCTGGTATAGCTAAGAGTACATTTATTTGGACAAATATAATGATAAAAACAAACAAAAAACTCAGAAGAGTTTAAAATCAAATGCTTTCTTGATAATACCCCAAATCATTTCAATTCTTTCATCAATATTTATGGCATTGTATTGACAAAAACTGTGTTTTTAGCTATTCCATGTTTTCTTTTCTGTCTGTTTTGGTCACATGATACACACAGGAGTTACTTCTTAATTGCATAATCATTGTATTTAATGACTTTGATAGTAAGTTTTTTTCTATGACTGTACTCTTTGTGATTTCAGTGACTTTGGGAACTAAATAAAGTGTATTCATCTGAACTAAAATGCAGTTCTTTTCATCTTTTATTCAAACAAGCATGTCTGTCTTAATTACATATGTGTGTAGACACAAATGTTCCAAAATGTGGAAATCCTCACTAAAACACCATTCATGCATGTAATCCGTCTTATCTTGAACTTATCACCATTGGCATGATAATGAAGGGTCTGGCTATATTTCAGATTCTCTATTAAATCACTGTAGCTGATTCCAAAGAGTTTGAGTCAGAAATGTCAATGGAGCTACTGAATATCTGCAGAACAGCTTCAGCTCTGTGTTTAAGTCTAAACATGTTGGGACAGGACTCAGTGTGTATTTGGGATAATGTGAAATTAGTTTTCAGATGCTAATATCTGGTGTGCTCTTGTGTAAATTTTGTTTTTAATGACATTTTTAGTTTATGTGAAAAAAATGCAAAATAAATTATTGTGGAAGTATCCAAAAAGCATGAAAACACGTTAATTCTCACAAGAAAATAAGTGTTTTTCTTTTCTTTTTTTTTTATCATTGTTTTAATTACTGTGGTTATTGCAAAGATAAAAATGAATTAACCTTAAATCCTAAAGGAAATAAATACTGGTGGTAAGTAGCACGCCCTGCAGTCATCTACTATATATGTAAAGACTTTTACTATTATCTGATCTTGTTGCGTCTGTGTGCCATATTGCGCAATATTTGTGATTCACCATAAAAAATGCATCTCCTCTTGTTGTAATGGTCAAAGTTTGTGATTTAACACAAACAAACAGAGAAGGAAGTTTAATGTGAGAGCCTTTGAAAACGCTGTAATGAACAAGCTGTTCCGCACGATTTGAAAATAATCCGCGTGTCAGTGTCATCTTTCTTATGCAAAGTAGCTGTCTTTGAAGGCGGATCTTTTGGCAGGTTAGTCCGGGACTGAGGCTCCGACCAGCTCAGACTAAGGAGCGCAGCCACCAAACGCATCCACTGCTGCCCACGGGAGGAGCATGATCCCACACCACTGGGACACATCTACTGCTACCACTGCGGATATGTGTTAGATTTGATTCCAATGGCTGAATAAGTGATTGTAAACAACCATCTCTACAGCGGAGGAAAAAAAAAAAAAAAAAAAGACAGAAGGGAAAAAAAAAACATTGCTTCTTCACCGCGCAACTTGAACGCGCGAGGACTGTGAGTGCATTGCTTTATACACTTTAGGAAAAGTGTCATGAAACGTCAGGACGGACACATCTGCGGTTTGGACACGAGTGGGGAATAAATCGGAGCGCATACATCATCTTAAAAGAAGGTTGTTTTTTTTTTTTTTTTTCTCCACATGGACTGAGATGCACGGTGCAGGACACTGAAGTAGATCCGACTCTTCAGTAGAAAGCATGGACCTGAATGAGCTACACTTCCACAGAGAAAAGCTTTCCGGACCATCGCGGGATTTATGTTTTTAAACTATTCAAACGGAGATACGATGGTCCTGTAAGAGATAGTTGTGTAAGTTTCCCTACGTTGACCATATGCAAAGACTCAGCCTGTTCCCACTGCAGGCTACTTTTTAATTAGTCTACACAAACTTGTTCATTGTGGTTGTGATCATTTAGTCTAACCTTTATTTTAACTCAAGGGGGGGAGAATGTGTCCAGCTGCTAAACTGAGCCTCATCTCTGTGCTGCTGGTGATGTGGAGCAGACGGGGTTCAACTATTAGCTCAATAGATTCAGACTGGTCAGGAGAAGGGAAATGTCAACACATTACAATCCCCCAGTGTAAAGACATTGGCTACAACATGACTCGCATGCCAAATCTTATGGGCCATGATGACCAAAAAGAAGCAGCAATAAAGCTGCAGGAGTTTGCAACTCTGATACAGTTCGGATGTCACAGTCACCTTAAATTTTTCCTGTGCTCACTCTATGCTCCCATGTGCACAGAACAAGTGTCAAACCCCATTCCTGCATGTAGAGTTATGTGTGAGCAGGTCAAGTTCAAATGCTCGCCCATATTAGAACAGTTTAACTTCCCATGGCCTGACTCTCTGGACTGCTCCCGGCTGCCGACCAAAAATGACCCCAACAACCTCTGTATGGAGGCGCCCAACAACGGCTCTGATGAGCCTCCCAAAGTCTCTCACACCCAGCCTCCAGATTTCAGGCCACAGCGGCCTCTGAGTGGGCAGGATATGCACTTAAAGGACACCAGCAGCAAACAGACCTGCAGCAATCCTGGCAAATTCCACTATGTAGAGAAGAGTGAATCATGTGCCCCGAAATGCTACTCCAAAGTGGATGTATATTGGAGTCAGGGAGACAAACAGTTCTCTCTGGTGTGGATAGCCATCTGGTCCATCCTATGCTTTGTCTCCAGCGCCTTCACTGTGCTCACTTTCCTCATAGACCCACAGCGTTTCAAATACCCAGAGAGACCTATCATCTTCCTGTCTATGTCTTACTGTGTTTACTCTGTGGGCTACCTCATCCGACTTTTTGTCGGAGCTGATAGAATTGCCTGTGATAGAGACAATGGTGTCCAGTATATCATCCAGGAGGGTCTAGAGAGCACCGGCTGCACTATTGTGTTCCTCATCCTGTATTACTTTGGCATGGCCAGCTCCCTCTGGTGGGTTATCCTGACCCTCACATGGTTCCTAGCAGCTGGGAAGAAGTGGGGTCATGAGGCAATTGAGGCCAATAGTAGTTACTTTCACCTGGCAGCATGGGCCATTCCAGCCGTAAAGACTATCATGATACTAGTGATGAGGAAGGTAGCTGGTGATGAGCTCACAGGCGTCTGCTATGTAGGCAGCATGGACGTCAAAGCTCTCACCGGCTTTGTGCTCATTCCCCTCTCTTGCTACCTAATTATTGGCACTTCATTCCTGCTATCTGGTTTTGTAGCCCTATTCCATATTCGTAAGATTATGAAGACAGAAGGAGAGAATACAGACAAGCTTGAGAAGTTAATGGTACGCATTGGGGTCTTCTCCATGCTCTACACTGTCCCCGCCACCTGCGTCATTGCCTGCTACTTCTACGAACGGCTCAACATGGACTACTGGCGCATCCTGGCAAAGGAGCAAAAATGTGTGGATGGCAGCGGGCTGGAGTCGGACGAGTGCATTATGAAGACATCCATCCCCGCTGTTGAGATCTTCATGGTGAAGATTTTCATGCTGCTGGTGGTGGGCATCACTAGTGGCATGTGGATCTGGACGTCAAAGACACTGCAGTCATGGCAGAATGTGTTCAGCAGGAAGCTAAAGAAGAGGACACGGAGGAAGGCTGCCAGTGTGTTCACCAGCAGCAGGCCTTATATCAAACCTCACCCATCTCTCAAAGGGCACAGTACTAAGTATGAGCCTACACGGCCACCTCCCACATGTGTGTAAACTGGCTCTATCTGTATGAACTCAAATATATTTGTAAAGCTCTTAACGTAAACAAGACTTTTTAATCAGAGTACCATGGAAAAAAAAAAAATAAGGTTCACATTTTATTTATGCAAACTGCATTCAAGATAATGCAGCATGGGTTATTTTTTTTTTTTGTATCTTGAGCCATCTCATGCAACAAGAGTTGCCTTTGTTTGAGAAAAAAAAAATCTGCTACTCCTGGATTCACTTATCCTATTGAGAGACTTGGTAGAGGAAAAAAAAAACTCTTATTGTTCTCAAGACAAAAAGAGTGGACTAAACCATTTGGATGTGCTATGGGGTTACTTGAATAATGTGCAATAGATGTTTTCCTTACAGGCAAAAAAGACACTTGTACTGTTAGTGACAGATTACAGACAATGAAAGGACCCCACAGACAATGAAAGCAAATGGTCAGAGAGATGAGTGCTGTATTTGGAGGCTTTTTAATGGAAATTGAGGCAGTGTCATATATGTTTGAACTGGAGTGAGAGCAGCTGTTGAAAGTGCTCAAGACCTTATGAACTGCCCATTGTGAAGCAAATCCATGCCATAAATTAATCAAGCACTCATTATTGAAAAGTTATTTGTACGTGCAGTTGAGTTTTCCATTTTTCTTTGCTGTTTTATAGCACAAGGGAACGTTTGTATATATTTCTAAAACTTGAGATTTTATAGAAAATTAATAAAACGTTCTAGTTTTAAATGTTTTTTTTGTAGTTTTTTTTTTGTAAATCCGGAGTTGTGTATTCTGACTGTGTTGTTTTTCATTCTGAAAGTTGTTGTTTTGCAGTCATACCACTCAACCGTACATGCTGATATACACAGATAGGAAGTATCAGACATTTTAATCAGCATAAAAAAATCATCATCTTTTTTGCAAGCTTGGTTTGACAATGTGTTTTGTAGGCTGAGGTTTGACAATGTGTTTATGCAAAATATCTTAAAAAATTAATGGGGAGAACATTGTTTATGTGATGAAAAGATCAGATCAGCTCGTATTATATAAACACATGCAATACTTGATGTATTAGTTGCTTTAAAACCTTTCACAGGGTTATATTTCTGTCAGTTACAGGATGCAGGAATAATGGTTTGTCTATTCCTGTTTGAAAGGTTCATAATGAAACAATGGGATATTTGTCTGTCTTCTATGGCGGCATCAAAAGCAACAAACAGCACAAAAAAAAGACATAAAAGGCTTGCCTGTGACCTTCTAATCAGCTAATTATGAATACTACAAAGTCATATATGTGTGTCTTTTCAGAATTGTTTAATTTATTGTGAAAATCAAATAGCTTTTCATTCAATAATTCTATACCTTTATGTCACAAAGCAAAGCAATGCATCCCTTAGAAACTATCAATATTTTAATCTCTGCTTTTATGTGTTAACTGAAATTTATATGTAGCTCGATAAGAAAATTCCATTTCAAATGTCCACAATTATATAAGAAGGTGCTTTAGGAAATATTAATTAAGATGAAATATTAAAATAGTAAAAAAAAAAAAAAAAAAAGCATCTGGAAGGGTTTAATTTTAATCAAACGTACAAAGTGTTAACTGTGTTTGAGAATTAATCATTTTTATGTCTGTAACTGCTTATATATTAGACGAAATAAGTCTTTGTATATTTTATTCACTTCTACTGAAGTGAAGTCTTGTCTCTCTCGCCTCCCTCCAACTGAGTTGCATGTGTCGCTGCGTATCAATGAAGGGGGTTATACAATAATCCAGCACTCATTCAGGACAGGATTAGACTGTTTGAAGGGTTTGACTTTGAAAAAAGGATTGCTGCAAACCAAAATACAGAATATCTGTCATCTCTTCTCTTCTTATCAGCAGGGCATAGTGACATTTCTAAAGACACATCTGGCCTGGATTTGAAGTAGTTACTTATTGACAGAAGCATTTTTTTTGCTTAAGCATGAGCAAACTAAATACATTGTGTGGTATCCTGAAATGTTTGGTGTTAAATGATCGTTAAGCTGTCAACAGTTTTAAGGTACAGTCTCTGAGAACCACATGTCTAGTCTTGAATCTCAGCAACTGTAATTGACTTATGTCCTCACACTGCTGTCGGAGTAAAATGAAAACACGGATACAGTTATTACAGACTATTACATGCAAGTATGTCCACTGTTTTGTACAGTATTGGACACCATTAAACTAAAATCCCATGTGTATTGGCCATAAATTTATAAGAACATTCCTGGTAAATGCAGGAAAAAGGCTGCAGTTTTGGGAGTAAAAGGTATTTTCACCTTTGTCTGCCTCAGTTTCTGAGAGTTTAAACCTGTGGTAGACAGTCCTCTCTGGTCTAATAAAGTTTCAGAAGTGTAGTAATGCTTTATCCCCGAGGGCATTCAAGTTCCAGCGTCAACCCAACCCGTTTTAACAGTCAAAAGCACATGACTCACAACCTCTATGTGGCTGAATCAAAGTCAGGCAGTGTCTATTGATACTCTGAGTTGCGAAAAAGGTGTGAGTGCTTCTGAGAGCTTCAACAGAGGCCACCTGGATAACAGCCCCCGAGGTGTCTGGGAAGGCTGTAAATATAAATGACAGTTACCACCCCCCCTAGGGCTTCTTCAGCCAAGCAGACTTCACTTCTCTTCTTCTCCCTCTCTTCAAAGGGAAAAATCCTGCTCAGAGCAAGGGCAAAGTATTGGTAGTAAGAATGGGTCTTTTGGAAATCCCACTCAGCTGTATGTATCGGCTGGTTTTATAGGTTGAAAAAGTGTATATTGTATATAGATCGTATTTCATCAGATCACAGAATGTCAAGCCTGTACATTTTCACAGCAGTACCTCTCATCAGGGTTTGAAGCAGCCAAACACATCAGTCACTGCTGTTCCTTGTGATGACTCGTTTTATTTGACCAAGTGGGAAATCCCAACACAACGTCTTGACTCAGACTGAGGTATTTCAGACACAGATATCACTACACTCTACCAGACTATTGTCGTCACCCAACACTGATCCACTTCCTGTATCTCATTCATTTAGCCATGCAGTGCAGGAGATGGCAGTGAGAGCTGACCTATGATGTGCTGACAAAAAAAAAAGGGGGGCTTCTGTTTGTGATCATCTCTGTCGAAAAAGCATCAGAGCAATTTGATACTTACTTAATTTTATGTAATCTGACTGATTCAGTGGTAATTGAATCATATTTGTGTCGTCACACTGTAATTGAGGTAATGTTAACTGAATGTGCTACCAAGTGCTATTGCAAATATTAAACCTTTATAGGGCACTCATAGAAATACTCTGAAATTATCAACCGTCATATGTTATTAGAGGACATAACAAGCCTTTTTTTTTTTAATTTTGGGGAAATTTTAAAAATGTAGAAAGTCAAGGTTAATGAAATTTCTATATTTTGTTCTTTACCCATAATGTAAGTGGCAAAAAAACAAGGTATAAATATAAAAAGAAAAAAAAAGGAAAACATAAGTTCAAACTTAACCAAATTAATAACCTTTTAAATTGAAAGGAACATGTAATTTAGAACATTAGAACACCACTATTAGAACATTACAACAAAACTTATCCCTTTGAGCATCATTCCTTATATGAGTATTATTACTTCATGGTACCTAACAAACAGGTACAGTAACTTTTCATGCAGAGCTGGACCATACAGAGCCTGTAATGTAATGTAATATAAGCTGAAATTACCAGAAATAGTCACTTGCCTGATAATGGGTTAAGTCAAAATGGCTGCACAATTAAAACTGTTCAAATGTCAACTGAGTTTGAGATAGAATGCTGAAAGAAAACATCATCACTATCTAAAACACTGAAACTACAAAATGCTTATATAATTCAATGAGTGACAACGCCTTCTTTTGTTTGACATATCCGTGTATACAAGACTGTGGACTAACCTGTGCCTTTACTTCTCTGCTGCTGTGAGCAGTCATAAAGTTCTCTGACACAGTGACATAAATCAAGTTGCCTGGATGACTGGCGGCTGAGGCAGTTTCTCTTTGATCAGACTTTGTGGAGACGCCCCATGTCCTCATCTTCAGCTGCTCCAGCAGCACCTGTTTACCAGTTCAGGCCTGTCTGTGCTTAGCCTCTCAATGTCATAGACTCATACATGACACACACACAACATACAAACAAAGGAATTTGGCTGTTGCTTGGGGGTGGGCGGGTTCTTCCAACATGTATACTCCTAATGCTGTGGACCCATACGGATTCCTGGCACTTCTTCCTCTTATTAGACAGCTGCTCTACATGTAAATCTGCTGCCTTTTGAATAGTTCTGCCTCCTTTGGCAGTACTAGAGGATAGGAATGGTTGGCGCATCATGACAAATGAAACAGCTTTGTTTTCCTGCTGAAGAACTATTTCTAACTTGTAGAATAAAAGAGCCACTGAAAAAAAAACTTTACAGAGAGAGCTGCAAGTTTCATAGACCAAAGAGTTATCATAAAGTGCAATGAAAGCACTCTCTTATCCCTCAAGTCCTTTTGGTACATAAATCCGGAGTTCTGAGGATTGTGGTTGAAGGAAGTGTGGGTGTGATTCATGTTCTGAATTTATCTATATGGCAAAAAAAATCTAGGGCAATGTAAGAGTACAGTATGTATGTATATATATATATATATATATATATATATATATATATATATATATATATATATATATATATATATATATATATATATATGCCCAATCTGTAAGTAACACGCCATGTTAATAGCTCACACACTCACCTCTTTAAATGCAGTTGTTCTGAGCCACTACTGAAGGTGAGAGTAATTACATAAAAGCTTGGTAACAATGAGTTCTCTTCCTGCAAGGCAGGGGCAGGGCACTTTTTTCAAATGCATAATGAACTGCCTTGCAGGCCCTCTGCTGATCAAACAAGTGTTTGATAATGGCTTTGGTTTGAAAAAAGAGTGAATATGTTTATTTGCAGATGGAGAAGTGAGTGACTTTGAGGTGGAGATCAGGCAGATTAGTGGTAACTGACAAAGACCTGTGCAAACAGACACTCCCCCTGAATACAAGCAGGGCAGTGACACGCTTCCTCAGAGGACTAGTTAGACCCAATCATCAGTCAGAACAGAAGATGGTAACTTGTGTCACTTTTCAGACATTGTTCTTTGTATGCCAGACTCCTCCCCAAAGGCTGTCACTTTTATTCATAGCTTTTGGCTTGTTTATTTTTCTGCATGTAAAAACATGTCCACTGATATCTGGCAGGCAAATATAATTAATATATAATAGATTTGTTTTCTGGAGTGAATAGTGTCTTTTACATTTTCTATATTTACAACTAGTGAGACAACCTATCACAGGATGAAGACCATCTTAGAGCCTAGAAAGGAAATGTTACTTATCTTACTTTATCAAATAGAAAACAAATGGCACATTTTCTCTCATGACAATGAAACATATACAACATTTAACACGACACTGTCAAATATAATGCATCATCCGTGGTGGCATCCATCAGCTGCAACATGACGGAGAAGAAAAAGAAATAGTCTGGTAAGAGGAATATGAATAGTCTGGTGTCAGCTGGAAGCAAGGTTTTTGCCATGGTTACTTAGCAGTAGACTTTAATCTGCCTCTTCCTAATCCACACAGTAAAGCACTGTGATAATTTAAAAACAGTTGAATTTAAAAGCAGATTTACAGAATGGGGTGGTGTCCTTTGTTCACCCTACACGTCTATAAACACAACAACACATTTTGTTACTTGATGCTCATGTTTTAGTGTATAGACATTTAAACTCATTTATTTTCCCAGAGAATCAGTAATTCTATCAAATATAAAGCAAATACGGCTCATTCTGACAAATACATGTCTCCAAATGTAACAGTACAGATGTTTGTCACATGTAAGTGGCATTTTAGGAGACATTATAGATGCAGTGACAGGACCGACAACGGGTGGAAAGGAGAGAGCAAACCCAACAGGAGACTGTCTGCATGTGTATATATTTTCCTGTGAGTGAGTTTACAGGCAGTATAGGAGCTATAGAGAGACAGAGGGAGAGGGATGATGATGGATCTGGCAGGACTCATGAACACTGCTGAGAGAAAATGCCTGTGGTTCAAAGACACTCTCAGCAAACTTAACAAAGAAAGATGGCACAGAGGGGGAGCACATGAAAGGAAACTACACAATCAACTGTCACACAAACTTGGAGAAAACATCCTGGCCCTGCTGGAAGAAAATACTGTACTGCAACACACATTATTATTTTTACATAAATTCTCTGCAATGGACACAAGCAAAGCAATGGAAGCACTATATAACCACCATATGTATTTTAACAGATTATACCTAACATAATTTATCAACATTCCATCTAATGCTACTGTGAACTGCTATTTATTATAGTACTACTTCTCACTTTGAAAATGTGAAAATACATTTTATGTACCAATTAATCATTATATATTAAACTATGTGGTATATACATTCTCATAGATCATTCTGGAATAAAATATAGATTGGTGCATCCTTTATTTACTAAAGAAGTAGTTAAAAATAAGAAGTATTGAGACTTCTCTGCATAATAGGAATGCAACACACACATATTTCATGTTATTTTCTTTTAAAATGCACCAAAATAACAACAAATGCTCAGTGTCTATATGATAATACTAGAAGTTCTCAGAGGATGTGTATATAACCGCACAGTTCTGAGAAATTTAGATTTTTTAACTGGTCAATTGGGTACCTACAGTTGAGGAATAATCCCATCTCCACATTAACTATCTTGGTAAATTGATATGACAAATATTTTGTGAGATAATCTTCATCTTGGAATACAATAGCCTTACAATCATGTCGCTCTGTTGACCAGAAGTGCAGTTCCATCCTGCATGAAGGGAAATGAAGATAACAGGAATGACATATTTACTGACTTCAGTCGTGAGATATCGGTGTTTATATGATCCATCATTCCTCACAGGTTAATGTGCTAGTAATCAGTATAATTGTCACTGAAATAATATAGCATAAGTACCTTCATGTCTGGTTTGTTTAGTGTGGTTAAAGCCATTGTGTTTAAAGTACACTGTATTTAATAAGCTCGCTATGTGTCTTGTATATTTTTTTTTTTATCTGCAAATTAGAAGCTGAGGGTGTCAAATAAATGTAGTACAAGTATTATATTTGTCTATAAAATGTAATAAAACTAAAGTAATTGGGAGACTTGGGAGAGAGGCATAAAGACAAAGACATGTCAATGTTGTATTGGATGCAATTCCACTCATTTAAACAGCTTGTGGTTGAAACAATAGAAGCTTTATTATATATTTTTAACTGCAATGCGTAAATAAATGCATGATCAGAAGCAAACCAAAGCAAGACACTGTCTGTTTTGCATTTGGTTTCTAACCCAAGCAGGCAGTTATTTTGTAATCTACAGTATTTGCAATTCAGAGTCCTGTTTCATTCAATAGCTATAAATCATTTAAGGTAACACACTGCTTGTGTTTTGGCCACCTTTTCTCTAATCTGGCAAAATAAAACCAAAAAAAAAAACATGCACAGTGTTGTTTTTTCTTGGAGCATCAAGTTAATATGAGTGGGCACACACAACACATAACATGTGTTAGTGCACAGAGGTCCAACACAATGCCCCATTTTGCTCCAAGCTTGTTTTATGCAGTGACAGGATGAAGCAATTTACGATAAGTACCAAAGAACAGTTGAGGAGATGATAAATGTCTTTATTGTTGAATTTGTGACTATATCTGATAGCAGTGCATGTGTTCCTTTGAGTAATCAAGCTATAGCATGGCAAAGGAATCTCAGTTTCCTGGACACTGGTGGTGGGCCAGATTGTCTGGTCCTGATAATGGTAATGGGAGTGATGGCAACAGCGGCTAATCTACCCAGAGGAGGGGTCAGGACCCACTTATCTACCCTGAGTGGAAAATAACGGCCCACTTTAAAGGCCAATCTATGATTGCAGAATGACAAGCCAGCTGAAACACTGGTGCCCCTCTGCTGTCTTGGTCTAGTCACTCACTGGCTTTGAGACATTTTTTCGCACTGAAATGTATTTGCTGAGCTTTTGATGTGAGACTGCAGGCTGGCTGAGGGTTGCTTTTATTCGTAACAGGTTACCACTTGCATAAAGACACTTTAATTTTATGTTCCAATGGGTTAGGAAAGCATTTAAAAGTTTTACTTCATTATAGACGTCAGACTTTTCAAGAACAGATGTGAGCACAGTCTGGATTTCATAATAAAAAAATGACTGTAGTGTATAAAACAGCCGTCATAAGTAAGGGAGGCCTGAGCCAAAGGCTTGCCATCATCAACATTGGTTCCAGTCAAGCATCCAAACTATGCGTCTTCATATTTTTTACCCAACACCTGCGCAGTATAATTATGCATGTTCACAACACAGTAGCATAAGCAACTCTGGCTGACATGGAAGTGAAGGGCTAAATATAGCTCTGTGTTTGATCATCGCCTCAGGTCACGGACAGCACTTTGAACCAACATGGCAACATCGACAAAACATTATGAAGACACACTTCTGTTCTTCTGTTCTTCAAAGGACAGAAATTAGCAATGCAGCACACAACCAGGAGATACATGACATTACGTAGATGGGAATTAAAATGATAGGTGGTACTGCTGCAGGAATGTTGCTCTGATTTCACCTTGTTTCATGGAAAATATTGTACTGAAGGAGAGTTTAGAGGTACAGGTCATTCAGTTGGCTAGTTGCATTATTACTTGCATTATTACAGAACATTGAGTGAAAAATATTGAAACTTTTTTGCTTTTTCCATTTAGAGATTTAGGGTACATTTAAAAAAAAAACCTAATTACAAATTGGAATTGTATTGTTATGTGCAGTCATTATGCTTTCATTTGTGCATAAACATGAAACAAATGTGGAGGAGGGGGGGTCATTTCCTTAGAATGAGTTGCTTGTGTTTAATGAGGAAGTAAGTTCAGCATATTTTTAAAGCAGGGCAGAATATATTTTCTTTTTCTTCCTCCCTCTCTCTCTCTCTCTCTCTCTCTCTCTCTCTCTCTCTCTCTCTCTCTCGCTCTCTTTTAAAGACATGGCATCCAGAATTAAGCTGCATTATAGTCACCTTCTATGCACAACTGCAGAGCACAGTTAAACTAAAAAGCTTAGGAGAGATAAAATAAGTGATTGCTCTAATGAGGGCCTTTAGCATCTTTTTGCAGCCACTGTGCAGACAGAGGATTTTCTTCACTGCTAGATGTCACTGACCATAATTAGTTGTACCATTAAAGATGAACATATTAATTCATCAGTATTTAAAATCCAATACATAATACATTTCCTGTTGTTAAAGGAGTATGGTTGCACTACTACATGTAATAGCGTTAGGGTGCAAATGCAGACAGTACTTTTACATGCTGCTACTGCTACTTTTACTCACTGAAGTACTTCCTCCACCACAAGTAGAGTGAATGAGAATCAGGAATGCATGTGCTCTGATTAAGTGTTGTTTAACCCTGTGGTTTCAGTCTTTTTGGCCTGAATAAAACGAGAGGCTGGCAGAGGGTCAGGAGGGGTCAGAGAGGACAGCGAGAGGTTCTTATATGAGTCGGACACTTTGAGAAGCGATGCAAGGGGCACAGAGTCAGTTCATTGATATTCAAGGATTTGACCTGTTGACAACAGGGATGTCACTGAGGTTAAGACAGCCATGCCTTTCCTCATTGTGCCAAGCCAAAAAGCCATAGGGTCCCCCAGCCCCCACCCTCCTCTGCACGGTTGTCATGGCGAGCAAATCAGTCCGACTGCACTATGTCACACTCATGTGGGCACATTCTCTCTTTCTTCCTCTCTTTCTTTGCTTTCTCTCACTGTCTGTCATCCTGTTTCACCGGGGGGTGGGGGGTGGGGGGGGCTTCCAAGCAGAGCTTTCTGTCCAGTGACAATGCCTGGCATGTCATGGACATCCCCATACAGTATGTGTACACACAGTTGTAAAGAGGAGCAGCCTCTGAATATCCAAGTGTTTCCTTTCTGAAAACACATGGCAACAGTTACATTTCCTGCCTGTTGTGGGATCTGAGTGGGAGGATTGTGCTTTGTATCCAAGGACAAGTCAAGTCAGGTGATGACTCCACACTACAGGTCACCAAGTCCAACATCTGCCAATCATATTTCATCTCACAGCTGTAGTGCACCCGTTAAGCCCAGTGTGTATTAAAGTAGCGTCACATATATTATTAGTTTGGGTCCTGTTGTCTCTTTAAAAGTAATGGACCACCGCTGGAATGAACACAGTATAGTTTACTGATAAGAGCAAAAAATCAATCAACAGAAATTCATTTGATTCACTCACAGAACATACATTCTTCATAACCTTACTGTGTCTTCTAATGGAAAACAATTGACTGATGTTTGGCAGTAGGCCTCTGCAGAGTCTTGTTGTCACACAAATATGTTCCTAGAGCCAATGTCAAGGAGATTAGACTGAAGGGAAAATTGCTGCTGTATTTAGCAGTGGAGCTGGCGAGTCACTGCTCTCAGGTGATGGGGCATGTCTGTGCCTCACCCCATCTGAACCTGACTGCTGCTGCGGTTGGCACTGTAATTACAGAGCTTAGACATAAATCACAAAGTAAAAGGTGGGAGAGGGAGGGGGGGGGGCAGGGAAAGTAAAAAAGAAAGGGGGGCTAGTGAGACTAGTAAAGCCTAAAGGCCACAGGAGGCCTTGAGAACAGAAACATACTGTTCCAAACTAAATGCTCCTACATCCTTTTGTGCCACCCCCCCCCCCCCCCCCCCCCCCTTCTAAGAACATGTATATACTTTCTTTTCCTTGACTGGCACAGTCCAACTCTACTGAATGCTTTCCTGATCCATGACATAACTCTTGTTCACTTTACGAACACATTATAAACTGAAAAACTCTCAATGATACTTTATTCATAAGCTGATACTAGTCAGCCCGTTGTGCTTTAATAGTCAGTTAATAATAGTAATCAGAGAAGTAACCATAACCATCAGCTATGAAGAGTCTTCTTAAAGATACTTGGATGTTTTGCCTGTGTACTCTCATCCTCTGAGCTATGGGGCTCCATGTTTCCAAACACTGTTCAAAACACATCGCCTTTTTACGTAGCTGTTATGACCACTGATATGGTCAGATAAATATAACGACATTTTTAAAACGTAAAATGTTTTGCAAATTTCCACAAAAAATACAAAGGATAAAATGATAATATAATAACAATAATAATAATAATAATAATAAATTGTATTCATCAGTACCTTTCAAAAATCTCAAGGCGCTTAACAAATAGAATTAAAACAGTATATAAACAGGTCTAAAAACAAAAACAATAAATAAAATTATAAATGGTCATTAAATTTGGAGAAAACTTGATTTGGTATTCACCACAAAAGGTAATTGTAGGTCTTTAAGAGTTAAAATGTACACTTGCTTTTCAACAGAGATGGTAACAAATAGTATTTCATGTTTGTCGACCCCCTCATCTGCCCCCACCCTACTGCATCTTTACAGATTTGAATTATCGTTACAAGTAGATGTCCTTCAGTCCTGGTTCATCTATAGTCTGTCTGTCCATGGGAGTAGTTCTATGGTTTCTCCCTGAAGTTTCTCTTTTCCCACTGGGTTTTTTGAGTTGTTTTCTTGCCAAGAAGAAGAGTCTAAACACGGGAGATGTTTGGGACATTAATGTATTTCCTTCATCTACAGTTTATTTGGCTGTTGTTTGTTTATATCCAGCTAATTCTATAAAGCCCTTGTGACATAAGACTCTACAAATAAAATTGCATTGAATGGAACACATTTGCAAAAAAGTTGGAACACACAAGAAACATATGGCTAATAATGTGTTATAATACCTAAATAATGATGTAAACTGAAAAAGGTGATGTGGCTGTAATCATGATTTGGTCCAAATGCAGCATTTAGGAAAGGTATATAGGCCCAAAGATGGACCAAGGATTTTGCTGGTTTACCAACAAAAGTGTCAGAAAATGATTGAAATCAAATATATAATAAAAGTAGAGCTGTCAAATGATTAAATGTTTTAATCAGATTAATCACAGGGTTGCTTTAGATTAATCATGGTTAAATATGTATTTTTAGTCAATATTAGTTGTGATTCATTTTCAATAAGCAAACAGACTCAAGAAAGAAGAGAATAAATCTGCACTTAATCTGCTTGTTGCCACCTGGGTGATGGATTAGCTGAAGTGTTACCAGAATCCCAGACTAACGTATGCTATGCGTTAATGTGGTATTTTAAGATGGAAGTGCTGCAGTGAAAGGAAAGTAGAGCGTAGAGTGTCCATTGACTGTTTTAGTCTCTGGATTTTTTGTGGTCAAATATCCCACAAAATACACAAATTACACTGTAGACCTTCAACTGTAGACCTTCTACTGTAGACCCTCTACTGTAGACCTTCAACTGTAGACCTTCAACTGTAGACCTTCAACTGTAGACCTTCTACTGTAGACCCTCTACTGTAGACCTTCAACTGTAGACCTTCAACTGTAGACCTTCAACTGTAGACCTTCTACTGTAGACCCTCTACTGTAGACCTTCAACTGTAGACCTTCTACTGTAGACCTTCAACTGTAGACCTTCTACTGTAGACCTTCAACTGTAGACCTTCAACTGTAGACCTTCTACTGTAGACCTTCAACTGTAGACCTTCAACTGTAGACCCTCTACTGTAGACCTTCAACTGTAGACCTTCAACTGTAGACCTTCTACTGTAGACCTTCAACTGTAGACCTTCAACTGTAGACCTTCTACTGTAGACCCTCTACTGTAGACCTTCTACTGTAGACCTTCTACTATAGACCCTCTACTGTAGACCTTCTACTGTAGATCTTCTACTGTAGACCCTCTACTGTAGACCTTCAACAGTAGACCCTCTACTGTAGACCTTCAACTGTAGACCTTCAACTGTAGACCTTCTACTGTAGACCTTCTACTGTAGCCCTTCAACTGTAGACCTTCAACTGTAGACCCTCTACTGTAGACCCTCTACTGTAGACCTTCAACAGTAGACCCTCTACTGTAGACCTTCAACTGTAGACCTTCTACTGTAGACCCTCTACTGTAGACCTTCAACTGTAGACCTTCAACTGTAGACCTTCAACTGTAGACCTTCAACTGTAGACCCTCTACTGTAGACCTTCAACTGTAGACCTTCTACTGTAGACCCTCTACTGTAGACCTTCAACTGTAGACCTTCAACTGTAGACCTTCAACTGTAGACCCTCTACTGTAGACCTTCTACTGTAGACCCTCTACTGTAGACCCTCTACTGTAGACCTTCAACTGTAGACCTTCTACTGTAGACCCTCTACTGTAGACCTTCAACTGTAGACCTTCAACTGTAGAACCTCTACTGTAGACCTTCTACTGTAGACCCTCTACTGTAGACCTTCTACTGTAGACCTTCTACTGTAGACCCTCTACTGTAGACCTTCAACTGTAGACCTTCAACTGTAGACCCTCTACTGTATACTTTCTACTGTAGACCTTCTACTGTAGACCCTCTACTGTAGACCTTCAACAGTAGACCCTCTACTGTAGACCTTCAACTGTAGACCTTCTACTGTAGACCCTCTACTGTAGACCTTCAACTGTAGACCTTCAACTGTAGACCCTCTACTGTAGACCTTCTACTGTAGACCTTCTACTGTAGACCCTCTACTGTAGACCTTTAACTGTAGACCTTCTACTGTAGACCTTCTACTGTAGACCCTCTACTGTAGACCTTCTACTGTAGACCTTCTACTGTAGACCCTCTACTGTAGACCGTCAACTGTAGACCCTCTACTGTAGACCTTCTACTGTAGACCTTCTACTGTAGACCTTCAACTGTAGACCTTCTACTGTAGACCTTCTACTGTAGACCCTCTACTGTAGACCCTCTACTGTAGACCCTCTACTGTAGACCTTCTACTGTAGACCTTCAGACATAAAGATCATAAAATATTTGTCCTTTTATTCACATATATCAGTGTGTTAATGACACATGTATTTCATAATAACAAAAGTACCAGAGTTCCACCATTTACCTCAGACCTTTAATTAATAAAACAATATTTAATTGCTTGCCTGGTTTAGTAAATACTGCACATTTTTTAAACATAAGTGCTCAACCCTTGCCCAAAGTTGTGCTCTGAAAACATTCCTATCTTTTCAACATTAATAACTAAACTTACATTCAGCAGCAGCAGCATTACTTCAGTGTTTTTGCCAGAAAAAAATGGTATGTTAAGAGTGATAGAGAAAACCACTCTGGTATCCCATGGTGTGTGAAACACAAAGTTCATAATAAAAAAAAAAAAATAAAATATTGCACATCTTTGTGATATGAATATTGCACACTGTGTTATCACGCTGATATTTTTTCGATATATTGTGCACCCCTACTATCAGGGCTGGGATGCTAGGCTAAATTATGCAGCCATGATCTCTGGACCAGAACTATCATTCATCTATAGGTGATAGAACCATAGAATAATAATGATAATGGATCAGATTTCTATAGCACTTTTTTGGCCACTCAAAGAGCTTCACATTAGTGAGACATTATTCATTCGCTCTCACATGCTCCCTCTGGTACCACCAAACTACATTTGTAGGCCACTGGGGCAGATTGACAGAAGTGTGGCAACCATTTTTGCCCCTCTGAAGTGGAGGGTGAAGTATCTTGCCCAAGGACACAACAGACTGACCCTTCAGTTACTGAACGACCCGCTCGACCAACCGAGCCATGGCCGCCCCAAATAATATGGAGTCAGGAATCCAGAGAAGATGATGACCTGCAGTCTGTATCTTATTTAAACATAATTTACTAGAAACCAGTTTATCAACTTTTTTGGATACTAGATTTGCGAGCTAAGATTTGGTATTAAACCTCAAGTAGAACTCAGATGTGTGTAGGAGTATAATGTATCTTAATGTATCATAACGCTTAAAGGTTTGAGGTGAAAAATACAAAAAATGACTATGCTAATGAGAAATAGTTTAATATATGCTTATATTCTACATTGCACATTTTTGTAAGTATTCAGTATCATTTAATTTGATCATTTGCAAAATATAAAAGGATTCAATACAGCAATGACACTTGATCAGTCAATTTCAGTGAATCAAAACTAACAATTTTAAAAGAGTTTAATGCAAAAATGTCAGGATGCTCAAGTGTATAGTTTGCAAGTGTTTTTCTATGATGATGGTGTATATGTTTCTGAGGAATTAATACAAATAATGATAAAAATGTACAGCATAGGAGAAGTAATTTTTCATTGACAAGCAGATTAACTGCTTCATTATCCTATTGTATATTAACCCTTTGTTAAACAAACAATGATTTCTGTTGTTGGGAAAATCTATAGACTATCATTACAAAACCCATGCAGTTTGAATCATTTCATGTTTTGAGCTGTGAAATGGAATTAAATGGAATGAAAAGTAGATCTGATGCCAGCTGAATTAGGACGTATAGAAATTAACATGTCTCTGGCACAGAAATATGTTCCTGTATCAGACAGAGATGTAGGTAGACACTCGAGGTCGGTGCCTCTCATGTAAAGATAATGCTGCTACAAAGACAATCAACACTTCTCATTTTATTTAGTGTCAAAGACCATAGTATGACTTCCACTGATCACTAAAACCATTATCAAGAAGCTTTTAACAGGTTCCAAGGACCATGGCTTACTTTTTAAATAAAATATAAACAAGGGAAAATATCAAACCCATTAATCTTTCATTAAGCTCGCCGGATAAAAAAGAATCGCTTAAAGTATCATTCGTTACCATCACTGCGAGTGCAAAAGCCCCCTGCTAACATCAAAGGCTCCTCAAAGAAACAGAGCGGGAGAGTCAGTTAGCAGAATTTGGCTGAGAACCAGCTTGTGGTTAGGTTTTAATTTCGACTGACTCATAATGGCAATGAGGAGGAAACGGGGACCCTGGTCTATAATGGTTTTTGTGGCATCAAGGCCTTTTGAGCAAACACTCACATAAACAATGCGCTGCTGTTTTATAAAAAGCAGCAGATTCAGACTTGATGTTGACAAAGATTGAGAGCTCATCCTCATCTTGCCCAAGTCTTTGTGTCATTGAAAGATCAGAGTCTTTTCAAGGCTAAATAATGGGGAGCCTCTATTTCTCATGCGCACGCACACACACAGTTGTACAACATGGGAGGAGTGGTTGGCATGTTTGTGGTACTATGTGTCTGATCCTGCTTTATATGTTTTGGGTGGGGCATCTTGAACTTGCAACTATTTTGAAGTTCTTTGATGTAAGTTCCTTGTTTGTATTTAATTTCATACGCATAATAGCATTACTTAATTAAAATCATTTTAAAGATGCTTTCACAATTTCAGCACTAGCTTTCAGCCATCAACTAAAATCGTCCAATGAAAGAAAACCAGGACACTGCTGAGTGTGACAATGTTTTTTTTTGTGTCTAACAGACATCCTGTCTGTCTGTTACAGCTCTATTGCTGTCACTTGATAACATTAAAAACAGCCTGGCAGTGATGCCAAGTAGGTTAATAACATGCAGTGGATTAAGGTTTTTGGTATAGCTCTGCATACGGACAGCTATACTACAGAGGAGTGATTTAATGCAGAAAAATAAACCTACTCTAACATAGCCCTGTATTGGAGCAATATCCTCAACAGACAGTGACATTCATTTCTGTCTACAGTACACAAAGCGAGCAAAGAAGCTTCCGATTGACTTCAGAGGCCCAGTATATTACATGAGTTAGTCATGGCTCATACTGAATTAAACATGGCAAGAAGAGTTTCTTTTTATCTACAGCCAAAGTGCTAAATCTGACCACTGCAACCGATACTCGCCCACTTCAAATCCTGCCTTTGATAGTGAATGCGTAGGAGCTTCAAATGTATCAGTTTGTCCTCATTTTTTAATGGGTTTCAGTCAGAAACGCATGCTGATGTTTGCAGCCGAAAACAGAAATTATACATAAACACTGTGGTGAGTCTTTTCTGCCATGTTTCTCTGCAGAACAGGCATGTCTTAGTTATGCCCCGGTTAGTGTTTTATGTCTGTACTTTTCTTTGTTTCCTGCAAAGGTTGATTTAATCCTGCACCAACAGGGTGACAGTTTCTCTCCAAATCATCTCTGATAGGTGCAATAATAATTACAGAGGACATGAAGAGACACGCTTGTGTGATCTCCAACTGTTTGGAGTTGGATGATAGTTAGGTAATGCTCTATTCAGCTCAAAGATGTCACAAACGTGTGTTTTTGTTGTGTAGGACTCATCTTTGCGGTCTGGAGTTGTGATATTTTTGGACAAGCAGGGATGAAAGCCTAGGGTCCTGTGGCTAATGAGATACTGAGGCAATGAGAATGGTGGTTTTAATTACTGCCCAGGACTGGTCTAAAGGGGGTGATTGCTGAAGAGCATGCTGAGTGTCCTAGGTTGGGAGTTCAGATGGATGCCAGTCATGCTGTGCCTGGCTGCCTTTGATGCTCACTCCCC
This sequence comes from Siphamia tubifer, assembly GCA_020466265.1. NCBI lineage: Eukaryota > Metazoa > Chordata > Actinopteri > Kurtiformes > Apogonidae > Siphamia > Siphamia tubifer. The sequence goes on along the minus strand of CM035791.1, from coordinate 28,360,062 downwards.
TCTGCTTTATTCCCACATTGTGCTTATTAGATTCTTTGCTGCTGATGCTTCACTACACCTTTGTTCAAGCCAATACATCAGACAAAGAAAGGCATAACTACAGAGAGTTCAACTTCAAATCCCTACAAAGTTTCAGTGATGCAGGAGGCAACTTAATCTTTTGTGGAAATTAAATCTGCAGTCCTCCCATTGTGTGGTGGCTTTTTTTTTTGACTGAGAGGAGACGGTCATACGTCTTCTGAAAGAATAGATTTTTCTGAGTCCAAAGGGGTGGGAATCAACTATGTCGGTAAACAAAAATGAGTGCTAAAAATAGGGACTACTTCTGAGATGTGTAAACTGCATTGGTGAATATTGTTCTGTACTGTCCTCTTGTATTTCAAGGGAAAGGAGATCTACAGTAGATTCACAGGCAGGCTGTGAGTCCTCCGTCTCCTCGGCTGCTCCCAGCAGGAGGGTGTTGCTACGTGTCTACTCTCTGTTCTTCAGCAGCCCAGCTGTGGACCAACCCTTGTTGACTTTTCAGAGATCACATGGCATCCTCGCTGAGGCTGCTCTGAGGGGGCTCTGCTTCTGCAAGACAGTGCTATGGTCAGCACTGGCTTCCTCCTCCTCTTCCTCCTCCCTCCTCACTCAAATAAAGGTCAGGCTGGGTAATGTTTATACACATATACAACATAAAAAAAATTACTCAAATCCTTCCTTTTTTCTTCTTGCCATTGGATGTTGTTTACTTACCTTCACAGCATTGACTGGACAAATCTACATCTGTTGATTCAAGCCTTTTTGTTCTCATATTTCCTGTATCTGTATACACAACTAATCTTCAACAAGTCAAGGCCACCAGCCAAAGACGTTTTTGTTATCGAATGAGCAGGAAGCCAAATTCTATTAGAACAAACACAAACTTCAATAAGAATGTCCTTGTTGGTGAGGTTTGCAGGAAGTTCAGATAATAGGTTGATTCATTCTGTTTCTTCCCTACAATAATACTGTGTGTATTTATTATGTCCCTCTCAAATGTATAGGTTGGATAGAGGGATTATATGTCCAAGTGATTATTTACATCAGGTTCAAACATAATACTCCATTTAATGAAAAATGTGCTACTCAGAGTTTATACCCAAAGCAAATCAACCAAAGTAAAAAGGCCTTTATACTGTAAGAAAACACACACAGACTCTCACACACACACACACACACACACACACACATATACATACATTTACATGTCTCATGAGGATCAAGTTTGTAATCAAGTCACCATAAAATAAAAAAAAATTGAAAATTAAATTACATTTAAAATAAAATAAATAAAATGAATAAATAATAATAATAATAATAATAATAATAATAATAATATGTTTAATAAATAATAGTAATAAAATAAAAAAATAACTCAATAAGTTTTAGAAATACATAAAAAAAAAAGGAAACACATCTTCAAACCTTTGAAAAATACATGTTTCCCTTTGCACCTGTTTCCCTCATGTTTTATGAGGACTTCCAGAAAAAAAAAGATTTATAGGGCCAGATCATTTCTATTTTACTAGTGGGGACCTTTATTTATATTTAACCCTCGTGGGGACCTGAATTTTGGTCGCCATAGTGTCAGAGGTCCCCATGGTGTGACTATGTAAACATATCAATGTCCCCATAAAGATAAAAATACAAGCGCACACACATACACACACACACACACACACACACACACACACACACACACACACACACATACGTATACACACACACAAGTAGTCAGCTGCTGTCACACAAGACACTTCCTTAGCCTACTGAGAACAGTTTTGGACAACTAAGTTAATGACAAATTTATGGGGTCCAGCATTTGTGGGGAGCCCACAGAGCAGAGGAACAGAGGACGGGGTCCAGTGGACACAGAGAAGACATTGTGAAAATGTCCTGTAAGATCCACTTCATAAGGGAGGCACAAAAGTCAGGAATGGGACATTGAAAGCATGTTAAGTTTCACTTTCATTTTCACATTACAAATGACATGCGTGGACCTGGCACCCCCTGTCCCTGCTCCAAAACGTTTGACAAGATACTGAATTCTCTGAAAGGACCCATAACGTTTGGCTGTCATGGGGGTCCCACAACTGGTAACAGTACCCCTGTAAAAGATGTGGTAGCCTAGTCCCATGTCAGCAACTGGTGGAAGAGCATCTAAGATCAAGGTCATGTTCCCTTTCTATCTGGCATTCATTTAACAGTAGCATAGTGTTATAGGTCTATTCATTACATTAAGTTAATTTAATAAAATGAATGAAGAGCCAGTGTACTGTCATGCTATCTGTCCAATCAAAGCAGTTTGGAACCAGGCCTACAACTTACTGATATCACGGCATGGTAGATCTGTGTTATTGAGAATCTCTTCTTGTTCTGTTTTGCAATCAGAGATTCAAGCTTAATGGGGCCACTGTGGCTCATGGAGCATGAAGACTTTGATCCTGTTTTGTTTTGGTTGTTGGTGTTGATGCTGAAACTCAGACAGTGATGGTCTGGGTGACAGCAGCAGTGGCCGTGGTAATATGAGAAGAAAGGTTGTGAATTTTGTAACATTACTATCAAATTGAAATACTAACTGGGTTGCATGTTTCCTTTCATCAGCTTTGGGCCTTAGTATCTCACAGTGCATGATTAGCGTAAGCGTGGAATCCACTCCGCTGGGGGTTGCAGGGCAAGCTTGAAGCCTGAAGCGTATTCATCAACGTCCCTGGCAGGGTGCACCTTTCTCATCCTCACACTGCTCAGCTTGCAACCCTCTTCCTATTCACATTTTTCTCTTTTTCTTTTATTTTCCTCTCGTTTTCATCTACCTTTGTTGTTTTTTTAAGAGATAGTGTGGTTTTAGAAGAAAACTTTTCTCCTTTTTAATCAAACAGCTTTTATATTACTAAAGAAATTGTGACAGGTGCATATTGTTCACCATTTTTGCTATGAATATACTTTCAAAATTCAATTGCCAGCTGTTAGAGTAAACTACATAAGAATAAACGATATGTGAATTAAATGTTTTCATTTATAAGGTAAGTGGGAGTTTTTTGGAAAAATCCCCCAAAAATATTGACCTCATCAAAGGCAATGTAGTTAACATAATTGTTGCCACATTTTTATATCGTCACCAACTGTGTCAAAGTGACTTATTCTTGATAAAGTGTAATAGGGACTCATAAATCAAAGGTGATTAACAATATAGGCCGATGTAAATAATAAAAAAGAGGAATGTGAAAACAAAATTGTTCCAACAATGTGGGCAACAGTGTATGTAAATAATGGAGAAGAGGTAAGAAATTAAATGATAAAAACAACAAAAGACTGGGGAAAATCAAAATCATGTAAAAGACATAACATGAAAGTAGGAGAATTACAACAGTATGAAAAATGATGTAAAATAGCTGAAAAGGGGACAGAATTATATATATAAAAAAATCATAAGACAAAACTAAAGTAATAAAAGACTCAGAGATACTGTTTTAATGGTGGCGTAAATAAAAATGTACTCATTATGGCAATTCAGGATGCCTTTCAGTTCCAAGGGGATATAAACAATTTTTTTTTATTTTGTTTTTTGGGAGGGAAAGAGGAAGGGAGGGGGGGGTGTCTTGATTTGAAAAGGTTTGGTAACCACTGTTCTATATTTCTAGCATGTGTGAAGGTGAATTTTACATCTCTTAATTCTGTGCTTTAAAAAAAACCAAACAAACATCATAACTCACTTCGTATTTTATGCTGACTGGACCTGTTAAGAATATCAACAAAAGTTCATTTATTATTAGGATATGATACATGAACCTTAAACATGCTTTCAAGCCCTGGTTTCAACAAACACTTGTACCCTGAGTTTATAGGCACACAGATACACTCCTAAGTTTCTGTGACGTCTTTGGCTCTTGGTACCATTTTCTCCTATTTATCCACATTCAGGCTTGATGACATTGATGTCCCTGTCTTTTTCCTTTACATCCTCTTGGTCTTTTTTCCAGCAGGTAAACAGTGACTGAAGCAGGTCTTCTTAGACCAGTCCCTCAGGTCTGAATCTGTAATCACTCTTAGATCTCAGACATGAAAGACTTTCATACATCTTTCTTAAAATGCCCTCTGAGGTGCCAAGTTCTGTGTCAAATGATAGGATGTTGAGAGAAGATAGAAAGTTTGGGGAGAAAAAACAACTTGTGATTAGGAGCATCTATAAAAGAATGCAAAAGAAGATTAAGAAAGTATGTCAAAGTATCCTAAACACTCATCCTGCATCATGGATTGTGCAGGAACAGAGGTAATTACTACTTCTTCAGAATACGAGCAAACAAGTGCAGTGACTGTAATACTTTTTTTTTTCAGTTTTCTGCAATATTGCAAATTGGCAAAATTTTCTTCTGCAATTTGTAATGCTTTCTGTAAATGCACAAGCCCCCACTCTACATCCTTCTCAACCTAATAATACCTATATTGAGAACATATATAGCTTTGCATTAATTATAGTTCTTTATTCCCTCACTGTATTTCTTAGTTTTATTGTTGTTAGAATCTGGCTGGCTGCCAGATTTATCGACATACGACAAAATCTTCCTTGTTTTCTTGGTTTTCTTTTTCTTGTTGAGCCAAAGTTTTTCTCTTCTTAGGGACCATGTTTATCCTGTCGCAATGAATTCTAGAAGATACATGACCAAAACTACCGAACACTTCAGAAAATGCAGACTGTCCTTATTTGGTGGTCATGGCCTTTCATCCCATGGTTGGCATTATGTAGATATTACTCAACTTCGACCCCATATGGCCTTGTATGGACATGTACTGTCAGCTGGAAAACACTGCCATCTACTGTGGCTCAGTTGGTAGAGTGGGTAGAGTAAGTAGAGTGGGTAGAGTGGGTAGAGTGGGTAGAGTGGGTAGAGTGGGTAGAGTGGGTCACCCAGCTTTGGCTGTCCACATGTCAAAGTGTCCTTGGGCTGACAGAACCTTAGAAACCTACTGGTGTATGAGTGTGTGTGTGAATGGGTTAAATGTGAGGCTAATGTAAAGCGCTTCGAGCACCACAAAGGTGGAAAAGCGCTATATAAGGGCAGACCATTTACATGGCGTGCAGATATTAGCATGTCGCTGGTTTACCAAATGTGAACTATTGGATCCCAAGGCTGATTTTTTTTTTTATTCTGCAAATTTGCAAGTTATAATATTTTTTCTTCTACAATCTTGTAAATATTTCTGCAAATAGCAGAATGAAGACAGGTATTTTGAAAGCTCAAGTGCATAGATTCAAGCACTAGCAGAACAAATCAATGCCGGGCCGGGTGGTGGGGCACATTACTGGACCCTTTAAACCCAATAAAGCAATTACAAACATACACATGCCCACAACAGCAGCAAGCACACACTATATTTTGACACGTCACGTGACGTCATGGCTTGACTTCAGCCCAACGAAGAGTGACAATCAAACTGACATGAAGTCTAAAGGCCAATTTATGCTCAGAAGCCAAGTCGTCTACATCACAGATACATCTCAGACACTTCAGCTCTCCATTGCAGAGACTTGTGCACACCTCCCAGTGTTGCAGAGAAGACCCGAAACGAGGCCTCTGATTGGTCCATTCTGCATTTGCTCTACACGCACTTCTGCTTCCCTACTTTTCCGTCTTGTTTTGTGTACATGAGCTTATTGTTGAAGATGACTCGTGTGAATATGGATTCGGCCGAGTGTGTGAGGAAGTGGAAGAATCTGTGAAACAAGTTTGTTCGACAACGAAAGGGCCTGATATCGAAAAGGAGCAGGGATCCAGGTGGGAAATGCTAGCGAGTTCATGAGAGTGCCCCTTGTGCTGTGGCAGTGGATAACACACACCATGTACTGTCCACACTGGCATGAATTATATCTGTGACATGTTAACTAAGACACGCAGAGCCCTTAACAAAGCAAGAGAACAAAAACATTAGGCTACATGGCCCCTAATAATAAAACAGCTCAAATTCAAAGCAGTTCAGCACCGTGGACAGTGACCACACCATTCTGACCCACTTTAGAGGTCTGCACTCCCAGAAACCCACAAGACCTGTGGGTACAGTGTAGATGTATGTGACACGGGACTGAACTCTGCCTGCAGATTAGATTAGATTAACTAATTAACCCATCAGTAGTACCAGAGCAGCTGGAGAAAACCCACACAGACACAGGGAGAACATGCAAACTCCACACAGAAAGGTCTGGTGCTGGAATCAAACCAGGTTCCTTCTGTCTGTGAGGGACAAGTGCTAACCACTGCACCACTGTGCCGCCCCTAACTCTTTTGCTATTGTTAAATTATTATTGAACAATATTCCAGTTTTTATCTTCACTTTTTTTAATACACCCCAAACAACCAAAATTTTGAAGTCTAGCCAGATTAAAAAAAATTTAAATTAAAATACCTGCAGCTTTAAGTCTGTTTAGTTGTGCACAATCCCTGTACCTTTGATAGCGTTTAAGACAGTTTCTTTTGTTCCTTTAGATCCCACTTGCAGGTCAGGTCTTACTGGTTGTAGCTGAGATGAAATCCTGACTCAGGCCGAAAGTCTTGAATCCAGCTCACACTCCACCAATCCACGCTCTCGTCTCTTCCACAGCCAACCAATATTATTATTATTTTTAATTTACATTTGTTATGGTTTGGCAGTGCGTCGCCCAATCACCCTTATGGAGAAACTGCCCATGAGCGGCGCTATCTAGCTGTGAGTACATGGCTCTAGCAGCCTCTACTAAGGAGAGCATGTACCTAGTACAACTACTTAAAGGAATGGATGGTAGCAATCAGCATTTACCAGTCAAAATATACGAGGATAACCAGGGGGCAATAGCATTATCTAAGAATCCAGTATGCAGGCAGAGAAGCAAGCATGTGGATATAAAATATAATTTTGTACGGTCTGCACACACAGAGGGGAAAATTAATGTTATTTACTGTCCTCCTGCAGGCATAGTTGCTGATGTACTTACCAAACATGTGTCAAAAGGTTAAATTTGAGAAATTCATGAGTTGTTTGGAGAGTAATGGACCCTGGCAGATAAAAATGAATGTAATGAAAAAATCAAGTGGAAGTTTTATTTTTTATTTTCTTTAGGTTTTCAGAACTGCCAGTATGTGAAATGTTTTTGTTTTATGAGATATGTTGTAACTAAGTACAGCACAAAAGAGTTATGGTTATGTGTATTTTGTTTGGTTGTTTTTTCCCCCACTATACAGTACAGAGATAGAAGAGAGCAATAAACATGTCTCTGAATGGGAGTGTTAAGCATATTTGTTATTAGGGTAAAGCTATGTTAATAAGCATCCAATTAGATGTATATGACGTAATGACGTCTGTGCCAAACTGCCCATGCAGACGCCACACACACCACCACCATGCTATTTTGTATGTTTGAATAAACGGCTAATTCAGTTGTGTTTTATGTGCCAGCCAACAGAGAAGATGGTTGTTAAGTGTTTTTCTTAACAATGCTAGTCGATAAACTTATTCACTGTCTTACCCAGCTGTAGGTGAGTCCAATAGCAATCACCTGGCTAGTCCGGCTACATCTAATCAGTGGAATTTTTTTATGCTGAGCTTCAGTCTCCGCCTCTTCCGGGAAACTCGTGGGCCTGAGATTGGAAAATTAATGAATGGCATTCAATGGGAAATAAAATGGTAAAATCATATGTGGTTTGTCATGCACCCTGAATCACACACATGTTGTACCTCATAATAAATTACAATTATTGATTTGTGTTTCTGTTAACCAACGGCTGATTCATTTGTGAGTAAAACCACTTAATAATTTGGACCACACACCTGGCGCGTATGTGACGTCACCATAGACGCCACACCACGGCTCAAGGGGGTGTGACGTCACATACGCGACGCATTGTATCTCTTACTAAGCCCGTATAAAACCTCACGTCACATTTGCTTCCCATCAAAAACGGGCAGTCTGCCTATGCCGCATCAAATATTTCTTATAAACCGATATCATATGTGAATTTCAGAGCACTTGTCAAATGGAATCAGACTTTACCTTGACTCGCTCCATTCACTCCCATTCAAAGTTTTTTTTGGAGCTAAGCACTCGTGGACCGGAAGTAGAAGGCCGTGACTTCTACTGGAGGATGTGGAGAGAAAAAAAACTTGACATGCTAGAAAAAAAAGACTTACTACAGTTTTGAAATCAGCATGTCAATTTTAGTTTTAATCAACAGTAAGTAAACAGAAAATTGTTTTCAAATTGTTCCCCAGTGATTTATAGTTATTGATCAAGAAGCATTACTGTGAAATTAAACATTTTCCCGATAGAACTAATGATCACAAATTACAGTTTTTGAACACTGCACAATACTTGTATAGTACTTACCGAATTAAAAAGTGGAGTGTTGCTGACTGATGCAACTAGTTTTGTTTTATTCTCAGACAGCTCAAACAGCTGTGGATACTTCTATTTAGAATTTGGGTTTTGCTGCCATCTAGCGGACAAAGAGGAGATGAAAATACACACGTGCGTATTACTGCGATCAAAAAAGTACTTCTAAGACAGTTTTTCCTCTTCCTATCACTTCTACATAGTTGCATACACTAGGGTTGTTTTTAAAACTATATTTGAGCTTATTATATAAAAACTCAATAATGCGTATAAAAACAACGCATATATATGTGTGTGTGTGTGTGAGTGTGTGTGTCATTTTTATCAGTGTTGACCGAAAGAATATATTATATTTACTCACTGTAAGGTCAAATGCTTAGGGGCACTTAGGCCACAGACTAGCATGTTTGAAGTGCAGGGCATATTTAAGTCAAATTTACAGACTATGTGAAGTTTAATTTATAGCAATGCATCATAGAATCTTCATCTACAACTAATAACACAGATATAATTAAATCTAACATTAAATATTAATTTAGTGAACCCACAATACACTAGGAAGGCAAAAATATAGGATCATGTTTAACTTGGAATGCAAATTTTCTGTTTTAATCCATGCATGCATTTTTTTCTCCTGTTGTAAAAATGTAAAACTGTAGATTTTCAGTTTCAGTTTGACTACCATGGACTCATTTGATTCTTTTCAACATTTGATTTACTAAGCGTGTAGACGTTCATAAAAGCCCAGAGTAAATTTGAGGGTGATCATTTCAAAAACACACAAAAATCAAGAAAAAACGAGTTTTCCACCTTAATTTATCATTAACTGAACATAAACCAACCATCTCCATCATTGATCCATACTAGTGAATCCATGTTGCAGAAGATAGCAGTGTTTCCATGTTCACTATGGAGCCTCATATGCAGATATCCCATATGCACCATGAAAAGATTAACTGTATTTTACACCAATTATGTTCATGGATTAGTGGTGATTACTCAACAGAGATTTAACAGTTTATATCAGTAGATGATTTTGGTAGATGGTAGATGATTGCATCTTTATACCTACCATTTTTTCCTACACAACAAACTGATCTAGATCTAAAAGTGAACATGTTTCTTGGCTTGGCATTTTGTAGTTTTAACTCCACACATTCATGAATGATGCTCTATGAAGCAATTTATCTTTGACACACATAGACGCAGGCTACACATAGTGATTTCACTGGTATGATGCATTTCTTAACCCAGGAAAGCAGCTGGCCCTGATGCAGTGTGTGCAAGGCTACTAAGAGCTTGTGCTGAAGAGCTTAGTGACCCTCTTCAGCACATCTTCAACTTGAGCCTACAACTGGGGAGGGTCCCCTCATGTTGGACGAGATCCTGCATCATCCCTGTCCCTAAGATTAAACATCCAAAGGACTCCAATGACTTTCGACCCATCGCACTCACCTCACAGGTGATGAAGTCATTGGAGAGACTGGTACTGCGGCGTCTGAGGTCACAGGTGCAGCATGCTATGGACCCTCTCCAGTTGTCATATAGGGAGGGGATTGGCGTGGAGGAAGCTGTCCTGTACCTGCTCCATCAGATCTACTCCTACCTTGAAGAGGGTGGCTGCGCTGTGAGGATTCTTTTTTTTTTTTCAAGTGCTTTTAATACCATCCAGCCCACTCTATTACCTTTATTATTTTTATCTTTAAAATGGATAAATGTAATATATGAAACATAATAGTTGGAATGGAGGCCATATGGAAAAACAGATGTGTTTGAGTGGATGAATCCTGAACACTCAGAGAACACTGGTCCAGGATGTCCTTTACACAGCACAGCAGGTTTAATCTTTTTACCCCAACCCCCGAAGGGGAGAGGGGTATTGTTTTTGAGTTAGTTTGTTTGTTTGTTTAGCAACTTTACACCAAAACTACTGGACCAATTTTCATGAAATAACCAGAAAAGGTCCAAGGTGATCCAAAATAGATCCCATAAAATTTAGGTGAATATAGGTCAAAGGTAACAGTCACCAAAAATGTGTTTTTGCAATAATAAGAGACAGAGCACATAAGTTAAAACAGAGGTCTTCATCTCTGGTTCTCAGGACCCTGCTTGTTGTAGATGTCACCCTGCTCCAACACACCTGATTCACAGCAATGGGTCATTATTAGACTTCAGCAGAGCTGGGGGGGGGGGGTCATTTCCATGAAATTTTCAAGAAAAGTGCAAGGTAGTCCAGAATAGATTGCATTAAATTTTGGTGAGTGTAGGTTAAAGGTCAATGTCACAGTCACAAAAAAACATGTTTTTGCAATGATAACAGATAGGGCAAATCAGGTAAAATGTGACCCGCCACCATGAAATCAGGCATAAGTCGTGCTGAGCCGTTCAGAGCTACAGCCATATTTAGGCTGGAAGGTGATTTCTTATTTGTGTTTACATCTTATCAAAAAACGGTACCTTAACACCTCTATGTTCAGTTCCTGTGGTCATTACATTGAAATCCAATCAATAAAGGTGTTTATTGAGTCAATTATTTAAGCGGTGACAAAAGTTCAGGTATTGCTGAGCAAAGACAAAGACGACTTCCACCTCTTTTCACCGAACAAAACGATCTCCGTTCCGTGAGTAAACACCCAAGTGTTCGGTACGAGGTAAAAGCTTATATTGAATGCTCTTGTCCAATGGTGTAAGCCAAATGATTATAATACTTTGCAATTCTGTCCTATTATTATAATATATAAAACTTCTGTGACATGTCCATCAGTGTGTCCTTTAACATCTGTGAAAAATTTGTGTCAATCAGATACGAATTATTATGCGTTGCTAAGGACTTCCTACCCCAAAACAGTCCAAAACTTTAAAGGACAATATCTAAAAATATGCAAATTGCAAAATGTGTCCAAATGTGGATATTAAAATTACCATAACTTTGGTTCTACTTGTGATAGAAACATAATTTTTTCACCATCTTAAACCTTAGTTTCCACTCTACCAATCTACACAGATAACTCAGTTTTGATTTCCAGACACTTATGCCTGGTTTCGTGGTGGTGGGTCACATATATGTGCAAGGGGGTGGAGTTTGTTGAGCCAGGCACCACTTGTTCAACATGGTTTTGTTTCTAAAATAGCCTTTTGTCAAAAAGGACACAAATGCATTGCTTGGTCTCCTCCAGACTTTTTACAGAGGTGTGGTTGAAAGGGTCCTGACATATTGCATTTCAACATGGTATCTCAGCTGCAGTGTGTCTGACAGAAAGGCCATGAAGATAGTCAAAGGAGCTGAGAGGGTGATCAGAGTTTCTCTCCCCTCTGTCCAATAACTTTCCCACAGCTGCTGCAGGAGCAGGGCACTGGACGTTGTCAGGGACTCTACTCATCCTCTCTGTAAACTCTTTGAACGGCAGATGTTTTTAAAGTATTAAAGGCAGACTGACCAACAGCTTTATCCCACAGAATGTTAAACTGCTGACATGCATACACTCTGCACTTAATCAAATGTAGTATGTTTTCTGCCTATTTTAAGCCTTAATTTTAATATTTAAGTATTAGCTTTAATATTTTAATCTTAGTTTTAACATTTGAATTATTTATTATTCTAAGGTCTTTTTTTTTTTTTTTTTTTTTTTTTTTTTTTTTTTTTTTTACATATTAAGTGTCTTAGGGATGTGTATGTGTGTCAGAGTGGGAGGGATGGAAGGGATGGGAGGGTGAATGTACATGTGTATCATTTTTTAACTTACTTGTATCCAGGCGAAATACTCCCTCGTCTTGACTATACTATGGTAACATGGACAGCAAAATGATGACAAACTTGATTTGATATAGAGTATGTGCATGTGGTAAAGAGATAAGAGAGCCATTGGTGGCTTTATAAACTTTGCACAATTTAATGTGAAGTATTATTATCTATGACTACAGCCTCTGTTATCTTAGGAAAAGGCCCTTCTCATTTACAGTGTGAAGCATAATTGTTTTGTTTTTTGCATGTGACTAAAATATTTTTTTATTTATGCCCACAAGGTGGCGGTGGTGATTTACAGCAAAATCAGACACATTATAAGGAGGCACAGAAGAAATCATGGTCACAGTTTTGGCTTTTCTATACACTGGTAGAAAACTGCACTGATTCATATACCTGTTGGGCTGTAAACTGGTTGCGATCTACAAATAACATGTAGAATTCATAGAGTTTTATAACATATGTAACTAAACTTTGAATAATTATAAACTTACTCCATTTCAGAACCATGGACTCTGTGCTTGTGGGCCCATTGTGATCATTCTCCAGGCGTGTGTCTTCATATATGTTTTGGTTTTACTGTAGACCTCTCCCATGACCAATGAATTCAGTAGATTTAAAAAAAAAAAAAAAACACTGATGAAATATGCTTAAGACACAGTCTAAAACAATTCAGCTCATCATCACTTTTTCTAAAATCTACCTAACCTAGAAAAGACATTGCAAAGTTCAGGCATGCTCATGTGATGACACAAATCTGGGTAAGGATTTGAGAACATTTCAGCACTGAAAGAGCCCACATCCATGGTCTCTCCATTTTTCTCAAATTTAATATTAAAACAAGTGGTGTTAGGCACAACAATCCCCATCCTTGCATGTATTTCACCAATTATAAGTAAATGAGAAGATTTTCATCCCAAAAAAAATTTACTTATTGTTCCTAAAATGTAATGAAATCTACTGTAGGTCACTGGCAATTTTTAACATTTAGTATGTATTCAAGCAATAGTTTTGCTGATAAAGCCAAACCAAACACTCCCGTTTTGTATGAAAAGTTCAGTAAAACTGGTCAGTTACATAATTACAAATCCTATTGATCAGTATGAATGAGTTCTTTGAAACAGTAGCTAAACACCAAGATAAAAAAAAAATTCTCCAGTGTGTGATAAAATGAAGGCTGAACTATTTGGACACTGTCCTCAATAATGTGAAAAGGCTGCCAACTTATTGACAATGTTAAATAATATAAATAGGAAAGTAACATTTAAGACAAAGAAAAGAGAGAATGTGTTTGTATGAAAATTACTATGGTCAGCTTTTAGTCTGAAAACAGAAGAGCAGAAGGACTAAGAGTCAGACTGTGGAGATGATGTAACATCTCCTCCAGCCAGAATCTTAGATTTTGCGTGGGATCTATTCTGGACCACCTCACACCTTTCTGGAAAATTTAATGGAAATTGGTCCACTGATTTTTGTGTAAAGTTGCTGACAAACAGTCCAAAAAATTTTTTTAAAATATAAATAAATAAATAAATAACCATCTCCTCCTCCTGCATGTTTGACATCACAGGTGTCAAACATGCAGTCTGGGGCCCCGAACTGGTCCACCAAAGGGTCCAGTCTGTCCCATGCTGAATTTGTGAAATGCATAAATTACACTAAAGATATTAACAATCAATTCAAATAATTTTTTGTCAATTCAATCTAAAACGCGTCACACCAGTAAAATATTATCATAATAGCCTATAAATAATGAAAACCACAGATTTTCCCTGTTTTTTTAATGCAAGAAAGTACAATTATACAAAAATGTTTACATTTACAGACCAGCCTTATACAAACATGTGAATAACTAAATGTCTTAAGAGAAGTATGTGGAATTTTTACAATATTCTGTCTTTCCCTAAATGTTGTGTGTATCGTAGTGCTCAATAACTTCACATATACACTTCTAACCATATACAATGCGATGTAAATGTTAGATGCAAATATGCTTTTCTTCTTTGCTGCCATTTATTAACTATAAAATATCTCAGGGGTGGGGGTAAAGTATTCTATTTTATTCTATTTGTAGATCCACTGTAATCCGTTAGTTGTCATGTACATGTATAAATGATAAATTAAGAATATCCAGGTTGTTCACATTTGTTCATGTTATGTTCAAGTACAGTTTGTAGATGTAAACATTTTCTTTAAGATTTTTTTTTGTAAACTTTTTTTCAGAAAACAGAATTTCTTGTTACCAGCAAATAGGCAGTGTTGCCAACTTTGACAAGATGAAGACACCCCCAAGGCACAGGCAATGTGTGTGTGTGTGTGTGTGTGTGTGTGTGTGTGTGGAAGGGGGGGTGGGGGGCAGTTCAAAAATCCTGTCTGCTCCCCTGTAACAGAGCAGTATCATTTGAGAAGTTTATTAAATAACAGGGCTCTTGAACAGTTTGAATTTGTCTGTGTACAAATAATGAACCCTCATCATATCTCGTGGTCTATTAGCTGAGTTAAAAAAACAGACAAACATGGAAGACAGGAGTCAAATATGAAAACAAACACAGACGGACATTACTAATGTCCAACTCGTCAAAAAAGACAGATTCATATTTTTCTACAAGAAACACAGGGAGAAAATGATTTAAATATAGTGATTCTGAGGAAACATTTTCTAAAATTAAGTATTTGAGCAGCACTGACCTTTGGAGAATGTTGTAAAACTCCTGCTTTAGTTTGAGTTTGAACACTACAGAGCATCATAATGTGTCTTCACCAGTGTTGTGGGTAGAGGAGTCGGATTAATTTTTTTCAGTAACGTGTAATCTAACGCGTTAGTTTTGCGAAGTCAGTAACTTTCCAAAAAAGTAATCAGTTACTTTAAAATCGCGGCATTTCTGCTTTTAGTCACATGCTGCTGTTTGCGGATGTGTTGACGAGACACCGCGTTGTGATGCGTCTGTGCTCAGCTGACCTGCATGCGCGTGTGTGTGTGTGTGTGTGTGTGTGTGTGTGTGTGTGTGTGTGTGTGTGTGCGCGCGCACCCCGGCAAGATGGCAGAGAGGACAGCGTTTCATGGAGGCACGCGCATTGTTTTGTGTTCACCAGCAAACGGACAAAAGAGGATGGGTGCCCTAACTCTACCTGTTCAACACTAACTCTACCTGTTTAACACTAGCTCTACCTGATTAACACTAACTACCTGTTTAAAACTAACTCTACCTGTTTAAAACTAACTACCTGTTTAACACTTACTCTACCTGTTTACCACTTTATTTAGGCTACATATACTTCTGCACTTGTAAAGTTGTTTTATTAGTGTCATGCACTGTTCTTTTGTGCACAGCCTAAACATTTAGATATGGTAACATACATTCATACATTGTTAAGATAAAAAAAAAAGAGGAAACGACATCAGACATCCTGTGTTTAGTAGTTTTGTTTTTTTTTTTGTTTTTATTAGGCTATTATTCAGCCTATTATGTTTTATTTATCTGTTTAACACTTTGTTTACATATAACAAAAATAAATACTGTTGAGTATAAATTGACGTAGCAGCAGCCTTGTTTAGGGCTCATGCTTGTGTCATCAAATGCCTAATGTTAATGTTAAAACTTTCAGTGCATCTAAAGGAGACTGTGTGTGATCTGCAGGCAGAGACGCATCCCAAACGGTTTTTAATTGTTGGTAACGGAGGAGTACTCTAACGCCTTTTATTGATAGGTAATGTAGTAATGTAAAGGATTACTTTCAAACGTATCTATACCCAACACTGGTCTTCACTGGATGAGACTAAACTATTCATGATTAATTTTGGTGGAAAAGATTCCAGATTCTAAAGATGAATCCAACTTCAACTGAATATTTGCATGTGATTTTTGAAATTTTTTAACATTTACAAACATAACACAGTTTTTTTTTTTTTGCTCTGTTATGATGGAATACTGTGTAGACAGATGAGGGAAAAAATACCACTGGAAAAAAAACTACTTCCAAATGCACTATAATACTGCCCAATCTCATGCATTTAGCTATTGGCAAATATATTGGCTTTTTTTTTTAGCCCCCAATAACAGTACTGGCTGCAAAAATCCCATATTGGTCAGGCTCTAATCATGATGTGACAAGCTTTACCAGACAACAGCAGTTGTATAATTATGAGATATAGTAATATATATGCATAAATTAGATTTATTTCATTTTTTTTTAAAATATGCACATGTAAAAAGAAATCATAGAAAATAAAACTGATATAGTCAAGTGACTGGAAGACAATAATAGTAAGTTAAAGTTTACACTTCCATACATACTCTAAAAGAAATCCAATAACACTGCTCTACAATATATATATTTTTTAGAAAGTATCTGCATCAGATACTTTCTAAAGTCTACTAAATCTTATATACTTTAATAAGATGAATCAGAAAACAAATGACAAAAGTACTGGTTAGCTCATGTTTTAATACTGTATATATGATGTTGTGTTATTCCACATACTGTATATGGTGGTTTATGTACATGTATACAATGAATTAGTAAATATTCCACTAGAAAGAACCTGTAAAGTGAATGGATCATAATGTGCAGACAGTGTTTTGAAGTAGATCTGAGACCAATATTCCTTTGGACTAAAACCTATTCTCTTGTTAATTCTATGAATTTCACATTTTGACTCAAGATTTATCTTGAAAACTTGAGCCAACCAGCATTTAAGACTTGAGTTTTCTTTATCAGTAACACACATGTAGTAACATTTCATTAGTTTTATTCTAGAAGCATTTTACTTGTAGACCAGTGTCATGGACCAAAGTTTTGCATTTTGCAATTATTGCATTTCTTAACTGAAATATGTGTCTGATCCGATTCTTATAATTATCTGATTACTCCCATTTATTTTATTTTTATGGTCATGTAAACAAAGTCACCATGTTTGTGAAAGAACAAAGGGTAGTAGGGTTGTAGGGAACCTGTAGTGTCTGCTCCATACCTACACCCACAAAAGGGCTGTCCATGTGGGTCAGAGCATCCACACTGAGCCCAATGAGCAGCTTCGTGAAGGGATTTATAGTTCACAGCGGCATTTTTAAGTTTTAAGATGACAAATAATTTTAGATTGTTGTGGTCAGTGTCAGTTGTCAGTTGTGTAAAAACTTGTTTTTTAATATATTAGAAGCCACAACATTAGTTGAATGGGTGACTGAACAAAGCACTGTCTGCATAAGGATCACTGCAGAGGTTATTCTTATGATGTTCAGCATACACTGTCTGGAGTAACTGGTTCTGTTAGACTTCAAACTATTCTAATAACACTTCACTAAGATATAATTTTTGTTTTATTTTTGGATAAATTATTTGCAATCGTACAAATATCAATAAGTCCTTTTATTTCTAAAAATGTTTTTCCAACTAGTTGGTTTTTGCTTCCTGAATCAAGTATTACTTTAACTTAGAAACACCTGCTTTAATTCCTAAATACTTTAATACCTGCTGCAACCTAATTTCCCGCTTGGGGACAAATAAACTTGAACTGAAGTGGAAAAGTATAGATTTGTATTTGTTGATGAAGCAAGTGATCCTTGTGGTTGAGAATTTTGATAGTTTTCTGTTAATGGTGGTGAGTAAAAGGCCAAAACGTTTCTGTTTAAGTGAAAATATCTATAAATATATGTTTAAAATGGCTCAAAAGTTTCTTTGTGGAAGACATGACTTGAATTTTTCAGTCAACCAGACATGCAAAGATTACAAAATAGCAAATTTATTTAGATTTTTCTTTCTTTTTTTTTTTTTTTTTTTTTTTTTTTTTTAGAAAAGATTGCACATGCACACCCACACAATAATTTGTAACCATCAATATAGGCTGATAATTCTTATCATAAAGCTAGCACACAATTGCAGACTTTTAAACAATATGGTCTTCAAGACACCATGGGGAAAGCTTGCACTGTTTGATTATAAAGTTAAATGTAGAAAAAAGGCAGTTTGAAAATCAAGTATAAACATTTAAAAACAATCTTACAAATGGACAAAGTACAAAAAGAGCAACAGTCACTCGAAATGAATAGAAGCAATGTCTGAGGACATGGTCCATAAATAGGAAAAGATGTACATCAGTTTAAGTTAACAAGGCTGTGCAGCCAAGAATTGTACAGAAAATATTACAGAATGTTTTGCATACATTCTTTTTTGGCAGTTTCAGTTCAACTCAGTTATGTATAGAAAAAATACACTGGATTTGTAAATTCATGACAGGATGAAATGGAAAACAAAATGGTGAGGAGGAGGTTTTCACGCACAGACCGACATCAGCACAATCCTTTTGGGCAGCTTTGAAAATACATTGGCTTTCAATTCATCATACATTCCATACATTCACTACTCTACATTAAGGTGTAGATAATTATATAGATATACAGTACTTGTATCCTGCACCAACATAACTTGGGACACACTGAACAGGCATCAATGACAGATTGGCTGGAATTAACATTTCAGATCTAATAGATTTTGGACTAGCAGGACAGAGGGGTAACATAGAGGTAGCTTTGTGTCTGTGTTAACTACTGTAAAAAAGTCTTCATGTGAAGCCAAAAAGTGTGGCATGTTGGGATTGAAATACAGTAAAACAGGTGCCTACTGATGCTCTGTCACATTTCATCTGTTTTGAATACCTTCAGTGTTCCCTTTGTACAATAGTTGTAATCAGATATGGATCAGTGTGGCATCAAAAATAATTATTTCCAGGGCCTTTTACAATAAAGTGCCATCATTTTCCCGTTCACCCTGCCTTTGTATTCTAGAAGTACTGATTTCATTTACAGTATATTTTTTGTGGCTTACTGACGGGAAATTTGGATATATATATATATATATATATACATACATATATATATTGAAATCCTATGGTAAACACAACAGTCACACAATACCCTGCACATTACAAGTTAGGATTAACATCTGGAAAGTGATGTTTTATGACAAATCGATATAAATTAATAATAGGCATGAAACTGAACGCTCTAATGGACAAAAGTACTAACCATTGTGCAATTATAAGGCAAATACATGGAGGTTGGATCTACTAGGCATTTCCATTCTGCTGGACGTCATCGCAGGCTGACTTAACTGCAGAGACCCTGTAGTAAGTACAGTGTGTGCTTGTTTTTTAATGTGCCTGACATGTTTGCTGTGGAGTGTGTGTGTGTGTGTGTGGGATGAGAGGGGGATGTCTCTTGCACACCTATAGAGACGGGACAAAAAATAGTATGTAACTGATTAGTCACAGTATACTGCACAGCAAGTCAGCCACGTAGTATTAAAGTACTGCATGCTCCTATGTCGGTACCGAGCCCATCGAATTGCACACGCTCTCAAGGGGTCCATAGGGAATGTGCTGAAGTACAGCATGCAAACCTCTCATGCCAGTTTAGTGCACAAGACTCGCCACCGTTGATTGGGACGGAGCAGGAGACGGCCAGTTGCAAAGCGAGACTACACAAGTTTAACGAGTGTTTTTCATTAGTCGTGGAGTTCAAAGTCTAACTGAGCCATCAGTGTGTGACATTCTATGCTCTGTGCACAGAGACTTCAGACTCTTGATGCGTGATGTAAAAGTGCAATCAGCAGACGGACCTGGGCCCTGTCTCTGTCTACAGCAAAACTCCAGCCAGAGACTTGAAGGAAAGATACTCAATACTAAATCAGCTGACACCATGAGGCATCAGGACCATAATATGAAATGTATTATTGAAAATATGTAGTTAACTGTTAACAAAATACAAATATTCTAGTATACAATAGATGTACAAGAATAAAGCATTTGCTAAGCTCACAAATGCCACCTGTCCACTGTATGTTTTTTTTTTTTTTTGTTTTCAGGTGAACTTCTATTTTTTTTTCATCACTTTAAAGAGTTGATGACACTCTCCAAATATATCAAGGAATTATTTTTACAGCGCCAAGTCTTTGCAATAGTTTCTTCCCTTTGGAGAGCAGTCCCTTTCTCTTTTTGGAGTACATGTCCAGTGGGGCCCTGATGGGACTGCCGGGCCCCACGGTGGCAGGGCCGGAGCCAGGGATGTACGGACGAACTGTGGGAGAGGCTGCTCTTCTGGGTGGACCCGATTTTTCCAGTGGAACCTAATGGGAGACCCGTAAGGGACAGTTGAGGGAATTAAAAAGTCAATCCGTCGGACACTTCAGTCACTACTCCCCTCCTTCCTTCTCTTAAGTCCTTGCTGTCTCTGTAGGGCCACCATAGCTCTGAAGTCTACCTCCCTGGATGTTGATTCGTGCACTCAGGTACAGATACACAACCCCCCCCCCCCCTCCCTCCCCCTCCCACTCTGTCAGGTAAAAAACAGTGTTTTATGAAGCTACTACGATAATATGCTACAACAACACAGAATTTCAGCATGTCTCACTCAGCTCACACATCGAGTAACTTCCACATCAATGTAAGGTGACAACATTTCCCAACAATGACTATCAGACAGGGTAGTTGCTCTCACATAAACAGATACATTTGCATTTTGGGACATATTTATATCACATTCACTTTCCTTCCCCTTAAATATATAGTATATAGATATTTACTGATACATCTGGGTTACAGAGAAACTACTTGTCACTATTCCATTTCTGTAACCATGAGCTAAAAGGCCTTTAAAATTGCACTTTGGAGAGGCAGATGATTAAAACATTGTTTTGCATGACAGTGTTTATAACAAAGAGCAGATCTTGTGGCATCAAGTTTGTGATAAATTAATACTTTATTTTCTGAGTGTAATTAATTTAGTTGGTAATCTAGTTTATTTTTCACAAATTTGTTAGCGAGAGCCAAAATGTTTCCTCATCTTAAGCTTTTTTTCTTTTTAATAAAACATATATTTATATAGAAGGGGGGAAGGCATTGAATACAAGCATCCCAAGACTGACTAAAATAAAATCTTAAACAGCATTAAATAACTAGTTAATATTATGTAATCAGATTATTTAGGAGATTTTCTGTTTAAAAACAAACAAAAAATTATATATATATGCAGCTTATCACAGTGTATTAAACGTGCCTAAGTTAGATATCTGTTATTCCAGTGTGTGTGTGGTATTGTGTGCAACTATGGCCTTTTAGCTTCCCATGAGTTACAGGAGGAGACTTATTGCAGGAGACGGACATTGTCATGTACAACACTCAGAGAAACAACTGAAGATACCATACTTCTTGTCTAATGCATTGGCTAGGGTCACTATCTCCTTTCAGCAAACACCATTTTGGTGAAACAGAGATTGATACAACTCCCTACAGTGATAGCAGTACTAAAGGAATGTAGAGTACACACGTTGCATACCAGAAACTAAGGGGCACCCATGTCATCTGCATTAGACGAGGGGAGCGTAATCTTGGTATCCTCAGTTGCTCACTTACGTGACGGAAACAGAGCCTTTAAGGTGTGAAATGAACACTCTTCTTCTGTTTTGCCAAGCGGGTGAGAAAAAGAAATAAAAAAAATATGGTGATGGCATTTCAATAGTTTGCACTATGACAATGGCAAATTACAACACAGGAACAAAATATCTGATGACACCTATAAATATTTAAACAGTTGCATTATTTGTTAAACACAAAAATAACATCACATATTTACATTTAGGAAATAATTACTTCTGAAATTATTCTCTGATGGCAACATAAGCTATGTGACCTTTGCGTGCTACTTTACAAGAAAGCAATTTACAAAAAAAGGTTGTTCAGGAGCAAATACAAAAGTTGTACTACACTAGACTTATCTTTATATAAAATCTTCAAGAATTCATGCATCTGGACTATAGAACATGCTGAGCTACACACTACATTGTTCATCTTTCAGTACAACAAAACTATTTACTCTATTAGAAATTATTTGAGATCAAACACAGAATATATTCATAAAGCATCTGTTTGAATGCTAAATACGCATGTGCAAAAAAGTGTTAACTGCTGCTGTTTTTCCAAGACATGACAGAACAAGTAAAAAGTCACAGGAGCTCTTCCAGTTTACTCTCATTGAGAATGCTTTATGAATACAGTATATCCACATATTATACAATGCACAACCCCCCCCCCCCGCCTTTCACAGCAGTAAACATGAAAAATAAAAGTACGTCTGTCAAGTATTAGTCTTAAGATTTTTCTTTTTTAGACATCTATTTATTTACAGTGAAATGCTCCAAAGTCAGATAATCCCATTGTACTCAATGAGACACACACACGCACAGACACAAAACTAAAGGAGATAGAGGGAACTGAAAAGAGTAAATGGATGACAGAGGGCTAGTACTGCGAAGGAGCATGTACCCTTTTGGTCTTTATCCGTGCTGGAGTGTCCTGGGGGTATCGAGATGGTGAGTCAGTGAGAAAAACCTCTACATCATCAGGCACTTCTTCTAGAAAGTTGGAAGGAACAAGTCCTTTGTGTCCATTGAGCTCGCCCTGTGGAGTAAACAGTTAGAATATACTCAGACGCTTTTATGCATAAGGAGCTTGCGAATACTGATCGACATGTAGTGAAATGTGAAATGAAATGAATTACAAGGATGTTTTAAGCTCCACGCAGTCACAGTAGCAGCAACAACAAAGATGTCAACCACATGTCCCACAATGTTTGTCACAACAAATGTCCAAAAATGACCTACCAGCTGTGTTACTAAACATATAGAGTGTTTATGGTGGAGTACACTTTGATATTGTTCACCGTAAGGGAAGAGATTCAGGTGTGTAATCACGGAAAGACTTATGGATATGAAGGTTTTACAGATTTGATTAAAAAGCTGGTGACAAATGTCATATAGAGATTTAAAGTAAAGGCTGGTGTTAGAATTATTGTTGGCTATTTAAAAAAAATAAAAAGTCCCCAGGGGCAATTTAAAGGCACATTAAAGTAACATGAAAGAAAGAAAAACCAGGGAAAACAAACCCTGCCCCCTCGCACACATTTTACCTGATTTGCTTTAACTCTTATTGCGAAAATAAATTTTTTCATTTAACCAAAATTTAATGGAATCTATTCTGGGCTGCCTTGCACCTTTCCTGAACATTTCATGGAAATTGGTCCAGTAGTTTTCGTGTAAAGTTGCTGACAAATGAGCCAGGGTAATAAAATCAAAACAAAATCAAATGTACAGTATATGTATATAACAGATCACAAAGCTGGGCCAAAAATAATTAAAAAAATGTAACTGCCCATGTGACTATTCACAATGCTACAATTGTGAGCATCACTTTTAGCTGCTTTTGGTCTAATCAAGGACTGATTTAATTAACACATGGAGGAACCTGACTTCACTCATTGAATTCTGAATATCAGCTATAAATGAGAAAAACTTTGGATTGCATGTAAATATCAGACTTGATTTATATTTGAGTGACAGCTTATTTGCAAATTATTAGTATTATTAATACTTCACCTTTTGGATTTTATGCATACAGGCAACTGATATTTCATCTCTAAGTCATCAAACAACTGCAGAAAAAGACAATGACTGAAAAACAGCTACAGTTTTTTTTAACCCTATCCAGGTAATTGCTGCTTTAAGAAATAAATGTGTTATTACTTACATAGTAAAAGCCATCTTCATCTATTTCACCAAAAACTGTGACGACATCACCGGCACAGAAAGTCAGTTCAGCCTGTCAGAAAAAGAACAAGCTTTGAGACACATTTAACCCGTTGTAAGTTTGATGTTAACACCAGGTGAAGAATTAAAAAAAGAAAAACATAGAGTCTACAAGGGTTCAATGACTTTAAAAGTCAAAAAAAAAAAAAAAAGAAGAAGAAAAAAAAAAGACTAATTTGCTTCCTTCTCCAAATCAATGTGATGCATCTCAAACACTAGTGTCAATTCAGTCTCGGCAGACGGACTGTTGCAACTGTAAATGCATCAGATGGTGGAACTTTGAAGACAGGACTGCAACACACTGGGCACATGTCTCCTTTGGGAGTCTCGAGAACACACACCAAACAGAGCTTATGTAGGAGACAAGTCGACACAAAGACCAAACCGAGGAGGAGGGGAGATGCTGCCTCGGGCAGTGCATGAGAGGCAGTAGTCATGACCACCGTGGACAGAGGCCCGCTGCCCGTCATCCGAAGCCCACCTCCTCCTTTGCACTTCAACATGGGGAGGAAACACACACAGAGCAGACAGTAGCGTACCCTCCTGACCCTCACTCACCTCCTCATTCAGTCTGCTGCCCTCATACTGTGTCGGTGGCAGTGCCAATAGAAAGGTGAGAGTAAGTGAAACCAAAGGGGGAAGGGCCAAAATACAGCAGGGGAAAGTACTTTCAAACCTTGAGCATATACAGAGCTAACGGTAACTTCTTATTTCACCTCACCTGTGCATAATGGTCTTGAATGTAACTATATACTGAACAAACAAAACATCATTATTTTAGTATTATAACAGGGTTTCTGTGGGTTCTCCTAACAAGTCTATAACATAGCTCCTGATGAAATGTTAGTAGATGAATATTTCTTTACACATAACATTCATTTTTCCATGCACTTTATACCTCTACAATATCATACTGTAAGACAAACAGTAATTTATGTTTACACACTGTACACACATACTGACCGAACTCCCATTTCTACCTTTTAGGCTTCGTGAACAAAAACTGACAGATTTGGCAAGCATCACTTGGCTTTACAAAATCTATTACTGAAATAGATAAACATGCTAAACAGGGTCATGATCATTAAAGAACAGTAGCAAGGTTAACCAAAAATGTTGTAGAAATAGTAATGAAGATGACATCCAGCTGTTTTTATACAGGTGAAATGCAATTAGCTTTTTATGCTGAACTCTGAAGCACTTTTTGATTTTATCTGTGAAAAGTGCTATATAAACTTATAAACTACTTCCTTAGCTGAAATAACTGCAAGGTGATAAGGTAATAATAGCTGTGATAAACCAAAGCCCAATGTGACATGATATGAAATGTCTTGAATTTCATTAAAAATGATCTCAAAAGCAGCATGAAACCTGCAGAAACCCTGTATAATGTCTTTGTATTTGGTAGATAATGGTGATAATCGACAAAGTGAACATCTGGAGTTGGAGGGGGGACAGTACCTCTACGTCAACATTTGGGGAGCTCTCTCTGGGGTCGTAGTCATACAGCGCCACCATTCGCCGTGTTGACATTGGGTGTTGACGCCCACTTCTCCTGTTCCTCTCTGGGGAATTGATGAAAACAGAGAAAATGACAGAAACTGTTAGTGGGGATGTTGACTAAAGTGTCCTAAAATCTTGTGTACTATTCCCAAGAGCACATGAGTTCAGAGCATACATTTATAATTCAGAATGCTTCATGATAGCAAATATGAAGGAGATGAGCTAAAGACAGAGCAGTAATAACTAAGGAGGGTGAGAAGTGGGAAAAAAGCAGTGAGGATGAAGCAGAGAACACATGGCATCTCACTGGACACAGACCTCTCTTGGACTTTCTGGACCTGCGATTTATTGAGCGGCCATCTTTGAAACGGTCGCAGTTCACTTCACAGGAAAGCAGAAAAACACAATTAAGTAGGAAAAGTAAGGGAAAGCAGAAAAGGAAAGCAGCATCAGTAAAAAGGTCATTCATTAGATCATTCCATAAGAGGGTAACTGGGTACATTCAGAAAAGAAGGTTATAGGACAACGGTTCTGGTCATGCTTACAACATTAATTATGCTTTGTGTGTGATTTATAAGGAAGAAAAACACAAATTCTGTAAAAAAAAAAAAAAGAGAAAAAAAAGAAATAAAATAAAAATGTCATAAATGCATCACACTGGACGTTTAATATCATGCAAATTATGTGTGGGAGCAGAACCTATTGGGCGGAGCCATTGCTGTTCTGAAGTGACGCATCATCATTAATGATGCACATGTTTGCGCTTTGGTTTGCACTTAGGGACATGACCCAGCACTGGTTGATAATGTATACACTGGAAAAAATATTTAAAAATATTAATTAAATCTTGGCAAATGTGTTGTTCTCATTTCTGGTCAAAGTATCTCATCACACTTAAGACATAATCAACTAAAGACAAAGTTTTCAGTGAGATATAAGAAGTTATTTTTAAACAATAGGTCTTCAGAATCTTATATCAAGAAATGTTAGCAAAATCATTTTCAGTTGTTCCATTGGCAGATTTTTTTTAACTTGAATTAAGGAAAAAAAAATCTTAAATTAAACAAAAAACGATCTGCCAATGGAACAACAGAAAATTATCTTGGTGAGATTTCTTGAAATAAGAAGTTCCACATCTATCATCTAAAAGTGCTTATACATTATCTCACCGAAAACTTAGTCTTTAGGTGATGATGTCTTATTTTAAGTGTGATGAGATATTTTGACAAGAAATGAGAAAAATATACTTGGTAAGATTTAGATTTTTGCAGTGTATCATCTTAAGCTGGTGTCTGATGCACAGGGTCAGTGACCACTCCATCACAGCCCAAACAATCGGAAAAATCAACGACCCTACATCACTACCGGTGCTGGAACAGCCCGTGAAGGGGGCAACATGTTACTATGTTTCACTGACAGAGCAGTGATTTAATTACATGCACATGCTTGACAACTCATTATGAAGAAAGCCAGTATTATATGTATTATATCTATCTAGATATTTAGCAATGACAATTTACTACAGGCACCCTTTACGATGCGACTGCAGGTAATTGAAAATGCTTACCTAATTTCTCCACAGGAGTGTTAAGTGGGAGGAAGCCCTGTTTGAGGAGCTGGTCCATCATCTCATCATCCTCTGTTTGGATCTCAGACACCATGTTACAAGGAATCAGGCCCACACGGTCCCGGATCTCTGCCCTGTAGAAGCCATCTGTGTCCTTATTTCCAAACACCTAAGGAATTACAGCATCAGTGGTTAGCACAGTAAACCAAGTGTCGTACATATTTCCATTTTCTGTTCTTTTTCTCCTTTAGAACTGCATCTGTAGATCTTGTGAGCCACCACCTTGATGATCTGGCCCTCCTTGAAAGGCAGCTCCTCATCAGCAGCATCCGGGTTTGGAGACATTGATAGGGGGTCGTAGTCAAACAAAGCCACAAACACACGGGTCATCTCATCTGGCTCCGACTCCTCATAGTAATCCGGGGAACGCCGCCCCCGCCCGTGCCTGCGCCCGCCATAGCCGTCTGAAACATAGAGGAGGCCTCTGCTGCTACTACCAGCCTTATACAGCCACGCTGGCTGCAGAGGCAATGAGAGCAGAAGATGTCTCTCTGTTAGAGCTGACAGGGGAGAGGGTGATGAGATGCATGTGTGAAAAAAGAGCCAAAGATCCAATGCCTTAAATTATACTTCAAATTTTAATCTTTTGTTATCATGATATCTAAATCAAAAGATGTTTTTCGCTATAGGCTCGTAGCACAGCAGGGTTCTTCGTTCACACATCTCTGCTTGCTGGCGTGACAGTCACTAAACATCACAGAACACAGAACGATAAACACAGCACAGACAGGAAATGCATGTCAAGCAGACTTTTGGGTGCAAGGGGAAACTGAATGACTGTGCACACCAGGAGGAAACAAGTAACACTGCACTATAGTTCATTGCTGTTTCACTGCCTTATCTCACAGAGGCTGATTATCATGCATGCTTTCCTGACGTTGGACACGATGAGGACGGGACATCCCTACATCAAATCATGCTTAAGCCACATCTGGAAAACAATGCACTGTGGAAAAAGGCAGCAGAGGCACGTTCCCAAGGGACATGACACATCAAATGCCCCAGCAGTTCCAACGCGGATATCAGGGACAGTGAGGGGGGAAGGGATGAACCTGATATCACTTCCCCATGCTTCTCATGGATCACCATGCTAAATGTTTCAATGGCAATGTTGCGGCTAACTAAGCAACTAAAATATGCTTTTGGAAGATGTAAAATGTTGTTTAATAGTGTAAATGTTTGACTTTTGATAGTGGCAGCATTAATGGATGTGCAACCGAGTGATAACCAACAGGGCGACAAAGCATTGATTGGTCCAGTAATTTGTCTTTCCTTCTCACTGTATCATAAACAGTTCATGCAAAATTAACTGAGAACAGGCTGCTGGCCCAGAAAAGTGGGAGGAGAAGGAAAAGAGGAGGAGGAAGTGGTGGAGGTGGGGAAGCTACTGAAAAAAGGAAGGTGGGCTTAGTTGCAGTGGGGTAGGAGAGTGGCCTGAGTATGGAGGGTGAATAGGAAGAGTGGGTGGGTAGGAGGTTTCTTGGGATTGAAGGCGTAGGAATACATACAGGGAAGGGATTTTCATTCTCCAGCATCGGGAAAAGTGGCCAGTCTTGTCTTCCCCCGTCAGCTTAAATCAGCTACACTAAGCTAAACAAAGCAGCTAACTGTCCAGCACAGAACAAAGATCACCATTCACGGATGATATCACTGTATGTGTTTAGTTACGAAGGATTTATGGCCTTTTCAAGGTGAATTGTCATCTTTGGAGAGAAGCTGCACCACATACCATATTGATCCTCTGAGGACATAGATCGCCATATCCTGCGCCGAGCTACACTGCCATAGTTAACATCCTCCTTGACGGGTGAGAGGTTCCCCTCACTCCCCTCACTGTTACTGTCCATGGTGATCTCTACAGAAGACACCAATCACAACGTTACGGTCAGAGATCCACTGCACACACACTCTGCTCTACCCCATGGCCCATTCAATCATGCTGAGACAGTAGGATGATGAAGTTGCCCTGAGGTGGGGGGGGTGTACAAGGCAACAGGTTTCACTCTGGAGTCACTGGGTGTAAAACAGCAATGCTTGCATTGTTGTGGGGTGGTCAAATTGGGTGGTAAACATGTTAACCCACAGTAAATACAGGGATAAGGAGCTTGTCTGGGATAACCTTCCTGCAAAACTGCATGTGAACATTTGGCGAATCCAGCTCATGAAGATGGACAGCTACAGGGTGCACAAACACCCTACAGAAAAGGATCTACATGGTTCTATAAGCTCTATGGGAGAGATGTACAGCTCAGCTCACATGGGTAAGGGAAACACATGGTATAAATAGCACAAACATCAGTGGCCCTGCAGGTGGAGATGAGGCATCTCCTCATGGGGTGACCTCACTAACCAATGGATGGGATGGGTCGTCGTTGAGGGGGGGTGCCGATGTGAACCGGCCTCCTCCCTGAGGGGTCCAGACGGTCCGAGCTTCCATGTGATGGTGAGTTCCCAATGATCTTTAGGGTAAAAAAAAATAGGCAACAGATCAGAACAGCACATCAGCCAAACTGAAATAGAATTTTTGAAAAATAAACATCCCAAAATCCTGTTAAAACAACTTAAAAACCATGAGAGCAAATGATATAGTTTCCATTTGTCCTTAGGGAGGTAAAATCATAATAAAAGAAATCCATAAAACAAAGAAATTCAATACGTAAATCATCAAAATAAGTAAAGCAAAATCAACCCCCAACAGAACAACATGGACTAAAGGTTAGAGGGGGGTTAGGGGTTAAGCTAAAGACCATTTGTTTTGTTTGTTTTGTTCTGTGCATGTCAGCTATTTGATGAGAAGAGGACAAATAAGATGGTGCATGAGGCAGAAATTATGACACTGACTAAAGAACAAAAACATAGAAGGATTTATAGACTTAAAAAGAAGTGCTGAGAATGATCAAGAACAGATAAAGATGTGGTAAACTGAGCAAAGCTATTACAACTTTAGCCTGAGGCTTAATATTACAACAATAAAAACATTCAATGTTAAAATTATGATGAACAAGAGTTTTTTTTTGGCAAAACAAGTAAAAAATACAAGCCAAGAAAAGATGAGTTTGAGGCTAAATGAAGCACGAAAAGGTGAAAATGGATCGATGAGCTCTTATTTTGTAAACCTGAAGCAATGAGAGGCAGATAAGACTGAAATAAAGCTTCAAGCACTGATGGAACATGAAAAAAGACATAACACTGGCAGCTGGCAGAAAGGAAGCAGGGGGCAGGAGGGGGCGGGATCAGCACGTCCCCATGCACCGCATAGAGAAACAGCTGCTGCTGCTGCTGCTTTCCTTTCAATGGAACCTTTCCCTTCAGAGACATGAGAAGTCAAAACTTGGTTAAATGGCCTTTAGGAAACTAAAAGCTTTACTTTAAAATCCACCTGACACTCTAAATACAAGCAAAGAAATGTACACAAAATAAAACATCAAATCAGACCAACCATGAACATGTGATAACTTGTCACTAAATGAAAATAAAATGTCAAATAAAAGAGAGGGGGTACTCATAAAGAAAAACAGACAACATTAAGGAAACAGGATGGCTTCAGTTTGCTGATGAAATGTACAGCAGAAAGTCTGAATCACACACCAGTGCCTGGTCCCGGTTGAGCCTGGACAAAGACTGGGCCCTAGCCTCCCTGTGAGGACTGTAATAGACTCTGTCCAGTTCGTTCAGCCTGCCCTCGCTCAGGGCTCCCTCCCTGGAGTAGTTTCGTGGGCCGGCCTCCCGACCTGGCCCAAAGTGTTCCCTGTTCCTAAAGTCACCCGTGTGTACCGACTTGGCTGTAGTCATCGGCACATCAGAGAACTCCTCCTCCACGCTGCACTGGCGTGTCAGAGTTCTTTTGCGGCCCATGGCCAATGCCCGTCTTTCAACTGGACCTTCACAGTGGATGATGCGGACAGGCCCCCGCATCGGGCTCCCATGTGCGTAGTAGCCACGGTGCCCCCTGCCTAGAGAGCCTTCTTCCTCACTGCCACAGTCTAAACCACTGTCAGGGCTCTTGGTGTTCTGTCGGTTGGGTCGGCCCAGGCCGCAGTCCTCCATGTTGTAGCAGTAGCGACTGTCGGTGAAACGTGGGGAGGAGCGCTGCCGCTGCAGGAGACGTGAGCTTTTGTTGGATGTGAGGTGGTTGTGCATATGGCCGTCCTGGGAATACATCCTCCTCTGAGTGTGTGGTGTTCCTGGTCGCCCACCCTCTTCAAAGCTCAGACGCTGGCCCATGCTGTCCACGCTGTCCGACTCCTCCTCTGCCACCTCTGGGATACTGTGGAGGCGTTTACTGCGGAGCGACTTTTGCTTCACCACCTCCCTCTGGAGGTCCCAGCAGTCTCTTTCCTCTGCTAAGTCCTGACGTTTGTAATATGCCTTCAGCCATGACCAAACGGCAAAGTTCCACATGTTCATTGTTCAGTTAGTGTCAGTTCAATTCAAAAGGTTCATTTTAGAATTTTTGAAGGGGTTGGAAAGTTTTTCGAAGGTTTTTAGAACAGGCAGGAAACAACACAGTATGTGAATAGAATAAATGGGGAGGGAAGACAAAATAAAGACAGAATTAGTTATTTGTGGCAATGTAGTAAGACATGCAGTCTCATTCCGTGAGGAGGAAATGGCATGCTCTGAACAGGAATCTGTGAAGGCGAAAATATGGTGTGATAACAGAAACATAAAGCATGTGCACAGGTTAAATATGGACAAGGGAATTTTGCCAGTGATCAATGAAAAATATACAACGAAAATGTAATTACAGACTGAGTTAGTGTCATCAGTGAGGGATAAGCGTGAACATTAAGTGTGGATGAAATGAGAGAACGACGAAATCAAAAGTATGAGAAATCAAAAAAGAACAATGGAGAAACTATGGAGAGGTGAGATGAGAGTAGATTTTAGCAACAATTCCAAATGTAGCACAACATATACAAAATTTACATGTATGGACTCACACAAAACAAAGATAAACAAACGTGACAACCTACTGTTACATAAACCACCATCAATGATATCCATTTTAGGAATTTATATTATTTCAATCTAAAAACCAGATGGAACTGACAAAGAGGAGATGCAGCATTGGTGTATAAAAGATCAATACACCAATGTGAACACCACATTATTAGACATGTTTAACCAGACAAAAACAGGGATAATGTGATTATGTTTGTTGATAACAGCTCTACTGAAGTATTATTCATGGTGAATACAGAGGACCAATCAGCCACAAATGCTTACTCGTATTTTTTTGTATTTAGTCATGATGGTAGATTGGCTTTGCGTCCACATAATCCACACAGACCAAATGAAGACAGAATTATGTGCTGACAATGTTGACATCTACACTGACATTCAAAAAATTAACATTATAACATGACAGACAGAACCAAAAGTGAATATTTCCATTTAAGTACTCACTTAAATGAGATTCCCATATGCACTTGATATGCCATGACCCTTCGATAAAGTACATCAAATTCTGGAGTTTAATACCAATCTTACACATTGACAAAATTATGTAGAAAAATATTTGATTTTAAGACTTGTAACACTCCTTCAGTGCAGTATAAAGCAAGAAAATGCAAAGCAACCTAAAAAAAAAAAAACACTTACATTTACAGTGTTCCCCTTTTGCATGCGACATAATTAAATACACACAGCCACTCCCATGAGCTCAGCCTTGAATGAATAAAGTACCACTGCTGGGTAGGGTGGAGGAGCCGCTGGACTGGAGAGACTGATTCAGCTAACCGAGGAAGGGGAACTCAGCCAGGTAGAGCCACGCTACGCCTGCAAGTAGAGCTGACGACGGGAGCCTCTGCAGGTGGCATGAACCCCCCCCCCCAAAACTCCATTTTCCCCACCTTCCTGTGTCCTCCCCTGAGCCTCTACCGACTGGAGGTGCGCAGTAGGTACCTTGAGAGTGTTGTGAGAGTTGATGCTTCTCCTGCGACCTTCCTCCAGTTGCATCTCAGAGTAGAGGTCTTCCTCATCCTCCTCCATTATGTCAGACAGGTCAGAGCCTCGGCTGCTCTCTGTGTGGTACTCCTCACTGTGACTATAGTGGTGATGGTGGTGCTACGCAAAAAACCAGAGAAAGAAAATTTTATCCAAATTGATCAAAAGTTGACTCTGAACAGAGAGCAGTGCAAGAAGTATATCCTCTGCTAAAAAGCACATATAGATGTGTCCGTTGTATCTGAAGGTTGCACTGAAATGTTACTTAAATTATGAAAAGTAAAAGTAGTGATGATACAGTATATATCGAAGTGTCTACTGGATTTTACTATTGCAGATGTTCAATGCTGAGCCCCTTTGAACAACTTTACTGCTGAGTACACACACTATATTGAACAAGACATTCCGAGACAGCAGACCTCTGCCAAGGCTTGATATGGCGTCATATGATGTCAAAACGTGACGTGATCAAGCCATAGGTGTTGACCCATCTGATGTCCCAAGGTAAGACGATGTGAATGCAAAAAACATGAGATTCTATCTTGAATCCTGAGGTATTATCACTGATGTGTTTTAGCTGTTGACCTTTAGTGTGACCTTGACATTTGACCTTCATTGCTCAAAATCTAATGAGTTCTTCCTTGACCCATTATCTATCATTCCTGAATCTATGATTCCTCCTTTCATTAAAATCCGTTCAGAACTTTTTGCATAATCCTGCTGACAGACAGACAGACCCAAATTATAAGAACATGTATTCATAATGTCACATATCTCAAGAAAGTCACACAAATGAGTAGATGAATTTGTAAGCATGTAATGGAAATACTTAAGTACAATGTACTTTTAATATGCACTTAAGTACATGACCTAAATAAAAATACCTACCCTTATAGAAAACTAAGTGTCGTTTTGGATAAATAGGGAATGCATCACTGTAATATCTTCTCAGAAACAAGTGTAACACACTGATTCGGCGGAGCACTGGGTGTTGTATTTTCTATACAGTACCTGTCTGCCCAGCTCTGAACCTCGAAGGAATTCATCCACTGAGGCTCCTCTCCTCCTTGCATGAGGGGAGTCGTAGCCATCCTCTTCTTCATCAGAGTTAAGTGGATGTAGGGCATTACCCCTGTCACTAAAGATGTTCCTCTTCTCAACCTGATATGAATAATAAATTAACAACAAATATTTAAGGGTACTATTGGCAACAATTAAAAAAAATATTTCAATTCTAAATTTGATCTTAATGACTTGGCTTAATATTAATATTAAAACTGATAATTATTTACAAAAATAATTGTCATTTTCTGTCATGGTGACAGATGTACCTTAGATTTCAAGTGTCAGTACTAGATTTATATGATAGGCTGAGGCTGATCTTGCCTACATACCCGGTTACCCTCAGCGAACACTCGCTGAGCAGCTTCCCTGGCCATGGCCTTGGCGATGGTGTTGGGAATAGGGACTCCCTGAGGCTGTGGCAGGATCCTCTGTGGAGAGGGTGAGCGGCGTGGTTGGAAGTGCGGCGGCTCGAGGTTGGGTCCACGCATGGGAGGCAATGGAGAAGGGGAACGTTCCCAGGGCTGGCTTGGCCGCAGGCCCACCTCATGCTCTTTGGTTTCTGGCTCTCTGGCACTTACTAATGGTTTGGACTTAGATATGGGGTGACGCTGGAAATGAGACTGGGGATGGGGAGACGGGTGAAGAATGGGCTGAGTGTGCGGCTGTGCATGGGGCAGTGTGTGGGGCTGGGCTCGAGGCAGAGGCTGAACTTGGGGCTGAGGGTGGTTTGGGGGGTACGTTGATGGGTAAGGGGTCTGTGAATGTACCGGATGGGTCTGTGGGTGGGGGATAGGGTGGGGCGATGCAGTGGTTCGGTGTGACAGGCGCGGAGAGCCCAACAGATTGTGCGGGATGATGGCCACTGGCGAGTCTTGAGACTCTCCCTGTGTCGATAACGTCCTTACAATGACTTCCCTGGCCTCCAGACAATGAATCCTGTTTAATTCCACGGTCACATAGTCTGCTGTGGGGTACAAGACTTCTGCTATCTGCATCACAAAGAACCAGAGAGTCCTTACCAAAGGGAAAATCAGAGTACTCAGGAACACAACATCATACAAGCAGATAACACATGCAATTAAAGCTACTACATTTATTGGCTACAGTAGAAAAATAACTTGTGTGTTTTTAGTAAAAAAAAAGAAAAAAAAAAAGAATTACTTCTTATATATTTAGTTTGAATGTAATATTGTAAATTAATCATGTATTAAACTTCAATAGGAAGCATTATTTGGTGGCAAATGCCCTGAGTTCAGCTCCAAAATACCCTACCTCAGGTTTTAAGATTTTGAAAATATGGCTTATGACAGACTTTTTTTTTTTATGTATTTTTCTTCAGGGGAGATTCAAATATGTCATTTTCAGCCTCTGCAATTTCATCATTTGCATTTGGTTTTGTACTCAGCATTCTGGTTTTAAAAATTACACTGAATGTCACAAAGGTTAATTGATTAATTTTAGATACACATTGTAAGTAACAGTGGAAAATTTTTAATTAGTCACAGGCTCAGTCAACATTACATTGAACCTCCAGGAGATGGCAACAGAGGACCTCTCACAATCACTATGAGTGAGGATGGCAAAACCCAAGTCACAAAAATCACTCCTAAACTGAAACAAAATTACGTAAACATTGTGTCCCTTAGTACCTTTTGTCCCTTTGTGCACACAGCATAGCCAATCACACTGGCCCCATTAGAGGTTCCTGAAGGCGTCAGAGGTGGCGGCTTCCATCTGACCTGCAAGACCCCAGGTGTCTGACCACACTGGACCTGCACCTCTTGAGGGGGTAAAGGGGGACCTGGGGAACACAACACACACACTGGATAAGAAGAGAAAAAAAGGAAACCTCAACACCTGCTAAATAATTTCTGCTTATTTGACCACAAAAAAATCCCCCCATGCACTTCTCACATTTAATAACCCCTCCAGAGAGATGAAATCAGAATTTTCTTGTAGTGTGGGAAGTGTATTAAAGCCTATAGTCTATCAAGAGGTTTTACTGAGAGGAAATGATGATAATGGAAATAATAATGTTAGAATAATAATATACCAAAATGTAAAAACATTTCCCTTATTTATTTTAGTGTTTGTTAAATGAGCAGATGGCATTTGATCCAACATGGTGAAAAGGTGCCAAATGAAGGTAGTATTCACAGTATTTCAATAGCATTTATAGACACATTTTTGCAATTTTTACACTAATTTCGATGATTTCCATTCATATGTGGATGAGACGCATGTGTTATGTTCTTTGAAAAACCAAAGTTTGCCAACATGCTGCAATCACTGTATGTACTACTCCATCCTGTTGCCAGATTCCCACAGATAATATTCTATGGAGCATCAAAAAAAATCCCACACTTTGCTATTTCTACAATCTGTCAGCAGTGCCTGCATACTAAACAACATACCCATCTGTGCAGTGCTGCTGCTCCCCTGCAGTCACACGGTGAGAGAGTGTGAGCAGATGCAGTCAGCAGTATCTTTGAGCTGCAATGTGCAGCTGTGTGTGTGTGTGTGTGTGTGTGTCTGAGAATCTAGATCAGTACAATCTTAATCACATTTCTACACTGAATGTCAGCATACGCACACAGTCATCTGGAACAGCAAAACTGCCTATTTGGAGATTTAACATCCTCTTGTCATTTTAACTCTTACAATCACACACACACACACACACACACAACTATTACAAACACAACTCAATTCTCTGAGAAGCAGAAAGAACATTTAAATGAATATTTCAATGAAGCTGCTGTCATTAATTCCGGATTCTGATTTCCAAGCCTCCTGCATGTGACTAATGTTAATAAAAAAACATGTATTCGTAAGCACTAATGAAGTCAGTTGCTTGAAAAATTCACACCGACAGTGAATGCCTAATATAGTTCCTCTTCACACTGTCCTCTTTATTGACAACACCGATACTGAGACTATTTCAGACGCCTCTAATTAACATGTTCAATAGATAGATCATTAAATGAACTCTCAGCGTGTTAGCTTGTCAGCTGCCGACAGAAAATGTCAATTTAAACTTCAGCTTCTCTGTCTTACCCTCTTTCCTTCTGCTCTTTCCATATAGCCTCTTGAACTCCCTGACCTCATCCCTATAGACCTTTAAAATTCTTAGTATCTCTCTCCTTAAGTCAAATCATCTCCACACTTTACCATTTTCCTCTACCTCATCATTGAGTATTTAAAAAGCAGCAACATATAATTTTATAAAATAGTTTCACCTGCTTTTATAATCACTTATTTATTTCAACTACAAATGTAACTGTAGACAAGACTGTCATTACATTCTCACATTAACAGATTTCCCACAACAAAACCATCAATCTGGAAGACCCACATCAGCAGTGGCAACAGCAAAGCATCAACAAGCCTCATGGGAGAAGAAACACCAAAGACCTAACATGCTCTATTTATGCCAATTTGGCTTCAAGAGATTTCTCCTTCTAGGGTTGAGAAGATCTAGTCAGTAAATGCTTGTTACATTTTTTCTATCTGCAGTTTTTATCTTTCTTTTCTCTTTTTGCTGTTACTGAAGTACGCATCAATCCTTCAGGGCATTCTAAAAAAGGCTGGGAAAAAATGAAAACGATTGAAAGGTTTATCATATTTGTAAATGTAATGAGCTCAGAGCATGTCACAAAGTAAATTGAAGGATTATTGTGATGCATATAAATAATCAGAAGGCTTTCATTTTAAAATGTCATGTTTTAGAGTTCTCGATGACCATTGGACACTGTCAGAACAACTGGAATTGGAAAACTACATTCCATTTTGATAATAAATAAACTATTTACACAATAAATAACTCATTTGTAGCGCATTAGGAAATGCAAAAGGTCCTTGTATTGTTGTGTTGGAAAAATGTATAAATCTTCATCACGCAAGTGACTATTTCTGGTCATTTCCACTTATATTACAAGACAATGACAGCATCAGTTACAGTGAGGACAGTGAGGTAACAATATCAGGTCCAATGTGGTCTACAGGGTCTATAAGGTCCACCTCTGCAGGAACAGTGAGTGTACCTACTTTGTTAGGTACCAGGAAGTAATGGTACTACTAATACTACTACTAATAATAATAATAGATTATATGTATGTAGCAATTTTCTATTAACACATGCTCTAAGCTCGTACAGTGGACCCATTATTCATTCACTCCCACATTCTCACTCTGGTGGTGGTAAACTACATTGAGCCACAGTTGCCCTGGGGCAAGCTGCCAGAAGAGTTGCTGGAAATTTGTGCGTATAGCCCCTCCGACCACCACCGAACATTCATACGCATTCATACATTAATAATTTAAGACAGATGTTCAAAGGGGAAGTGTGGATGTTGACAGGTGTCTGGATCAGCATTTATGCTGTTATAATGTTCCAAAAGTGATGTTCTAATTTTCTGAAATATACATTCCTTTGACCTTACATGTATATGTAATTCTTGTATTTTTCTTTCTTATGGACAAGGCAGCAAATATGTTAAGTTGACCATGATTTTCAGCATGACACAAAACATTTTTGAATATGTTCACAACAGTAATAAAGCCTTTTCATGTCCTCCAATAACATGCTAAGGTTGAGATGATGAATTTGGGAGGATTTCTTTTGAGTGCCCTATAAAGGTAAAAGGCTGACCTGTAGGCTGAGTACAGAACTCCACAGAAATTTCCCTCTTATCCCTCTGCTCCATCGGAAGCTGCCAAGGCACCTGATGCGGCTGCGCCACAACCTTCACCTTGTAAACTGTCATGGACTTCAAGTTGAAGAACTTATACTTGTAGCCTCCAGCCTTTACCATGTCATACTCTGCACCATTGAGAAAGATGGTGTGACTGTAGTTGCTGTTGCTGGGCATCCAAGAAAGCTCAGCAGAAACCTGTGTGATGTTGTCCACCCGCAGATAGTAAGGTGCCACCACTACGTCTTTACCCACAAGAAGAGTGCAGCGCAGCTCATCTGAAGGGCCCCTGTCCGTGATGCTCTGCACTGAGATTCGATAGGTGTTGGTGGCTAGGTTGAGCTTTTCAATAAGAGACTTTGTCCTTCCCCCATATGGGACACTCATGCGCACCTCCTTATCCACCAAGACATTGTAGCCACTGATGGAGCCCCAGCCCGGTGGGACCACAGGAGGATCCCAGCCAATAATCACACTCTTGGCCAATTGTTTAATTAGGTTGATGCGGCGGGGATAAGGCACAATGTCTTCACCAACCTCGTCAATGTTAACATCTAAGGTTCCTGTGCCATTGCTGGAGGAGCCCAGGAGGTCCATGCCCAAGCTGCTGGTGCTTAGGCAGTCTAGTTTACTATCAGAGAGCAGGCTGCTTATGCTTGTTCCTGTTACTGTCCCTACCCCTAGTCTCTGAGGCCCCAGGCTACTGTGGTTGAGGTAGCCAGGTTCTTTAGTTACTGTGTCCCTGTGTTTGACAGAAGATGTTTCCTCGTCTTGGACAAAATCCACAAAATTGGAGGGAACGAGCCCCCGCTGTCCATCCAGAAGTTCTCCTAAAAAACAGAAGAGGAGATAGTTGGCACTGAGGTGATATTTGTTGAAGTGAATACTATCAATATGAAGGGAGGCAAACCTTCATAAAAGCCATCCTCGTCCATTGTCCCATAAATGTAGAGGTACTTCCCAGCCACCAGAGGGAGCTCTGCCTCAGGATGCTCATTGGGCCCATCATAAGGATTGTAGCTTAAATGACAAGATATGCAAATCATTTAGATATAAGAACAATATTTCCCAGAAGTGCTCTTGCATTTACACTCTGCAAAAGATGGGAGGTTTTCATATTAAAAAAAATATAGTGTCCTTATATGTTTGTCAAGGAAAAACTATTTGCTGAGTGCTGCTGGGAAATATGAACTCATTTTATTTATTTATTTATTTTTTTTTTTTACAAATATGAGAGAGCTGAGCAGAGTGTGGGTTGAAAGCGCTGGCCTTGTTTCTCATCTTTGTGCTCTGAGGATTCCAATTATTTTTTGTGCTGACAGGTAATTTTCTTTAGAGACAGAAACACTGAATCATCTTTAAGACCAGAGCCTAAAGCTCAGTGGGAGAAAACAAATATTCTCAACAAGACTGGATCATGAGATGTCTATACTGAGTACCAGGTTAAAGATGTACTTTTTATCCCACTCTCTTGTTGATTGTTACGCTCTCTCAGAACAATTATTTAATCGCAATGAGGCGATTAAAATTCAATGATACTTTCTCAGACACTTAAGGCTGACATTGATATGGTTGATTATACTTAAGGATCTTAATGTTGTGCAGTGTGAGTTTAGGTTTTATTGTGTCAAATGACTCTAAAGTGAATTGTTTGTTTATTGTGAATACATACCTATATCGTGCAATACACAGACGAACCTTTCCTGTGAACCTTGGCTTTGACCTGGTGGTTGAGTGCAGTTCTTTGTCCATCTGAAAAAACAAAACAAAAAGAAAAACAGAAAATGCAAGGAAAGCACAACAAACACTTTTATTTATTTTAGTTTTTTTAGATCAGAAGCTACTGGAGTTTTACATCACCTCATATTTAAAAGTCATTCATGGCTTAACTTTGCAAGGTTTTGCAAATGTCTAGATGTTCAAAAGCACAACATATAGAAACAGACTGTTTCCTTTAGTCCCAGTTGTATATTATTTATAGTGCCATCATCGTCTTTGAAGAATAAAAATTACACTGAGAATATGAAGAATGTGTAATTATTCTGGTCCAAGCATTGTAACAATAAAACAAGGAAGTCTCCTCCAACTCTACTGTACGGAACATCTCTTGAAATTTAAAAAAAAAAAAAAAAAAAAAAAGAAACATCTTTTTTGAGCCATAAAATATTTTCAGGAAAACACACACACACAAATACAAAATATATACACATAAAAAGATACTAAAAGACCAAAGACAAAGAACATTTAAAGCAGCACTGGTGATCTAAACTCTCACTGGTGTTGAGGAGACAGTCGTACTCTTCAGATTTGGCTCATTGCTTACTGCTAGTGGAGAAGTGCACATCTCTGATTTTATTTAGGCGAACAGGGCAAAAGAAACCACTTACATTACTGAGCATTCCACTCTATTGGAGCCACACATTGTTATTTTGGCTGTTTACATAGTCAGCTTCACTTTATTAGACCCCATTCTGAGACACTGCATTCAAGTGTAGCTCTATATAAAAGGTGTCATGCAAGGCGTACATGGAGCAATAGGCACGAAAGTGGGGGCTAGATTGGACACAAATGAACACAATCAGATACCTCAGACAGGAAAGCCCGTGCTGGGCTGCTGGCTCGGCCCCGAGTGAGGAATGTTGGCTTGACAGAGAGGAGCTCAGGCTTGTCTCCACTGATCTGGAGCGGCCGAATGAACTCAGATATCAAGGATCTGCTCGTCTGGGCCTCATTGCCTGTGAACAATCAGTTTCACCATCAAATCTTTTGAAAAAAATATGAAAAAGTCCTAATAAATAACATATGTTGTAGGCCAACATTAGGTTTGCATTTCTCAGTTTCTGTATTAAGATGCAATCTGTAGATCTGATATATGGTAAGTATGTACAGCATTAAAAACAAAAGCTTCTGGGGAAAAAAACAGCTTCAAAGTGCTTATGTGACTGCCCTTTG
This sequence comes from Siphamia tubifer, assembly GCA_020466265.1. Classification (NCBI taxonomy): domain Eukaryota; kingdom Metazoa; phylum Chordata; class Actinopteri; order Kurtiformes; family Apogonidae; genus Siphamia; species Siphamia tubifer. The sequence goes on along the minus strand of CM035791.1, from coordinate 28,318,513 downwards.
CACTTATCATGTCTTTCACCATTTTATTCAAACAATTGGATTTAATACATTCATTTTCTCATGTTTTATACCAGGTTTCTTTCAACATGTGTCAAATGTTTCTAATTGTTTGTGCTGCTTCTAATCATGGGGTCAAGGGTCATACTAAAAGGTATCTTGGACATTTACAATTCATGGAGTCATGTAGTTTTGTTTTTGTGTACTTTAAAGCTGTACACATTTCCCTGTATTTTCTTGCATCTTAAGAAAATAGGATGAGAAACAAATATGCATTCTCATTTCAACTCTGCAAAAACAAGGCCCGAGACTTTTGCACAGGAGTGAATGTGTCAACAAATCTTACTGCCAAAGCTTAGAGTTTTTAAACTACAACTGCTACTACTACTACTACTACTACTTTAGACTACATGCAATAAATGACAGTCTAAATTAACTTACAAATCCACAGAATAGTATATTTTTAGCTTTAACAGTTCAAACTGATTTTAACATAATTTAGAGTGCAACTAAAATAAGCAACTGGACATGATAATTTTATTCAATGATTATACAACATTTTGAATGTGACCAATATACATAACAGTCTAATCTTTAGTTGTAAGTTATTTGTTATCATATTCATTAATCAGAACCTCAGCACAAGAGCTGAAGGATATGTATTACTGTAATTAGTGACGCATTTGTGTTTTCACATAAACAAATGGATACAAACAGGAGCAGGATATTCCAACCAAAGGCTATTTCTCACTATGATTGATTTTTTTCATTACCAGTTTGTGTTTAGTGCCGATTAAGTCATAATGATTGCCTTCTAAACTTTGAACGAGGATGTTTTTACCTCATTATAAGCATCATGCAGACCTGCCCCATGTGGAGTGGGGTATCCACCCTGCAGTTCACCCATAATAGAAGTCATGAATTGCTATAGTGCTTTGTAAAGCAAGTAAAATGCCTCCAAAAACAATACAAAATATTACTGTCTTCCCACACACCTTTTCCTATGGGGGCAGCCAGTCCATTAAGAAGCTGGGACAAGGATTTGTTGGGCGATCCAGGTGATTCGCATAGAGTCAGTGGCTCAGTGCTGAGGATGTCAAACTTTCCAGCCTGGAGCCGGAACTTCTCCAACTCTTTTGACAAGAGGTTGAACTGCTCACTCTGGGACCGACATTTTTCCTCCAGCTCACGGACTTTGGCCTGATGAGCATGAGGACAAGAGTCATAGAGAGAGGAGACAGACAGTAGAGAGAAGGACAGAAGGACAGACAAACAGGGAAAAATGAATGGGAAATGAGGAAAAACAACAAAGAAAAACTAAGGCAACCACAGAATCCAGGACAGTACAGAAATACTACATTACGCACATACATACAGTAGTTTCGTATAAGACTAATTATACGTCTACTGTCTACACACAAAAATAATCATGGAATGGGATTTAGGATTTTTAACGTGGATCAGCCATTACAGGAAAGCATTTCCTGGAATGAATCCTTTACCTACTACAGACAGTATAGCGTACAGTTCACATGCACATTTACAGTAAACATTAATATTTAAAAAAAAAACAAAAAAAACCACATAAAAGCCTTTTGCTTCATGACAGCATGAATCTGCCCCAGATCCTAAGAGTGGGGCATTTCACTGAACAATATAATGCTAGCAATGTGAACACAACAGTATGGGCAGGTATAATGTAAATTCCAGGTGGTGGAGCACTGAATGTTGAGATGCGTGACGGCTGGTCATCAGGAATAATCACTGAGGCTGGAAACAATCTAAAAGTTTCTCCTCCTCAGGTTACCATGGAATTTTTTACCTCTGCCCAACACACAACAATGCCTGCTTCTACTACTGTACTTTCTATGCTGTTCTGTTCTGACACCACTCTTGCGTTCATTTCATGCAAACACTTTGTTGTTAAACATGTCATGCGGTTAGTGGAGAGTCAACGGCAGAATTCCTGCTGCTTATCTACAATTAGTTCATCAGCACAAACAAAGATTATCTCAGTAGCATCATACAGTTTTCAACTGTATGGCAGGCACACATTTTAGTAGAATACATGCTAGGAAACATGCATGCAATGCTACAATGGGTAAAGAACCATATTCGACACTGTGTAGTCACTTGATTACAATTTAAGTAGTTTTATGTGGAACAATTGATGACTAATTTTCATACTGCGTGAATTAAAGTAATAAAAAGACAAGCTCTCAAGTTTAATATCTAGATATAGTTGTCCTTCTAAAGTAAAAGTTTCATGACTCACTGTGTTTATAGTCTTGGATTATGTGAAACTGGGTTTGGTCAGTGAGGCCTCAGGCAGTCATCTTTAATTTAAGGCAATACATATTCTCAAACTTGATTTTGTGGGTTTTTATAAATTATGTAACAGGTTTAGCTGAAATTTTCTTTATGATCTAGTCAGGAAGACCTCCAGCTTAGGCCATCACTCATGTTTTGACTTGAAAAAGACTTACACTTGAGAGTTTGCTTTGAAGGAAAATGGAAAGCATAGCAAGATCCTTCTGAGGCAGCTTTGAATAGTTTGGAAAAACAAACAGCAATCACCACAAACCAAATGTGTCCTTCAGTGATATTATCTACTATTTTTCACATTTTGGTATCAGCTTATGTATCTACTACAGTATGTGATATGTCAACTCAAGACTGCAACTGCACCGAAAAGTAAGAGGTGCAGCGTAGAGAAAGATATTAAGTAAATAAATGAAAACAATTCTGAAATACCTGCATGCTGTCCAAGTGGTTCTGAATATGCATAACCACACACCCATACAGTGAAAAGAGATATTGGAAAGAAATAAAGCACAATTACACATGTGATCACTCATACACATCTCGAAGAGAAAAACTCTTGTGTAGCTACAATACAATCTATTTACACAACTCTAGTCTTAGTCTGGTGTGAATATCACCAATTTAACAACATATAGAATATTTTGAAGCATATGAGTAAAAAAAGGGAGAAAAAAGGTTTATGAATTGAGGTCAGGAAGAGCAGGAAATGACTAGTTACTGAGCTGACGAGTCCCCCCCCCCCCCCCAACTCAAGCAGTAGCCACATAAACACACAGCCAGCCCCTCCCAGAGTTTAGACGCTCACCTCTAACAGATGGACAGCACCCTCATGTTCCTTTTTAGCCTCAACCTGAGCCTGGGAAACACAGGGTGCAGTGTTTCAGTTCAGTTTCATTTATGTTGCAGTTTAGACCAATGACATACTTTTACACACCACATGGATTCTGATTATTGGGATGAAAATGGTCAAAAAGAAAGCTTCTGGTCCTGTCCACACTGTTAAGACACCACAGGAAAAGAGCAGTTTATTTATTCTCCAATATATTAAAAGTGCAGTATTAAAATGTCTAATCTTTACCACTTTTAAAAAAAATGCATTGGATTATAGCTTTATTTCCTCACCATTTTCACCATCATATTTTATGCTGTATTTTATTTTAATTCAGTTTTTTAAAGGTGTGAAATAAGAATTGTCAAATTATTGTTGTATACTTACCAGCTATGAGGCTCTGTGAAGCAGCAGTCTATAATCTATTCTATTTGTGGCTCTATTACAGTATATATGAGTACGACCCTGGCTAGGAGAACACATTGCTGAACAAAAAAGGCTACAGTATGTCTACAAAAAAATGGCCTGGAGTTTAGTGGAAACAAATGTCTATTAAAATTGCACTCCATCAAACATAAACTAAAGAGGTTGGTGCAATCAAAAGGAAAATGATCTGGGTACTATAGAACCACTGAAGTGAACAGAAAAGGACTATACACACAATTTTTCTTATGGGAACTGGGAACATCTGTTACTAAAAACAAGTGTTCCACATGAATATGAGAGCATCTGTGGACTTTACAATTTCATAAATCTACTTTGCAGGCAATTAATTTAGAAGAACACAGTGAGCAGCCAGTGTCTGACAGAAGATAACGCAGTAATGAGCTTCTGCTACTGTAAGTGAAGCTGAGAAGTCAGCCTGCGAATGGCTGACTGTGAGGCTTGGGCAACGCCGTAGCAAAAACAACACTGGGGTACACACACTGTTACTGGAGGAAGCTTTAGTGACAATTCCTATCACATTCACACTATCAGCAGTCTCAGCCATGGCTGGGCGTGCTTTGACATTACAGTTAGCTCCAGTGCACAGACGGGGAGGAACAAACCATCAAATGGCCTGGACAAGCGTTTTTTGTTTAAGCAAGCCTGTAAAAAGTGTCATGTCTACTTTTGTTTTTATATGTTGGATTTGCTTGTAAGGAGCAAGAGGAGTACTTCTGAAATACTGATGGATTTGAGAGTGATGGATGACTGTTAAGAGGAAGCACTGGGTCTAAGAGAGCCTCAGTCTGTCTGTGGACAGGGTTGGGAATGAACAGAATATATGCAAAAAATGAGTAACTCGGGCTGATAATCATAATGTAATTACATTCTTACAATCAATGGACTGATAGGGATTATGTTTGACGTTCTGCATCATTTAACCTAAAATTTAACCCATAAAGACCCAAACAACCAGCACTGAACACAATCATATACTGAAGGAAACTGTTTAGTATCTGTTGACTGATTAATCATATCAATACATAGAAAATAATTGGTATAAAATAAGCTTTATCTTCATTTCATGGTCATCAGATACACTATATTGCAAAAGTATTCGCTCACCTGCCTTGAAATATGACATCCCAATAATAACATTGCAGTGTTTTATAACAGTGTATGCGTGTGTGTGTGTGTGTGTGTGTGTGGGGGGGGTTAAATCTAATGCAATGGTGATGATGATGATGATGATTTTTTTTGTATGAGGTTTATTGTATTGCAGCAAGGATTTTGCCACAGCTAAGTATTACCACTGGAAAGGCTGTGTTGTCTAAGATCTCGACAGATTTTGGACATTTCCATACTTGCAATTTTGTGGGAGCGGTTTGGGAATGGCCCCTTCCTGTTCCAACATGACTGTGGACCAGTGCATAAAGTAAGGTCCATAAAGACATGGATGAGAGATTTTCATGTGGATGAGCTTGACTGGCCTGAATACAGTCCTGACCTCAACCCCACAGAACACTTTTGGGATGAATTAGAGAAAAAACTGAGAACCAGGTCTTCTCGACCAATGTCAGTGGGTGGTCTCACAAAAGCTTTTGGGAGGAATGGTCAAAAATTCCCATAAACACACTCCAAAACCTTGTGGAAAACATTCTCAGAAGAGCGGAAGCTGTTATAGTCAATGCATGAATATTTTTGGCAATATAGCATTGTTCACCATTGTTCACCAGTAAAACCCATGTAGGTGCACCAATGACAGTGGATGGATGCAATGCATTTATGTTCAGTTAGTGATATATGCTTCTGAAAAAGTAAATATAATAAATTACAACTTAAATCTGAGAATTTATGAACAACTACATGCTTATTAAATTAAACATAGAAAAATGTCTGCTTTTCACTGAAAATGTACAATATACAAAGGATAATATTATAATAAATTGTGATAAATCACATTAAAAAAGTTAAATAGAGAACATTTGATTTGAAAACTGCCAGAAAAATAAGACTGGCTCTTTATGGGTTAAAGGTATCACTTTTTCTATTATTATAAATCCATGTCAAATGTAGTCCTAAGACCCTCATCTTTGAGTTGGGATAAAGTTGATTAGATGAAGTTGGATAGTTTTATAATTTACTCTTGTAACATCAATTCCATTGCCTCAAGTGAAATAAATAAATGCAGTTATGACAATGCAGCAAAGTGAAATATCCAATTCAACGTAAGATTTACATCATTATTGCTACCTAATTCATGATTGTGGAAAACAGAGGGAAAATGGTTGGTTTTTGTTTCCAATTTTTTTTGAAGAGGGTTAGTAGCAAGACAAGAAAACTGCACTTCAAACTTGTTTAACTGAGTTTCACTCAAAATAAAATGTCAATAAATTTAAAAAAGCATGGGTGTTTATTATTTTGCCCATATCACAATTGTTTTGTGTTTAAATATACCCATAATACACTGTTCCACATAAAGTTGGAATACATTATGTAATCATTGCACCAAGTCAGAGGTGAATACTGATGTGTATAAATTGCAATAAAAAATGAATGTCTGAAAACTAAATTATTCCAATGTTATGGACAACAGTGTATTATTATTGACTTACAGAATGATTTCGGGGTTCAGTCTATTTTAGGTGACAGTACCGTGTGAATGCTGCGTTCACTGACACTGTTTTTTGTCTAATAATAATTATCATAATTATTGTTATCATAAAATGGGGATTTAACTTTTTGAAATATATTGCAGGATACAGTAGAAATACGATTTGAGTGGATTTATGGTGTAATCTATCATGACATATATATTTTAAAGGTAATCCTCCCAACACTGCCTATGGAAAGTAAGCTTTCCTGTTTGGATTTTAATAATGTAGTATTTGAGTTGACTTTCACCTTTGTTTGACAGTATGTATCGCACTGGTGGTCGACAAAAAGCTCTTTGACCCATGTCAGGGGCACATAAGCATGCCCAAACAAGCAAACCTGACCCTTGGGTGCTGTTAAGTGTTATGCAACCTGAATTCCCTTACCTTCTGAAGAAGGTCAATCTCCTGCTGCTTTGCATTGAGTACAGCCAAGGCCTGCTCATGCTCCAACTCTAGCTGCTGCCTCCGCTCCGCAGCCTCGCGCATATGCTGTCCGCAGGGGGTCAGGGGTGGACAGCCAAGGGGGGAGGATTGTGGGGGAGCATAGAGAGGGCTGCTGTTAGTGGAACTAAACCCAATGGCACTGAGTGAACACAATTTCCATCTACAGTCTTCTATTCCACATTCAGACAAAACATAGGTGCACACACATCCCACAAATACAGCTCAAATAACAGAGTTCTGTCTTTTAAAACCCTTAATATAAAAAAAAAGACATAAACTAAGTCACAGAAAATGCCACGTGAGAACAGTTTATGTCACATGATCCACAGATCAGATCAAATTGTGCACAGAGGTGCTTATGGATGAGGACTAGAGATGCTTTGCTGTGTGAAAGAACGACAACAATCCACGTTTGCTGCCCCCTTTAGGTAACACAATACCTGTTAGAAGTCTCGTTACTGGTACTGTTTGGTACACTGTCCTCAGCGATGTAGTCTTTGCATGATCAATACAGGGTTTTAAGTTACATGAAAAGGGTGAGCAAACTCCATAGCGTGCTCACTTGTCTGTGGTCATCCATAACAACAAAAGAAGCCATACAATACAACAGACTGAATGCTGGGCTCTTCACAGTGCACAATGCCCATGTGATCCAGCCACATTATTATTCCTACTAAATGTGAATATTTGCAACACTGTAAGGTGAAAGAAGCAGATGACATTTCCGTGCCAGTAAAAATTAAGGTCCAGGATAGGTAATGTCATCAAACTTGTAGGTGACATTATCATCGTGAGAGATGCCCCAGTGTCTCTATCTCCTCTTCCTTCCCCTCCTGTCATCATGAAGCCAAACTCTTTGTCCTGCCTCATGCAAAATCACATTCCACAGTGCTGTGGTCTTATAGCCAGGTGACTAGGAAAGGTGTATGTCTGGTAAGCAGCCCAAAGATAAAGGGAAAAGTAAGCACAGCCACTGAGGTGGACAGAAAGCATTCAGAATGGGACTGAATAGGACTGTTCCCTAAGAGATGGATGATACCTTATAATTCTAGCAGGGAGAGAAGGGACAAGGGAAGGTGGGCAGGGTCAGGTCAGGGTGAGTTGGTATACATTAAAGGGAGGACTAGTAGGGGAAGGGGTGGGGCAGACTGCTCCAAGCTTCTACTCTTTCACAGCTCCTGGTCAGACCTCCCAACACGACACTGGAAGGCAACAGACATGTCAGGAACATTAGACAGTATAGCGGAATATAACCAGATGGAGGCAGTGTAGCACAGGTAGGGCAAGGGCAAAGGGTTGGGCTCCATAAAAACACCTGAATTTGGAAATCCGGAAAGACACACGACAAACAATGCACACGTAGTCAGGTGTAGCGGTGTTGGCTCTGCCCTTTGAGCCGGGTTCCTCACCTTAAGCACCTGCTCTAAGTTCTCCAGTTTGCCTTGGAGCTGGTTCCTCTCCCACAGGGCTAAATCTCTCTCCTGCGTCACAGCACAAAGTGCTTCTTTGAGCTGGGCATACTCAGACTTCACCTGTGTAAAGAAAATGATAAGTGTGAAAACATCCTGAATTACAACGGTTGAAAAGGTATCAGCTTTATTTAAAGGGTGAAGATGTAATGGAATGAATTATCAACATATTTTTTGTTTTTTATGGTTTCACAGTGTACATTATATCAGACATGAAGCCAGACTTTTCTATTGAATCCCAAGATTGTATTTGAGAGAATGTGTATGACTAGTGATCTGCCACTTTTACTGTATGTAAAAGCATTTAGCCTTCAGGGTCTTTTTCAGGAGCCTGCAACTCCAGTCCTAGAGAGCCACTATCCTGATGTTTCCCTCTTCCACCACACCTGACAGTTGTTCTCAGGCTTCTACACAGCTGGGTGACAGGTTAATCACATAAATGAGGAGCTTTGGAAGAGGGTTACTTGTACATCTGACACATGGGGGACAGCAGCACTCTAGGATTGGAGTTGAAGACCCCTGGTCTATTCAGAGAACTGTCACTTTCCTTTGACTCAGAAATCTATAAGAGGGACACACAAAAAAATAATGTTTTTACATATTCTGATACATATTCAAGTTACCATGGAGAACATAAATAAAAAATAATAATATAGAGTTAATTTCCCAATGTATTTACCCCTGTTACAAGTGACCATGTGTGTGTTTTGTTTATTCTATGTAGACAAATTAATGACTGCTCAACATCTGTGCCCAAAGTGATTATGTTGGCAATACAAAACTTATTTCAAGGGCATTAGCTGTAATTGCAATAACATAATCACTGCAGGGTCATGCTAGGCAGAAGACAATGCAGCAAAATGATACACGAGCTAATTAGCTCCAGCCAAAATTTACCTTAATTCCCTCAGAGGGACACTTAATAGAGGAGAGTGTTACCGTGTCAGCACCTGACAAATCATATCACTAGGTAGGTTGCTTAGGTTAAATGTATACTGAACCTTTCACAAAGACTGTAGATGTTTTATATATACACAATAGAGACAGATCAATCTGTCAAAACCATTATGTACTCACACCAGAGTATTTTTATCCTCAAGTGTAACCTAATACCAAAATAAAAAGTCTAACAATCCCACACTGAAACACAGCCTGTTTGCAACACATCACCAACAACTAAATATAACAAGGTCCAATTTTTTTGGCATTCATAGTACATTTTAAAACATAATACTGGATAAAGAAAAAGATTTGATTGAATGCCACATAAAGCATTCCAAGTTTTTGAAACAGCCAGAAATTGTAATAGGCCAGAGAGCAGACTTTCAAATATTGAAATAACACAACAGTAACATAAATGCATAAATACACCCATTCCCATGGCTGCAGACCAAAACATTTATGCATTATTCATGGTTCATTGTTAACTACAGTAACCACTAAGCATTCAACTGAATGCAACATTTGGGCATTGTACTAAGATTGTACAGCAATTCAACACCAATGAGGCTTAAACTGCCACTGTGAATAGCATCTGAAAACATGGCTATTTCTATTTCTGCGTATTCTTCATATTTTGTCTCCCTACAGACCGGTTGTATTGTTGTTTAAAAGGCAGTGCAGTTCCATCAGCTTTTAAAATGCCCCTAATCAACAAAAAGGTTAACGGGTTCCTACAGCTGTAATGTGGTAAATTCCCTTCCTCAGAGATGCCATCAATGACTAATGATGCTTTGAGAGGGGCGTTTCAACAGAGGGCATCAGTAAAGCACAACACAAACAGAAACCAGCATCTGAGCAGTCTGACTCCACATGCTTAAAACTACCCATGTGAAAAGGAGCTACTGTCAAGACCTAATGTAGACCGATTAAACAAAAACTGTACTGGACTCAGCAAAAGCAGGTCAATAGACTATTACAGATAGAGGGAGGTGCTGTTTGTAACCCCTCCTAGTTCATCCAAAGACGATAGGGATCTGAACACGGGGGTGGGAGCGAGGGCTAATATCCGCATTGCCCTGCAGAGTATTGCTCTCATATCCGTCAGTGTGATAACAGTTCATAAAAACTGCTTCAGGAGCCAAATGACGCCTGATAAGACATCCATAACCACCAACCCACCTATATTTCAACCCCATGACAACTGCCTGACAATCAGCTCCGTCAGGAAATTACCTTCCTGTCTATAAAGGGAGGCCTTCACTGCTTTGTTTGTTGATCTCCTCTACCTTTGTGTTATCAGTTCAGCAGGCTATTCAGGTCTTTGGGCCAAAAGGAGGGTGATGATGTTTTAATAGAATCATCAGCTGGAAAAATAAAAATTCTCAACACACCTGCAGTTTACTATATGGCACGCTAGGGAAAAGGGTTTAGTGTAACCTGGGAAAATAATCATACATGTACAAAATAGGAAACTGTTCTACTGTGACTGTGCTAGAGATTTCAGGTTTTTGACATTGCCCATACCCTAAAAACTGGTTTCTATCCCCTTTTATGGTGTTTTATAGAAGATATACCTCTTCTTCTGACAAAAGACATGTGAATTTTTCTTTGGAGAACAGATTTTAATATCTTTACCTAAGCGGATCTTTGTTTCTATCCCAGTTGATCACAAACAGGAGTCATGTGATGCAACCTGCAGTAAAACCCGCAAAAGATATACATTGCAAATGCACTGTATTTTAAAAAAAAAAAACTCTCTAAGATTGGAATAAAAATCAGCACGTCCTACATGTCTTTGGAAAATACTTCAAATGGAATACTCTTAATAGTGTCAGTCAGTGTAATTCTGGAGTAGGATCATGGATCTAAATGTACTCAGTGCTGGACTAGAAAGACAAAGATCTATAATGAAAACAGACCGAACAAGAGGTGCCCGGGACAACAAACCCCATCCCCCATGCACATATTTTACCTGTTTTGCCCTATCTCTTATCATTACGAAAACACATTTTTGGTAATTGTGACCTTTGACCTACATTCACCAAAATTTAATGGGATCTATTCTGGACCATGTTGCACCATTCCTGAAAATGTCATGGAAATTGGTTCAGTAGTTTTTACGTAAAGCTGCTTACAAACACAGGCAGACGAATAAACCGACTCAAAAACAATACCCTTCTCCCCTTGGGGGGGGATAACAAATACAAACACAACTTGCACTGATACACAATATTTTGTCAGCGATTACCTTGTCATACTCAGATGTCTTGTAGCTACTGTTGAACAACTGTAGGTTCAGGTGCTTGTTTTCTTGGAGAAAATCTTGAAGCTCATTCTCCTACACAAAAGATGCAAAAATAAAACAGTGTTTGAAACCCAAGAAGTCATTGTGATTAGACCAGAATACAGCACTAACCCCAGCATGTTGTTTGTGATAGCTCATGCATTATTCAACTGAAAAGTCTGCTCGAGGTTCTCTTGCATGTTCTAGAAAGCATGACTAAAAGAAGCTGCAGTTTCAGCACCGCGATAGCCCGCCAAAACAATATTATAATAAAAGCTCAATGTGAAGTCTTTTGTACCACTCTGTCCGGGTCCATGAAGATCCAAAACATGCAAGGAGCTTTCTTTTCACATTCCCTTCTACAATGTACAGAAACAACAACAAAAAACACTCATTGCAGAGGGGGAAAACATAATTACATTCAATCAACAGTCAAGAGGCGTTCCAGGGAGGCAATTTATAGTGTCAACTGGAGAGTTCTCTGAGATGGGCATTTTATTGCAGCTACAACAGCATGTAGGCCAAGCGTTGTTCCAGTCAGGAGGAGAAAAAAAACCCACTGGCTCATGCATGATACATTTACGGTAAATACAAGCTTTCTTAATGGCCAAGGACAGTGGATTTGCTGCTTCTTCCTTATGTTTTACTTATGAGGGGGGTTTCAGAGGGCAAATAGAGGCAGGTATAAGTATGGAAACATGCCTGTAAATATGCGGACATACATGTAAAGAGACATGTAAAAGAGTGGTTTTCTTAGATGTAGCTTTTAGAGGCAATGTATGTGACAGTTTACCCAACCTCATGTCAAAGTGTGTGCATAAATTAGGGGGTAGGATGAGTTTGATGTAACTATAGACATTGTGCAAAATAAAATAGCACTGAATTCATTAAGCAGGTTGAAAAAAAATACATGAAGAAACTTGATTTGTATTTGTCATTATATTAGAGTATTACACAAACTATACCATACAGTAATAATAATGCACATCAATTCACCCAAAATGGAGACATATTGTCAAGGACAAACAGGAATAAGTAAACAATAGCCTGAAGAGAGAACCAAAGTCACATCTGCCACTTATCCACTAATTTAATTTCTGTCACATCCCAAAAAATATTGGTGCTTCAACCTGCATCAATTGCACACAGTCAATTTTAATGTTTCCCGTAGAAGCAGTAGATTGCATCGGCATGCCTATTCATATCCATCGATTCCTCAATTCACAGCTAATGTGAGCTGGCTGAGCCTCCAGGTGTTCAGTCTGAAGGACAAACTTCAACAGAAAAAAAAAACAAAAACCTACTCACATTTTACATACTCATGAAGACAGTGAGCTTAAGCCTGTGGAATCCAAGCTTGTTGGACATTTAAGCATCTCTACATGACTGTTATGCTCATTGAAAATCCTTTTTGGAAATTTGGATTTGACAGCACACATGTGGTGTGGTGTTGTCTTGAACACAGAATCAGCTGTTTCTTTGTCTTGTTGAGACACTCTAAACAGATCAGTCTGTCATAATCCCTTGGCAAAACATATTTTCATAAAGAGCCTCTGAGCCCATTGACAAGAAGTATTCAGCTCTGAATGTACTGTAGCCGGGTTTTGCACTGTATTCCTTTTTTAATATGCTGGGAGATTATTTTGTAAATTACCAAACTATGAAATATAATGATTGTCTTACAATACCTGAGTAACTGCAAATGCAGTTGTGTTTTATCCAGACGTGACTCAGCCTTGTGAGCAAAATCTGTGTGTTTAATTACTGCACGCCTGACAGATTATTCAACTGTGCCATTTAAAACACAAGCAGACATTTGACTCACTTAGACTGGACTTAGACTCACCAAGCAGCATTATAAGGTTTTATTCAGTGTAGGAGACAGAAAGCTATCCATTTATTACTGTATTAATTATCTTGCACAGAGCACCAGAATGAGGGGCTAAAGGGATGCCAATTGTAGACATTATGTTTGTGCCCTTTGAACCCTGTTCTCCTGATGACTAGCTGCATGCAACATCAATGACCTTTAAATAGAAATATAATACATGACAGCAGGATAAACTCACTGAGTGAAGTTGCAGATGACAAATTGCTTACAATGAAATTTACCTGTACCGAAATTAAATTGAGACTGACCAGAGATGCATGGTACATATGGATTCTGATCTAAACAGCAGCATCCAGTACACACACACACACACACAGCCAGAACAAAGAATGGAAAAGTGTTCAAAGACTTATTGTGTGAGATCCAAAAGTCCATCTTGAAATGGAGTTCTCACATTTTACTTTTGTAAATATCATTCATGCCATGAGACCAAACAGTTCTGGCTGCCAATGACACTTTTGACGGAAGGGGTTCATGTTTACAAACAGCTCATAATGACTCATTTTAGAGGAGTCATTGATCTAAATTTGAGAGCACGTCAGCACACTACAGCCCTTGAACTTGTTGAGTTTGCCTGCTGTCTGCCTTAGTATTGATTTCCAATTAGCCCTGATACATATTCAAGCAATCCTGGCACAGCTTGTTGCCATGGTAACATGCCTTAAATGCTAGTGGAGGCATAGCCTGCTGATGGTCTGGAGTTATACACTCAATACCCAGGAAGGTGGAGGTGCCAGATGGCTAAGCCAGTATTTACTGTCACTTAGTCAGTCTCTTGGCCTATGTGTTAACATACACAACAACTAAATCATCAACAATGAAGAGAAGACAATGCATAAATACTTGGTAAGTGAAATCAATGTATGCTACTGTCGAAGCTCTCAGTATTTGGTAACTAAAAGCTAAAAGTCTACCACCGGAGCAGCTGCATTGGGTCACTAACAGCTACATCTTATGCTGTAAGGGGAGTCTTTACTTTGACCTGAAAAGGACTAAGAAGGAGAAAAACAGAGAGAGAGGTAAGCTAGTTTGGACCAAACAGGGAGTGACATTACTGTCAACTCGCTATCCCCTCACAAAGGCGCTCATTGGTCTTGTCTGTGTTTATGTCTCTGTTCTCAGAGCTCAGTGCAGGAGGAGATAAGAGCTGTGCTGCAGTCTGTGGAGACCAGCCTGCCATTTCTGCACGCCATTTGGGGACAGTTTGTCCTTTGGGTAGCTTCCCCGGACTCAGCAGGCTGACAATGGCTGAAGAGGGAAGTGCTGCTGTGGGCAAAGAACGTGAGACCAGGGCAGCAAAGAAAACAGTCCTAATGGAGTGTTTATTTGGGGCAGAGAACCACACACAAAGACAGCTCATCTAAAGTAGAGACCTTGAGGGCACAAGGGAATGAATTCAAATAGTCTCGGACCAAACAGTGCCATTTAAATACTGGTGAATCCCCTCAGCTCCTGCCTTTGAAAGGAAAAACTTCTCTCTAGGCCATCAGCACTACATCTTCTTCATAACCTCTAGAAACAAGTTGGTATGTCAATCATAAAACAGCCTGTACTGTTTTCACAACTTCTGAACTTCTGAAGAAATGTCTGCATTTAGAGTCTCTCCAGAGATGAAGTGAAATACTTTCAAATCAAAAGCACAAACCTTGTTGCAGAGCCAGACTGTGACATGCCATTCTATCATATCACACACTGTGTCTCTTTACTACACTGTCAGAAAATGGGAAATCATTCTGCTTGTACATTCATTTATCATTTTAAAGAAAAGGGACTCCATTCACTCTCAGTGTCACTATAATTCTAGTAGTAAAAACTTCTGTGATTCAAGATATTTACTTAAGCTCTACCCTGAAGTTGGCCTGCTGTGTGAAAAGTGTAGACGGTAATTACTGCTTTGTGTCTTGTACAGTATTTTAGACAGTGGTTTATTGAGCCTATTTGGCAGAGGCTGACTCCAACTATAAAACCACCTGACTATCAAAACTAAACTATCTACCCACTTCTTGAAAAGGGTCCAACAGAAATGTTTGTGTGTCTGTGTGTGTGTGTGTGTGTGTGAGTCCTTTTTAAGGCAACATGACCAATGCTACTCCCACTGTGAACCCCGACCGGTATACAAAGAATATTAGCCATGGACAGAGGACACAGACTTCGAATAATAATTCTAATAATGCATAAAATGATTCCATTTACTGTGATCACAGTGTTCACACAGTCTCTTTATAATAAATATGGAATTAATTTTCTCTCATTTCCAGCCATGTTTGTTTTTACATCCACCTAGTCTTCCTCCATAAAACACAACCACTCTTTGCTGCATGTTCACACACACACACACACACACACACAACACAAATAATACAGGAGCCTGCTCATCAAAACTCACACTAACTTGCATGTAGAACATTTTATATGAAATCTAACTAAGTATTCTGATTAAAGGTAAATTAAGTAAATGCTAATATACATAAAGAACATGAATCAGAACAACATAAACACACATACACACAACATAGACTTGCATCAAATGATATTGAGATATATATATATATATATACACACACACACACACACACATTATCTATCTGTCCATCCGTCCGTCCTTCCATCCATTTATCTATCTATCTAGCTACCTACCTACCCACCCACAAGAAATAATAATTTGGATACCATGTCCCTACTGTCCAAGTTTTAAGTGTAGTATTGACAGTGACAGGGGAAAAAAAGTGTAAATTATCACAGGTTTATCACAGAGGTTTTCCGTGTTCATTGTAATAATCCAAAAGGCAAAATATGACCATATAACTCATAGCATGTACTGTTTTCCTTCTGTATTTTAAGTGCTTGGCTTTTTTTCCCTTTTCCTTGTGTGTGACCAGAGTCAAGGCCACCCCAGAAGGCAGACTGACATTTCTGGAGCACTGTGAAAAAATGAGGCGCCAGGAAAAACATAGAGCATAATAATAAAGGGTTTTGTAACATACTGCATGTCTGGCCTTCTACAATGGTCACATTACTCATATAACTTCTACAGAGCTGTACAGAGCTTTAAGAAAAGATGTATTAGAAATCAAATTAATATACAAATCACAGCCTGAGGATAGCACATTTTTGATACTGTACATAGCACTGTACACTGTTTGTGCTTGATCACACTCACTAAAATATAATTACTGCCTCACAGTATGGAGCTCATTCTCAAATGTATTCCTTATACAAACAAAACCCAACTCGCAAATACTGCAACTTGCAGTTAATTGCTCGCATTTTTCAATTTCAATAATCACCGCCCGAAAACCAGGCTATCATTATAGGATAGTTACCGCCACTCGTATTCTCGGGGGGCATTTGTGTGTGATGATAGTGAGCATGGTTCTCAGGTACAAATCAATTTTAGCCTCCGTCTTTTCACTTAGAGGCCAAGGTATATTTTTGGAGCACTTACCAAAGTCTGACATGTTTGATTCTTTTTCTTCACCTCTGCCTCAAGTGCTTCACACTCCTTCCTTCTGGTGCTGATCTCAGTCTCCTGGGAAGAGAAAAAAAAGAACAGGATGAATGCAATGGTTTGTCAGGAAAACAGGCTTCATGAGAGAATTGAGTGAGACTAGATAAAGAGAAAAGGAGCAGGAGTGTTTTATTATTCAGCAGCATCTATGGGTGTGTGAGCATAGAGCATGTGCATCTACAGTACATGTATGCAAAGATACTTAAAGATAATCGATTGGAGTACACATTAGAAAATATTTGTGTATAAGAGTCTGAAAAGATATTTGAATGCATTGTCCTCAAGGATTAACATAAATTGAAAAAAGTACAAGAAAATTATGTATTGTTGCAGTTGTCATTTCTTTTTTTATATTATTTTATTTGAACATTTAAAAAATGGAAAAGAAAAAGAAAGCATACAATAAAAAAACAACACAAGCATGTTCAAACAACTAACAACTATGGTTGGACAAAATAATAATAATTTTAAAAAATTGCATCTTAATTTGTATTATGTGGGTACAAGTTGTGGGTACAAGTTTCATTCTTAACTGATACAAGATGTCATCAAAATCATTCTAAATGTGGGACAATGTACCCAACAAATGAATAGAAAACCATAACTTACAGTCAATTAAATGAATGGCTTTCACTAACATAGTATAATGTCTACAGGATACAAATAATGTTAAATAAATGCCAAGAGCTTCAAAATGATATGACAAGTTTTACAATGTATTAATGACATCAAAGCTTGAATACCTATTAACAATAAACTTTTCATACAACTCGTTTGTTCTTCTTGCACGTACCGTTGCTGAGTGTGTTTTCAAAACAGACATATTTACCCATCGTGTTTGGAAATGCCTCATACAAATGACATTATCTGACTTCTCAGTTTCAAGTATGTAAGTGAGCAACTCTATGAACAATTACAGGTATCTACTCTAAGAAGTATAATGGCTTTAATTAAATCTGTTTTTCTGCTGTGACAAATCTTGCAGATATTTAGTATGTGTATATGCCACATGTACAATAGGCCTCATGTTTTGTCATCAGTACTTCTCTGTCACTGAACTGACCAGTAAATTCCATTTTAACTGAAATAACTGTTGTTTCATTCCTCATAATTAGACCTAAAGTCTGACTTGAATCTGGCAGATGTTCTACAGATGAGCTGCTTTGTCTGTCAGAATTATTCACTGAACTCTTTTTCACACTACATACAGACAGCTACACATGAGACCCCCCAACCAAAGCTACTTGTGTGTGGGTGACCCCATCCTGTACATGTCAGATCTCTTTGTGTCTCTACTCTAATTAGAAAGTAAGATGCATCCACCACTTCATCATATAGCTTTTTAAACTGATAACACACACCTTCTGTAGGAATATTAATATAGCACGTAGCCCACTATTGCAGTCTTCTTGCAGCAGTAGATACTATATGAAAGTGTTACATCACCAACCAGATCCTCTGTTCATCAGCGGACTGAACTTTCTATCAGTGCATGAGGAACATCCTTGCTATAGATAGGAGAGAAAATGCAGATGGATGTTCCAAGATTAGTGTAAAGAATGAAATAGGATTTTAACTGTCTCAGTGTATTTTACTAGTACATGGACATGGCAATATGGCTCTATGTGTCATCCAGCTAAAATAGCCTACAATAAGTACCAGTCGAGCCACCTGAAGCCCTCAGGTTACAATACATCGTACATGTGAGGATGCATGAATATGCACTTGACTGCAGCAGCGCCCACAGCTGGATTTGACTTACTAGAATTCATTCAAATAGAAGGCATTTTACTTTGCTACATCTGCTGCTCTTGACCCTCAAGTGCCAACAATTTTTAATAAAACACTGAGCAATAAGGTCAGAGAACTGGACTAGCACAAAGAGAAGGGACAAGCTTTGACCCTTTCATGATCTGTAACCTTGTGGTTTTTCACCCGAGGCTAGTGACAGTTGGCATGATTAAATCTTTCACCCTTTATCTATGGTAGCTGGTCCACTAGAGATCCTGCTCCACTTATACATATGCATGTGTCCTTGTATTTCTATCCTTTTGAGGACTACAACACTAACAAACAAAGGTAAGAGATACAGTCATCACATTACTGGAATTTACAACACACAAAATGTTCTATATAAGATATTGATAGAGGGCACAACATTTAAACCATTAGCATTAATTACTTATATCCACAAATTAAGTTTCAGGGATATTGTGTTTTTGGTCCGACCGTACTGCCGCCACCACCATCACCGGACATCCTTCATGTGAATGGAATAACTTGAAAAAGAGGAAGAACTGATTCAATTTTAAAATCACTAAACACTCTTTTGCTCATATCTCTGGAACTCTTTGTCTGATTGATTTCAAATCAAGTGCAAATGAAAGGTCATGACCCAGGGATGCTCCACATCATGACATCATTAAAGATTGGGGGCATTAGGGGATATACCCCTGGTCATTGCTTCCGACGACGTAAGCCTAGTTTTCTTATGAACTGAGGCTGCGTCTGCTGTCTCAGACTTCTCAGGCCTGATTACTATGAGAGGGATTAACTTAGCTTTGAGAATTACAGAAGGCTTTTGACCAACAGGACAACACACTTATTAACAACAGGACCAGCTTGTTTAAAGCCTGGTGTTGAAATATTTACTTCAAATTTTTCCATTTGGTGTTTGTCCTTCAGGTGTTTTGCTAAATTTGTTGTTTTGTCTACTTTCACCAGCTCTACTCTGTAACATCACATGCTTTTTTTTGTTCATTTGTCTCTAATGGACAGTATTTACAGCTCTGTCCCACTATCAAGTTACCATTGTAACCAAAACAAAGCCTGCATCATCTCTAATGCCCTAATGCAAAATAAAACCGAAAAACCACCAAACTATTCAAACTTCAAAGTGCATTAGAAGAATGAAGGCAAAAAGAAATGGAAGAATGTGTAGTTTTCTAGAAAGTCATGAGTCATAACTGAAAAGAAAGGTTGAACTAGAGAGAGAAATATTTCTAGGTTTAAATATCATTATTAAATCCCACCTGTTGTCCAAAAGAACACAGAGAAGATAAAAAAAAATTAAAGAGTCTAATTTTTGTGAAAGAGAACATCAGAAAAGTAAAATGTACAGTATACTCCCATGAAAAAATCTAAATGATTTCCTGTGAGTCAATCACACAGAGCCTCCGCAGACAGCTTACCATCTCCCATGTGGGCCAGAATCTAATGTGTATAGTTTGCGGAACCAGACAGCTGCAACATTGCGCTAACATGCATGATGAATATTTCACCCACTCACACACAGATACACACAAATCCCATTCTTGCCGAGACCCATTTGTCTGAAACACATTCGCCAATGTTCAATTAAAAACCCCTCTGATAAAAGATTCAAATGGCTGCCATTGTGAGTAATGAGCTCCTGTATAAGTGAAGAGGCGTTTACTGCACGGCAGATGAAGACAGATGAGAAAGCCCATCCCCTTAGGGTGGATCTAGGATTCTTGCTTCAGCAGCACTAACGCAAATGCATGCACAACAGAGGTGCTTCTAGTACTAATGACTCTGTGTGTGTCTTGCATAGACACTGAAGACAATTTACATTGTGTCGAATATTTGCTGATATCATCCAACATTGGGACTGAAGACATCATTATGTGTGTATATAACTATGTATTACATAGTTGTTGTTCTTTGATTGTTTTCAGTAATTCGTATGAGAGGATACATTTATTTAAAATATTACAGTAAGGAGGTTTTGCTGAGGAAATAATAATGGTACATTTATATAGCACTATTTCTATTTACACATACTCAAAGCATTCACTCTCACACTCTTCCTCTCATGGTGGTAAACTATATACATAGGCACAGCTGCCCTTGGACAGGTTGACAGAAGCGTGGCTGTAATTCATGCCTACTGAACATTCATACACAAGTGTGAGTAGCAGAACTGGAGGCAAGTAGGGTTAAGTGTCTTGCCCAAGGACACAACAGCAAAGAAGGGGATTTGAACCGCCAACTCTTCAGTCATTGGTCAACACGCTCTACCTTCTGAACCACAGCTACCCTGGTACGTTATTGAACATTCCTAAGTCCAAGGCCTTTCAGAGACTCTGAGGCTGTTTGCAATACCCTGACATTTTCAAGTATTTCATTTAAAAAAACAGGTTTTAGAGGTCTTCAAAGAGTGCAAGAAAACACATAATAAATATATCTAGGCAAGACTTTTGAAGTTTGAACCTTGTAAACACAAGTGTTGGCTGCATAAAAGTAAAACGAGCATTTAGATATGTTTTGTTGTTTCTATGGGAAATGGAAAATAGTGATTGTATGTACAGCCAATAGGCTCTGTTAGGTGAATACTAATTAGATGGGCGTGAAGCACCTCTGAAGGCCCCCACCCCTCTGTCACTTTCCATGTGCTTTCGCTTTGTTTATTCTGGCTGAATGGGGCTGCTCAAACACCGGGTACTTTACATGTGAATAGCGATAGATGTGGCCTCGGGGGCTGCAGAAGTCAGAAAGTACAGAAAAATCCAAAGATTTCTTTTCACTCTCTTTAAAAAGGGCCAGCTATGAAATATATATATATATATATATATATATATATATATATATATATATATATATATATATATATATATATATATATATATATATATATTTCTACCTTTAGCTTATATTTGGCCCACACCATTTTGGCTCTTTGGAGCATGTTTCAACTGAAGGGGCAGTACTGCAGGAGCATGAAAGGTCAGAGGTGAGATAATGCACAGTTTACAATGTGATCAAGAGCTACAGAGTTGTGATCACTAGGGGTGTTTTATTCTGTGGAATGCAAATATGAAAAAAATTACTGTTGTTGTTGTACTGTGTCTCTTCTATTGGATTATTGGTGTGTTTTATGTTATTTATTGTTGTATTTGGTGCAGTAACCCTCAGTTCACTGTGTGAACCTTCTGTCACTCTCCTATCACCCCAGGGACTACAGATGAAAATTAGCTTGGAGCTATATCTGGTCTGTGCAACACATTTGTTGTGCAATGTCCCTGTCAAATAAATAAATAATCTAGAAAAGCACTTGGACAGCGCAGACTCAACTAAGGCAGAACAGCCCCCCTTCCTGAAAGACATGCATGTGCCCCCTCCTATTGCTTGTTCCTTGTGTCAGTATCAACATTTCAGTCAAATCCATCCATAACTTTTTGAGTTACCTTGCTAACAAACAAGCAGACAGACGTCAGCAAAAACATAACTCTGCCGGTCCTTGGTGGAGTAATAAGAAAAACTTAATCAAGCCTTGTCAAACAAAGCCATGTCTTGTATACCCCAAGTGTTTAAGTCAGAATCCACACCCTAAACCAAGGCTTTTCTTTAACCTGAGATCTAACTCTTGATGGAAAAACTTAAAGATCTATAATCAGATCACTTACTAGAGATTCAAAATAATTACTGGTTAATTGAGAAAGTTCCACTGAGTGAAGTTCATAGTATCTGTATGCAGACGAAGGCTCCTTTTTTTCCCCAGGGTTTCTTGGGGCCAACCCAGTGTCCATCAGTGATATTGCATTTGTAAGATACTTCTGTATTGGCTTCATTTTTGAGCTGAGGTCTTTTATCTCTTGACATAACAATTCTGTAATTGTTACATCCCCATTAACAGTCATAACAAAGTGCCAAAATTACAAACCAAGGCACATTTGCAATCATATTAAACAAATAGTCCAATTAATATAATCGCTTTCTGGTTGATTTAATTTAAGTTTATTCATGGAATATTTAACTTCAGTTATATTTGGGTTTTTAAGTTTGGTACTCATGAACTTTTTTTCATTATTTTCTGCCCTAATTTTTCATTCTATTCTTGATTCATCATTAAAAGTCACAAAATCAACACAACTAAAACACAGATGGTTAATGGTACAAATGACATTGATTTATTCTGTACTCATCAAATCAATCACAAAAATGCCATTACGTATCAGACTTAGTCTTGACAACTAATCTTCATTTATAAGGTAAAAACCAACAACTCTCATTAACAATGATTGCAGCTCCCATCAGGGAAGCACCAACTGAACACTAGCACTGAGCTGTGGACAGTGGTGTAGTTCAGCACCATGGACATGTCCTGTTTCCTCGTACATTCAGTACACAGAGTATACGAACAACTGCACATAGTTTCACTACTACTCACTCCTACTACTCACTCAATGCACCACAAACTGTTAATGAAATGAGGTTCAGAAGCTTTTATTTCAGAAGTGACTAATTAACACAGGAGGCTTTCCCCATCCTATCCTCAGCGTTCAGTCTTCTGATCTTTTGTAGCTGGGAAAGCTCTGTGCATAATCTCTGGCGAGCAGGGGTAACCTCATTACTCTCTCTTTCTCACCCATATTCTCTTTCTTTCTTTTATCCCTTGTTGTGTTGAATATGCATGATGCATAATGATGGGTAATAATCCTGCCTTTGGCTTTACAAAATAAATAAATAAATAAAAATCTGCAAACGTTTGTTCCAGGGGGCACTTATATGCAAACAGATTAGATTGAGATATTCAATATTGACAGACAAGCATAAGGGCTAAGACTTCCTCGAAGATAGGAGGTCCCTGATCTCCTCGCAAAAAAAAAAAAAAAAAAAAAAAAAAAAGTCAGGTTAATTTTACACTAATTATGACACAGAATGAAAAAAAAAAACTGCATGCTACAGGCTGGGCTACATTAAAACCAAACTGAAAACCACTCTTGCAGAAAAGAGCAGTTGAGACTTTAGTGAGAGTAGTTGTTCTGACAAACAACCAACAGATCAACTATGTCTATTCCAGATACTCTTGTTTTACAGGCAATTTGTTGCCTCTACACATGTCAGTGTTTCACAATACACAGTATATATATATATATATATATATATATATATATATATATATATATATATATATATATATATATATATATATTTATTGTGCGTGTGTGTGTGTGTGTGTGTGCACTTTCTGTCTGTTATTATCTTTGTGATGTTTCATTTCTCCAGTCACAGTGCAGCTGGGTGGAAGGGTCATAAAAGAGGACATAGAAAAGGTTAACGGTGTTGAGTGTTCAGGAGCCACCACAGTCAGGGTCTTTAAGTAAGGATTCCCCTCTGTTATTCAATATGTAAGCCTCATTTTCACTCAGCACAACATAGCAACATGCAGTTGTTGGCTATACTGCACTGCTGGACAAGGTACACAGTAATCTAGTGCTGCACAGCAAGTACTTGTGATTTCAAATCATCTGAAATGGCAGAGTAAGTTACATAACCCCTGCAGCTTAGATCTGTGTGCGCAGGCACAGATGCTTGCACTCCACTAATACTGTACTCGTCTGCCGCCTGCAAGTGTGTATCAGTGCACATGTGTGCACGCATGTTTATGCACAGCAACATGAAGACTGAGTGCTGAATCACAGATTTAAAGGAAAAACAAGTGTAGCTCCCAGAGGTCAGCGGGTATCTCCTCCCACCACCCTCCCACTTCTCTCTCACTCACTCACACACCCACACACGCACACACACACACACACACACACACACAGGACAAAATACATGGCACACATAGCATGAAGAAAAAGGTAAAGGGATGAGAGAAAAAAAGAGGGACAGTAAATGACTGTATGATTATGGCAGAGATATGCAAAGGCAGGGAGGCCTAGATATGAATGCAAATGAAATAGATGGAAGAATAGGCAAAATGAAAAATGGGATGGAGGCAGGATTTACCATCTAAGCTCCTCAGCTCTGCAGCATTTTGTCCTGGGTATAAGACCTCAGCGAGGCGTCCTCTATCAGGCATATTAAACATCATGCAGCAGTGGCAAAAGGAGTAGCAGAGTCTGGATTCCAGCTTTTCTTTCCCTTTCTCACTCTATCTCCCCACCAGTAACCACAGAAGCCTCTGTATGCTGCAGAATCATAAATGAAGCTGCTACTATCACCGCGGTCTGACCTCTCTGAGCCACTGGCTACTACACTACACTACCTGCCTACCGATGTCTTAGAAGTATACTACGACTGAAGAGTACACAGGGACAAAGAGAAGAAGAAGAAGAAGAAGAGCAGGACATGAAAGAGACACAGTAAACAAGGCATGAAATGAGAGAAAGAAGATGGTACAATGTTAATGATGGACAGGCAGAAAAACAAAGTGTAAAGATCAAAACAACTCTCACTGTCACTGGGCTCTGCAATGAAATATTTGAAGAAATGACAGTGATGGAAGCAGAAAAAAAGGATCAACTAGGAGCTGTAGTAAAATGTGACTGTGTTTACTATGAGAGCTAATTTGAAAGCGCAGTCTCAAGAGAGAAGACTGTAAATCTGATAATCCCACTACATGAACACAAAGATGTCAGAGGAGACTTTTAACTTAATGGAAACTAAACAGCCACAGCAAACTCCTACAGAAAACACAGAGGGTGCAGTGCACTGCCATGTTTTTTCAGTAATTTACCCATGCGTTTGTTTTGACAGGAGTGGATTTAATAATGCACCATTCAACAGAGAACCTTACAGCATGGCCAAAGAATAAACAGGTTTTATTTATTTTTTTTGTTTTGGCAGCTAAAACCATTACGCTGACTAAAGGTCCATAGAGAGAATCTGATGATTACTGCTGCAACCAAGAAAATGCTGGAAACCTACTGCTGTTGCCCACTCAGACATGGAGGCTTACTCATTCCCAGCTGGAATAACTGGCCGAGCTTCGACAGACTGTCACTGAGTTCACATGGCAACCTTCATCCGTCATGCCAGAGCAGTAAACACCCTATGACAAAAGACGGTTCACGTAAAAACGAATCACCTCTGCAGCTTTTATTGTGATTGTTGCCTAGAGAAAACTCAAAACCTCAGGTATACTACAAAGCATAGGTGTTATGTGTGGGCAAGGAGTTATTTTCTTTATGTGGACTATAAACTTTGGAGATTGACTCCCCCTACACCTCAAAAGATGAAGTGCTGTGTGGTTATTCCTGTATTGGTCATTTTTTATTAGACTTGTACTGTAGTGCATAAGAGAACAGTGTGGGGATCCATGTTACTGGCACAGTCATACACAGCAGCTGGATATACTATTAGAAATAAAACAGCCTTAGCACTCTGTTCCATTTACATTTATTACAGATACTGTGATATTTTATAATTATATATGATCAGTCGTCCAGATTTTGGATTTGACTTCCCACTGCTACAAGCTCCAGCAAAACAGTCACTCTCTTTCCCCACAGTATTGCAGTTAATTAAAAGAATCACTCTCTGACAAAACAAAAGGATGCAAATTACATTTTTCAAGTAGCCCTTACAAAGCCAGTAATTGTTGGACAAAATAAAATAAGCACAGCCAGAGCCACATATTGAAGGAAGTAAACACCCAAGAAATGGCAATGATATACAGTACATACACAGCAGTTTAAGTCTTTAACTCCTGACACTTAAGTAATTCCACAGTAAATTTTTTTTTATCAGATTAAAATAAGCAACAAAATGAACAAAAACTTCCAAAGTGATCAGTAAAATGAACAAAAATGAAGAATAAACTAAGAAAATAATCATGAAAATGTGAACAAAGTAAGACACTAACAGAAAATAATTGAAGAAAAATAATAAAAGAAAGAAAGAAAATGTAGAAAAATAAACTAAAAGTAAGCAACGACATCAACAGAAACTAATAAATATTCACAAAATAAATAAATAAAAAATGCAAAAAAAACAACAACAAAATGTTTTTATGAAGTTTAAAAAAAGGAATGAATGACTAGTGTGGTAATTTTGTTCCAGGAGTTTTAGTTTGGGCTTTTTCTTTTTCTAAATCAGTTGCTTTTTGACACCTGTACATCAGGTTCACGAACAAAATTCTCACAAAAAAAACTAGAATTTTTCTGAATTTTTAAACTAAACCATCCATTCAGAACGTGTCAGGAGTTAAAGGGTTAATACTGAGCTGGTATCACATCACTTTTATTTGTATAGCCCACATGTCAAAAAGTGATATGGGAGGAAATTAATGCTTAGCAAATAAATAAAAGCAACTTTTACTGAATAAAACAGGATGAAATAAGTTTTAAAAAATGTTTTGAATGAAACACTTTCAATTCTGTTTTTTCTTGACTGTTTCAAACAAAACCCTTTTTTAAACAACGTAGAGATGAAACAAATAATAGCTCGGCACAACAAACACCTCTTACACCAATTGTAGGTTATTTTGGCACTAATCCAGCTGATGTCATCACGTCTACGCTAAGTCTGAAGTAAATTTAAATAAAATTGATGCTTTTGCAGACCTGTGAAATTTTGACCATGAAAATTAAATGGGAGAAGAATAAAGAAAATTTCAACTTTGACCTACTTTTCCCAAAATGCTGGGAATCACTGGCAATCTATAAACCCAGTTGGGTAGGAATTTAATCAAACACAGTCCCACAGTTTAATACACATTATTTGCTTTGGAAGAAAAACTACTCAGTGTGGTAAGCCATTGTTATGGCCTCCTTCTCACACTTGTGAACTTCCAGTTCTTATCAGAAAATAGTATTTAATAATAATAATGATGATCACTTTTCTTGAAGGCTAGAAGTCACATAAATCTCTATGGAGGAGGCTGCATCCTAATGAACTATACAGAAAAAAAAAACCCTGCAGCAGAACAAAATAAATGATAATATTGACTAGACTTTAATGTGGAAAATTAAAAAACAAGGCAATTGATTTCTCTTCTTCATTTCAAAGTCACTGTTGAAGAAAAAAAAATAGCCAATTTTATTTTGAATGGGCGTACTATAGTCATAACGATCTATAATACTAATACTAATAATTATAATTATTATTATAATAATTAGTGTAGTTAAACAGTGTAATTGGATTAATCACAGGGTTGGTGTGGATCAATTTTGATTAACTGTGATTAAATAAAATGTATTTGAGTCTATATTAATCACATTTCATTTTGCATAAGTAAACAGACTCAAGGCAGAAGGGTATATATGTATGCGTGTGTGTGTGTGTATATATATATATATATATATATATATATATATATATATATGTACATACACACACACATATGTATGAATGAATAGTTTAATAATCACAGCATAACTTATAAGGTGGTAAGACCAATACTCATAATAAGAAAAACAAGAACAAGTGGTGCCCAGCACAACAAACTCCACCCACTTTGCACACCTTTTACCTGATTTACCCGACATCTTATCAATGCAAAAACAGAGTTTTGGTGACTGTGACAGTGACCTTTGACCTACATTCACCAAAATGCAACAGGATCTATTCTGGACCACCTTGCACTTTTCCTGTTAATTTCATAGAAACTGGTCCAGCAGTTTTTGTGTAAAGCTGCTGACAGACAAACAGACGACTAAAAAACAATACCCCTCTCCCCTTCAAGGGGGGGAGGGTAAATGATAAAAAGAACAAACAGCTGTAAGAAAACTACATTCCCAGCAACAAAACATATTATCTCATCATTAAAAAAAAAACAAAAAAAAACAATACAAGTCCATATGTGGCTTCACTTCCTTCCCTTGCATGTGTGCATTTGGTGAACACACAACCCACTGCTGGCTCATTCTCATTAGGTGGCCAGTAGCCACACAGGTAAATGAGCTGCTGAGATGATGGACTGTTCTCTGAGCAGGTCGGACAAAGTGTTCGGCCCTCAGGAGGTGGTGTCAACACCAGAAACAGAGCAGGGGAGCAAACGCAGCAGAACAAATGAACCATGAATCCAGACTCACTAATCCAACGTCTATACACACAGGAAACTCAGGTACTTGTTGGGTGCAGCTCATGTCAAAGCAGTAGGAGGCTACACATCTGAAATAATTACAGCCCAAGTCCCTCTTTATTCTCTTTAGCAGCCTGTTGGCAACAATTAAAGTACTGTAAAAAGGAGTAGAACTTGGCACAAGAAGATGGTAGTAAATTATTCATATGAAACCATTATTGTAAAGATAAAGCTCATAGATTTGGGGCATCAGATGTTTATCTTAGTCCATAAATCCTCTGTGAATATGAATCACCCACTCTCACATGAACATGAAAACAGCCACTGTCTTTAATGTTCATTATCAGGTTTATTGCTCATTTTGCATGAGTTGCTACATTTCAAACATCGCCTCAGTCAAACAATCCGATATCACAGTAAGTTCAAATATATTTGTTTCAATGCTCAAAAAAAAAGGTTGATAGAATATCCAGAAACTTCCCAGTACTGTATGCGGATATATGATATGCTATTCATTACCTACATTTGCATTCTGTGTTTCTAAAAGAACAGCATGTCCTGCTAAAAGGAGGTAAAAGGAGCATTTTTTCCCCCTCATGCTGTAATGACTTTGCCAGAATCACTCACTCTCTTTCTACAGGGACTTGTGTTCTCACATCTGCGCCCTTCTTAGTGAGAAGCCAACAGAGAAAGAGATTCTCACAAACCTGCCATGATCAAATTAATTCACATTGAACCAGGCCGCCTGTTTGTCTGCACACTTGGGTCCCAACCAGATAAGCTGATTATAACACAAAATATTACATGCTGTCCTATTTGTTCTGATCCAGTGTTATCCTGATGTCCCTGCTAATGCAAAATCACTGACCTATGAAATGTCAAGGTAGGCTAAGATGGATAATTATGAGGTGAAGTGTGTACAACAGAGATGAACAATTCAATTAAATATCAGAAAAATCAGAACATGGATGAATGTGATATTAAGATTATGGAAGCTGCAGTAAACGATGTGTCACAAAATTTTCTGGTGTTATTATAAGGGTTAAATGCAGCACCTAGAACATTCTGGGGTACACCTCCACCAAAATGAGGTAAAACAAGTGGTGCTGGGTACTCCAAACCCCACCCCTCCCACATATTGAAGCTTATTTTGGCATGGATCCTGATGATGTCAGTATATCACTTGCCTCTATGTATGTGCTAAGTAAATTCAAACAAAATTGATGTTTTTTATAGATATTACAAATGTTGTAAGTGAATGGGAGGGAAAATTTAAAGAAAAAAAAATTAGAATAAATTTTAACCTACTTTTCACAAAATGTAATGACATCTATTCTGGGCTACTGTATATCAGTAAACCAAATTTGGTCTGAATTCCACCAATAGTTTGGCTGCTACTTCATTTGAAATTTTGTCCATAATAAGTAAATGGAAAAAAACAAAATTCATAAATTTGAACCTAACCTACCGTTTTTTCCAAAATGTAATGAGATCTATTTTCATTCACAGGAAATGCATAAATTGTGTCAACTTGCACTTGGTCTCCAGCAGATTAATTTTTGGAAGTTTGTGTCTTATCTACTAGCTTTTCCAAACTTTTGTATAGAAATATGGTAAAAACAAAACAAATGCTGTGAAATTGTGCATTTAAAAAAATAAAAATCTACATATATATATATATATATATATATATATATATATATATATATATATATATATATATATATATATATTAATCAAGATATAGTCTACAAGACTGGCATATTATTGAGAGTGTAAAGTACAGAGCTGATTCACAGGTACATTTAAAAAAAAAAATGCTTTCAATCTGGATGAAAAATTGTCCCAGTTAAAAGAACAAGAGGTTGTTGCTACACTGATTAGTTCATCTCAAAGTCTGAGTAGAGTGTTCTGAAACTGCAAGACTTTAGGTTTTTTGTATGATGATTTATTTATTTTTACCTCCGAGGTATTAAATTCGAGTCAGTTTTTTTTTGTTTGTCTGTCTGTCAGCAGGATTACGCAAAAAGTTCACAGCGGATTTTGATTAAACTTTCAGGAATGATAGATAATGGATCAAGGAAAACCCCATTAGATTTTCAGCAATGAAGGTCAAAGGTCAAGGTCACACTAAAGGTCAACAGGTAAAATACATCAGTGGTAATATCGTAGGATTCAGACAAGATAGAATCTCGTTTTTTTGTATTCACATCATCTCACCTTCAGACATCAGATGGGTCAACACCTATGGCTCCATCACATCATGTGTGGATGAAACATCAAGGTCTAGCGTAGGTCTGGTGTTTCTGACTGCATTGTATTTTTTATATTGAGCTGAAAAATTGAGCTTCACACTGAAAGAAGCATGCAATTTTTTTTTTTCAGTAAAAGCTAAAACATGATGACTCATATTACCACCTTAATCTTTTGAACAATGCAGTTGAAGTGAAAAAATTATTGTTCATGATTAGCTGTGGTAGTGTGTGTGTAGTTGTGAGATCTCATAGAACTGAGGTGTCAAATTAATTTTAGTTCAGCAGTATGATTTCAAGTGGGCCAGATCAGTAAAATAATAATATAATAAATGGTGAATAATGTCAACTCCAAACCTTTTTCTATATTTTAATGTGAAGAGTAAAACTATGTTAGACAAATATTGACATCTACAAGCTATCCTTTAAATGAGTCATATTTTGCATTTTTAATTATAATCCTTTCCATTTTAAAACATTTGCTGGTCTACATAAACTGTACATGATCTGATTGGATCTGAATTTTTCATGAATTCAACTCAGCAGGTCCATCTTCAATCTCATTTCTGAATAATGACACCAGAAAGGCCATTTTTAGCACTGGCCCTTTAAATACAAATTAGCCATCTCACATCCCAAGTAATTGGCTTGAAGTTTGGACATAGAGTATTTTCAGTTTTTACAACTGTTACTGCTGATAAAAAATTATGGTCTATTCTGAGGACTGCTATTTATGGCGTAGTTATAAACATAACAAATTCATGTTAGCGTGTTCTTTTGTCGGAAACTCCCAAGAATTAAACTGGGTTCTCTCTATCATTTTCTGAACCCACTTTATCCTCACGAGGGTCACTAAGGTCACATGGAGCCTATCCCAGTGACTAAAGGGTGAAGGTGGAGTACACCCTGGACAAGTCACCAGTTCATCTCAGGGCTGAACATATATAGACAAACAATCACTGTCACTTTCACACCTATGGACAATTTCAGAGTAATAAATTAACCTATCAGTGCATGTCTCTGGATGGTGGAAGGAATCTGGAATATCTGGAGAAAACCCACTCACACATAGGGAGAATATGCAAAATCCTAGTTTGGATTCTTTTATGTCTCAATTTAAAAAATGCAAGAAATTTTGACTTGATCTGACCACAAACAATGTACAACTCTACCCCAGTCAGGAACAAATAGATCCATACATTTCAACACATCACTTTGGTAATCCTTGTAAACTAATCCTCAATCTATGGGCTGACCCCTTTGTGGACTAGGTGGGTTGGGTCACCAACAATGGGCCAGTGTCATCTGAGACACTGTGTTTTTACGTCTTATCTCCTGGTTATAATCCTTATGTGGGCATTAATTAAACATGTGCCAAAGGTAAAACTTTAGTGTGTGACCCATATTATCCAAAGAATTCTATCACTTACTAGAGAAAGAAAGGAATGGAGTGAAACAAATGAATCCTAACGTCAAACATTAACTATTATTACTAAAATGATTAAACTAAAGTCTTCAGCTGTCTACATTAAAATATTTCATTCAGCAGGAATCAAAACATGTTTTAGAAATCTGCTTGATTTTTGTCAAAATTAAAAATTAGATAGTGCCAACTTTAACCTGAACCTGAAGGGTTCAAAATCAAACTGTATGAACCATTAGTCTAATTACACAAATAAATGAACCAAAATTGAGTTATCAAAATGAATAACATCAACAAATATGTGTCAAATTTGAACAATGTTCTGCCTTAGATTATCATTTATACATATTCATTACAACTTCCAGATCACAGTGGTCATACAAATACAACAAAACACTTGGTAACCAGTGTTGGGAATAATGGAACTACAAAATTATTAGAATTTTTTTTTCCCCAGTAATGGGTAATCTAATTAATTACTATTTGAAATGTCATTACCGTTACCAGCAGTGAAATACGGTGCATTATTCTGCACTGATCTAACAGCTGCTATGCGTCCAGGCTCACACAGCCAGGGACGAGAGATGTGACGTTCACAGATGAGTCGAGTCTTTGAACGAGTCTTTTAAATTAATTATAAGAACTGATTAGTTTGCGAGCCGTTCTTCCTGTATATTCAAATTGCCCACACTGCCTTTATGCTGCACCAGACATGAATGTGAGGTGTCCACGCTGACTTCGTGACTAATAACATCTATGAATTTGAGTTATCCGCAGCACATCCCATGCACTTGAACACAGCTTCATGTACAGCTATGTTAGGGGCAGAGTTATTAGTGAGTCTGAGTGATTAGACTGAAGATATTTACAGTTGGACCGGAGAAGAGAGGCTGAAAAAAGGAGGTGGAGGTATGGGATTAACTGGAAGAACATCTGCTTTGTATAAATACAGATCCCCTTCTGTGGTGGAAAAGCTGGCACCAGGATGGACCCCAGACTCATCAAAACTGGGCCCTGGTGGACCTTAGCCTCACTGAAGTCATGGTGTAGAATCAACATTTATTGGGAACATCAGTATTTTGTCTAAGACAAAACAGACAGAAGTCACCTCCAGACTCAAAAGTTAGATCACTCAAAACACAGGATAAGAAGAAGAAGAAGAAGAAGCATCAAACCCACAAAGGATGAAACTACTTTATTATTTCAGGGATAATACCTTTGATTTTGTTCACACAATTAAATATGAAGTCAAATTAAGGATATGCCTACTGTTCTACACAATGCACATGCAACCATGAAACACGCTCACAAATTTGTTTTCGGTAACACTTTATAATACCTACACACAATTGACTATGTATTAACCATTTATTACCCATTTATAAATGGGTTGTTCATTATGTATTAACCATTTGTTACCTATTTTTTAATGTCTTGTAAAGGTTCATACTAGTGTCTTCCAAAGATAAATGTAAAATTTGATTATTTTTAACCAACAGGTGCAGTGTTTGTATATGTGCTTTACAGGTAAACAAAGAAACAGTTGTAAACACTGCACCTGTTGGTTAAAAATAATCTAATTTTACATTTACACTAGTATGAACCTTTACAAGACATTAACAAATAAAAAAATAAAATAAAATTAATACATAATAAACAACCTATTTATAAACGGCTAATAAATGGTTAATACATAGTCAATTGTGTGTAGATATTATAAAGTGTTACCTTAGTTTTCATTTACATATTTGAAGGTTTTTCACAAAAGTAACACAAAATTACTTTCCCTAGTAACTAATTGATTTCATGAAGGAATAACTCGATTACTAATTGTACTTGTAATTCTCTTAAGACATTTTTGGAATGTGGTGCATGTGCATGTTTAATCAAATCAACCAATCAAAGTGTATTTATACAGTACAGCACTTTACAACAACATAAAGAAGACCAAAGTGCTTTACAGATCAAAATAGGGACTTATATTACACTAAAATGATTAATATCTCCAGTGTAATTTTTACATTTCAGAAATTCATCCCACAGGCCACATTAGACCCTTTGGTGGGCCAGTTTTAGCCCCTGGGCCATATGTTTGATGGCCCTTGTCATGGAACAAGGACTGCTTTGAAGATGACTCTACCCTGGTATCAGCGCTGAAAGTCCAACCCTCCCTCTCTGCCCCTGTTTAAAGGTCATTTCAACAGAACATAATGATAAACTCTTAGCAAACACTAATTCTACACTGCCTCCACTAATTTAACCATCTTCCTGCCCCACACAGAGAGAGTTGGAGCAGTAATGGGCAAAGGGGCTGTCACCAGCTGAGGTGCCTCACCTCCTGCTTTGATCCGAAGCCAGAGCCGCTGACATATGCTGCTCCATCCGGCAGGGAGGATCTGTACTGGATGCAGGGAACAGCACTCCATTCCCTTTCCATTCATTAACTACATTTCAACAGCTGGTGACTAATTAGTTTGCTCTCTAAATCAAAAAAAACAATATAATGAGTACACCTTAACTTTGACTATGTTTGTCGAAGGAGAAAACTTAGAGTTGGCAAAACAATATTCATACAATACTGATGCTCAAAAGTCATAATTAACATGATTTATCAGTTTTGCTTGTGTTTGTTCACAAAGTGACTTGGAAGATTTCTTTTTCTTTTATCTCTTCCAAAAAAACATTTTAGTATATTTATGTTCAATACATGTTATTATATTTTTACATTTTGCTATTTATTTGGAGAAGCAAGATTCCATTAAAAATATAGATTTCACTCATTTTCATGAAATTTGGTGAAAGGAATAATAGTCTATAGATTCAATAAAGCCTTTTTTATTTGCATACTATAATATTATTAAACCGCAAATTCTAACCCATTACGTCTTTTTCATCAGTTGCTTCCAGTGTCCTGTCCACGCTAATATGGATTATTTTCTAAATAAATAAATACATAATTTCCATATGACCTTCATTATATAATAAACACATATTGGAACACAAAATGACATGGACATGTGGTAGGTACAAGTCATTTTGTTTCTCTGCATGTCACATACCAGCACCTCTGGTGGACAGCAGATACTATTGGACATAGCTAATACAGACACTTTTATCTGTTTTGAATTTGAAAAGAAATAGCAAGTTGCAGCACGGTGGCTTAGTGGTTAGTGTTCTTGTCTCACAGCAAGAAAATCTGCGAGTTTGTATGTTTCTCTCCCTGTGTCTGGATGGGTTTCCTCCGGGTGTTCCGGTTTCCGCCATCACATAAAATTGCGCCTGCATGTAGCAGCCGCAAACACTGCCGAGTAACTGATGAAAGTATTTTGCTAAGGCGCACAGCTGTTAGCGGTGACAACGCGCGTTGATCGCTATTGAGGGAAAGTAGCTCAAAGCAATTATGAGGTGTGAGTTTTTGTTCCGTGATGGTTTTGTTATGCAAATAAATCACTCATACAAACACGTACTGTTTTGAGAGGAAACATGTTTTATTTTGTTGACCCCAGGAAACCTCTCGGGACTACTTTCGCTTTGACCAAAACCGGACCAGAACTGTGCTCACAGGACAGTGTCAGGTGCACCAGAGTAAAGACGATGATCCCATACAAATTCATATTAAAAATACCAAACTATCCCTTTAAGTTAGAAACTGATGTTATATGAAAATGGTTGAACAGTATTCTTTATACAATATTGGCCATAAAGTTAGGCTAATTACGTTTGCAGATGCCTCTTTTTATTCCTATTCCAACACAATAATCACCTTTGATCTGATGCAATGCATCAGCGCACGTTGAATCCCAGTTACTCTTTAATAATCAAGAATAAATTGCATCATAATAATTTCAAGTGAGAAATGAAAAATATAGTATTTCAACTTTAGGGGTGACTGTGTGTTAAGTAGATCTTGCCACAACACTGGTAAATATAACTCTGTTGATCTTGATTTACTGTAGCTGATACACTAACTTACACAACATCATGACCTATATTCACTACTTCAGGAGGCTACTGGGGTGTGACACCTATATTTTCAAATCTCTTCATTTGCCTTCTCCACATGCATAAACCAGAGATTTAAAAAATCTGTTCCTGTCATCATGCACCCCCCTCCCCCAAAAAAAGGAGGGGACAGGGGTATTGATTTTGGTTTGATTTGTATCTTTGGTTGTTAACACTTTTGATGCAAACCTATTGGTTGAATTCATGCCAAATTAGGTTTATAGATCATCAGTGATTGAGAATAGATGTCATATTTTGGGAAAAGTAGGGCCAAGTTCACATTTTGAATCATTTTTTAAAATATTTTTTTCCACATTAACTTCAAATTTAGTTTTTTTTTATTACAAAACATCAAGTTTGATTGAATTTAAAGTTGGCACATATATATAGAGGCAATTGATATGTTAACATCACTACATATATGGACATGATAACATCAGCTGGTTCGATGCCAACATAAGCTACAATACTTTGCTGTGCGTGGTACCACTTGTTTTTAATTCTAATTCTTTATGTTTATACATATTCTGGGGCTGTCCAAATTCAAACATAAATACAGACTAATCTATTGTCATGATTCATCTGATTAAATTTTTTTTACGCAATTAACCCATTTGCTGCGCAGAGTGAATATCTGTTTGCCCAAATTGGCAGTTGATTCGATAGTGACGGGCAGCAGAACCAACCCATAAACATGAAAGAAGCTAAGCAGCATGGTGGCTTTCTGGATAGAAATCCATCCATTTTTTTTGAACCCACTTTATTCTCACTAGGGTCA
Source organism: Siphamia tubifer (assembly GCA_020466265.1). Lineage (NCBI taxonomy): Eukaryota > Metazoa > Chordata > Actinopteri > Kurtiformes > Apogonidae > Siphamia > Siphamia tubifer. The sequence goes on along the minus strand of CM035791.1, from coordinate 28,281,513 downwards.
GAGGAAGTCTATCCCTGCTACTTGAGGGTGAAAGTGGGGTACACACCTGGACAAGTTACCAGTTCATCGCTGGGCTGACATATAGAGACAAACCACATTCACACCTATGGGCAATTTTAGAGCAATCAATAAACCTAACAGTGCATGTCTTTGGAAGATGGGGGAAGTACTGGGAGAAAACCCATGCAGTCATAGGGAGGACATGTAAACTCCACACCGAAAGGAACCACTGACACATGTTGAAATCAAACCCAGGACTATTTTGCTGTAAGGTACAAGTGCTATCCACTGCACCACTGTATCATGTCTGAATGGAGATATGAGGTTAAAAAAAAAACAAAAAAAATTAAATAAAACAGAACAGTTGACTGACAGTATTATACACACTCTGCACTCTTACAAAAAGCACTTCCAATTTAAAATAAAATATTAATACGATGCATATGTTACTCTGGGATTCTGCTAGCACTTCAGTTAATGTGTCACCAGCATTAAGTGTATATTTATATTCCCTTTTTTCTTGAGTTCAATTGTTCATGCAAAATGAAATACGATTAGTATATATTAAAAATGTATATCTAACCATGATTAAAAAAAAATGTATGCAAAGCAACTCTGTGAAAAATATGATTAAATATGTTAATCATTAGATGGCACTAAAATATTCATATAAATACCAAAATCCTTATTTTTCTCTTTTATTTGATTTCTCACCCTTTTTCTTTTTGCTGCTGTTAACTGTGAAATCTCCCCCACGAGAATTGTTTAATGGTTAAATAATTTGAATGGAGGTCTGCGCAAGTTCAGTTGGAGACTACTTCTAGTTAAATGGAGTCACAGCACCAGGCTATGACATCATTAATAATAATAATAATAATAATAATAATAATAATAATAATAATAATAATAATAATAATACAATTTATTTGTGCTTTTCATGGAATTTTAAGACACTACATACAGCAGATAAAAATAAAAGGCAATATATTAAAAACAGAGAAAAGCAGCTGCAAAAGGCAGGAATATAAATATAAATATAATACTGTTAGACATTAAAATCAATCTTAAATAAATGGGTTTTCAAAAGGGATGTGAATGTGTTGAGGTCAGAGTAGTGTTGGATAGGTGGGAGTGTATTCCTTCAGTGTCATCTATAATACTTGCCAACAGTTGCACAAGTGACCATTTATGGTTCTTCAAGCTAAGAAATGAGGAAGTTTTGGTTGTGTGAAAAAAGATGCAATAACTTTGAAATGATTATCATTAAGTGTGAGACTTCGTGTTTGGCCTCAGAAAAAAAAAGGAAAAAAAAACCAGACTCTGATGTGAGGCATTTTCACATTAAGACGTGGGTGAGGAGATCCCGTGTCCAGTAATGAGAGACAGGTGGTGCCCAGGAGGAGATAAAGAGTGAGGCTTTTACCCCACAGGAGTCTGGCACAATCAACGCAGAAACAGACGCCTTTGCCTCCCATCTGGGGACACTCTCCAACCATCATTGCCAATTTACAGGGCACTCAATTACTGGTCATTACCTGAGCAATGAGGAGACGACCTGCTGCCTACCACGTCAAAGTGCCAAACCATGCATAAAGTCAGATGGAAAAACTAAATCAAGCCACTAATGACGAAGACTGCTAATTCAATTCTGCTCTATTTATGTCACCATAATCTGTATACAAAGCAAAACAAAATCAACACTACACATGATAATCTAAATAAAAAGACAAGAGACAGGAAGTACATCAGACATTTATAACAATACTCCAGCTGCTGTGTGTGTATTTTAGACATGCATATGTGCTTTGAAAAGTTACTTAAATGAGCAAAGCATACATGGATAAATATTATCAAATGTAGACTATAAATGTTCACAAACACGCTGCAGATATACAAACATACTGTAAAAATTTGGAGCCACGAGTGTAGGCCAGCAATATTTAATAAGAGTCTCATCCCAACCACCATCCAACTGTCAAATAAACACTCTAAATCGGGAATGTGCAATTAAAGGGAGGTGACATTTCTATTTATATGTGCAATAATTATTCATTCTATTAATTCTATTTATTTACCCAATTTTATAGTATTTTAGGTCATCAGATGCACTTTCTTTTTACATCAGTATTTTAGTATTCATTTAATCTGTTTTTAATCATGTTTTTATTTCATAGTGACTGCATTGATAGTTCATTTCTGCAATAAATCCATAATAATTTATGTGAAATGACAATAAAGTATCTATCTATCTATCTTGAAAACAGATAACACATTTTTATAGCAAAGAAATCTAGAACTTAAGGGTAAATGAGACCTACAAATCTTAAACTAATTCTGTTTCAGCCAGTTGTTGGACTCCTTGTACCACTGACACACTGCTTTTATCAGTTGCCTTGCCCTGCACATGCTGTTCTTTGTTATTTTTATTTGATTTTATTTATGCTGCTTTTAATCCTGCACTGAAGTTCTTAATTCTGCTAGAGTTTGGGTTTTTCTTGGTTTTATTTATTTTATTTACTTCATTAAATATTAGGTTTTATTGTTATTTACTGAAGATCCTTGGATAATTTTTTATTTTAGATTATTATTATATATTATGTCACACGCTGCTGGTCCTGAGTACTAATTTCGTTTTTATGTATTCATGTAAATGACAATAAACTGAACTGAACTGTTTCCCAAAGACCACACACACAAGTACATTTTGTAGTCAGCAGACCTTTACAGGTAAACTAAACTTGATCTTGGTGACATAATATGTCACAGGAAGCACTTTTTTTCTCAAATTGAATGGAAGTTGAGATTAATAAAGAGAGTTCAATTCTTCCCAAAGAGAAAGTAAGTCAGTCGTGCAGGAGTGACAGAGTCCAGCATTAGCATATAAACAACAGGCTGGAGTATCTGCTGCTGCTACACAAGGCTCAATTGTCAATATGTTCGCTGGTCCTCATCCAGGGATCAGAGAGGGGCTGTCAGGACTTTGATTCCTGCACACAGGGGAGAGGATAAACAGCAGAAAAACAGCACTCTAACCTGCCAATCACTGCGCACACCACATTTCTATCATTATAAAGTCCAATTTACACATTCAGCAGGATAAACAAAAGTCAAATATTGCCTTTGCTTTGACAAAATTGGACTAAGATGGATCCAGAACAGACAAGTAGTTGAACTGCGGCAGTGGGAAAAGAAAACAGAAATGTGGAATGGGCTTCAAGTTGCTGTCATAACACTCATAACGGGCTTTTCTGTTGGTGTCTGCTGTACTGAACCTTTACAAGCAATGAGATTTAATGATGAAAGTTATTCATCTTTATATTAAACAAACTGCAAATGGTGAAACAAGTTACATCTTAGGTCAAGGGAAGATGACTTTGGCAAAAACTATCTAGTAAAAGTGGACAACATTGGGTCTGTGTGTGGTTCTTTAATTCATTTCCTCTGCTTCCTCTCAGCATGGGTTCATGGATGCTAATGTGGAGGGGGGGAAAAAAGCCTCAAGCAGTATCAGTCTCATAGGAATTAAAATTATAAATATTTCTCATAAAAGGCCCATGTGTGTAAGAATGTTCATAGCTTGCACAGAACTGAATTTCAAATCTTAATATAATAGTTTTGATAAACATTTGCATTACTGACATGCAATAAACAACAACTATCTATCATTCATGTGTCAAACTGTCATCCTCTACAGTTACAGTAAATAGGCTTACCCTTCTATTTGTGCTACACTGGATATCACTCCAGTGAGAACATGTAAACAAAGGCAGTAGCAGTTACCATGGCATTTGTGCTGGCAAGGTAAAAGTCTGTTTCAACCTCAAGGGATGCTGTAGTGAAATATTGTAGAACTTCAGATAAGTAGCTACTGTACCACAGTAATAAGTAGTTGAGAGCTGTTCTGTTCAACTCCACAAACTATCGTACACTGAAATATTGGATGTGGATAAAAAGCTGAAGTGTACATAATATTAGACTTCTATAGTTTGCACTCATGTATTCTGCTACTGTGTTTTCAAGGACACTCCTCTAGTATCCTTGTATTTCTATATTTTCATTGCTCTGTGAACTCAAACAAAATATGTACTATTAAAAATGTGTTTGGAGGATTACACTTCATCACAAAAACTCCAGTTTTATGCACAGATAATAAACTGAAATTAAGGATTTTCACTTGGTTGAAAAAGTCATTAGGTGGTGGTTTACAATTCTGATAAAGATCAGTGAATTTAAAATATCACCATTACAACAGGGATTGTGTTTACTTCATTCGTCACATATTCGTTGGATATTTATTTGTCAGAGGGGTAGATAAGAATACTGCCCAAAAAAACAGAAGAGATGTTATAACATCCACACATTTTATTTCTAACGAAATTACAGCCCTTTATGATTATATCACTGCATGGACTGAAACTGTGATTATGATTAAATTATTTCAGCTCTATCTTGTGCAATATGGCAGATCAAACGTCTCTGAATGTACCAATTTCAGAACCTCTGAAAGCACAGTGTTCCACTTTGCCTTAAGAAGAAGCATAGGAAGCCCACTGACAACAAAGGACAGATCATCCTCTCTTCTTATGTTGGCCTCTGCTGACCTGCCTTCACACTTCAGTACGTACGTAGCGAGAGAGAACCACACCGCATGCTAACGGCAATCCACAGCTTTTACAGACTCCCTAAAAACACAGACCGCTGTAATTTGGCGTGCAAACAAATCAGTGCACTTCTTCTGCCTTAAGAAATATGAGATGGAATGGAACAAAGAGGGGTCAGGGATTTGAATAAAACAGAGTGATAGAAAACGAGATGGAAACCAGAGAAAAACAAGGGACAAGAAAGAAAGTGATTGGTAGCTGGCCTGCCATTCCAACCCAGCGGCCCTGCGGCTGATGCACAGAGTTGCATAATGGGTCTGCATGCAGGGTGAAGCACAGCAAACAGGGCTTCAGCACATGTAACTGAAGAGACCACTCAAGCCTTCTGGGGAAGGGAAGTTATTTCAGCGTGCGCATACGTACACAGGATGAGACAGCCATGTTTTGACACAGTGTGCTAAAAATAGCAGATTCTTAATAGAAAAAAAAACAGAGTGCCAGTCAAATCCAGACTGGCACGAGGAGCAGAGATAAGACGTTTCTTCTGAAGATGGTCCTAAGAGCTGAACTGCGGGGTGTGGCAAATACGGACGATAGAGAATAGTTGGAGGGCAAACTGCTCACTTCTCACTTCTGCTGCAACCCGCTAGCTTCACACAAAGGCCAAACAACCACAATCACATACAATAAACAAACCAAAGCAATTAAGAATCAGCATGAGCAACTTTGCAGATCTGTTATGTAATTCTGAGCCTGTGGGGCCAAGTGTTAGGAAATGGCGGCAGACAGGCCTGTTGTGTTTTCTGCTACACATATATGGCCATTAATCACGCTCGGACTCTTTGCTCTTTTTCTATTTCTAGAGAAGCTGAAGCCTGAAGGCAGCAGACCTACAGCACTGCAGCACGTGTGCTGGACTTCAGCATCACTGCAAATGTCACACAATGTTAGCTTGCTCACTGTAAAGCAGCCTACGGTGAGAGAATCACGAGGACAACCTATAAATGGCACCTTTGTACCCAGTTCTTTATGGATGAAATGACTGGTAATTCTTTAAATTTAACACTTGATTTCCTCCATTAAAATTAATACCTCAAATGTATGCTTTTTGTAATTTGGGATTTGACTTCATATTTTTAGATAAATTAAACTGTTGAATGGAAATACATTTACTGCTCAGCTACAGATAAGGGAATGGGTTACCAGGGGACAAAAATTATAAAATACACTCAAGGGCTTAGCTGTGCAAAAACACCAGCTGTATTTCCACCCTGCAAGGAACTATAGGGAATACCAATGAGTACAGGTATTTCTGTAGACAGAGAAGCACAGAGCAGGTACTGTAGTGCAGGACACATGAACAGGTATTGTGTGAGTTAAAGCATCCTTTTACTTTACTCTCTCTTTCTCCCCCACCCCCCTCTCTCCCCTTCTCCGGTGCATGAGAGGAAATTTCTGCAGGGTGTGTTGGAGTGTGAGTCATCATCAGTGCAGAGAGAAAAAGAGGGGAGCGGCATTCTTTAAGTCAAAGACAGTGCTTATGGCAGCAATGCAGCAAGGAAATGCCATACGCCCTATCTCTAAACAGATTAAGAGGGTTAAAATCCTCCACAAAAATCAACACCAGCAGCTAAAGGACTCCTAGCGGGTAAAAAATACACGCAAACAAAATGTTATGTAACCACAAAATAGGGTGTCAGATACTTTGGGGTTGGGCTGAGGCCTGAGCTTAATGTTTGTTCACATTACTGTGCAGAAATCCAACATACTAAAGTAAAAGAAAATAATAGGAGCAGAGTGTATAGTAAATGCATAATATATTTTACTACAAGATTGATAACATCACATTTTGAAAGGTTAATTAGCAGTTATGGAGAGCAAACTTAGAGACTGTCTCCTTTGTATTTTAAACCAATGACACTAATATGAGAGAGGGTAAAGAAACTTCCTGAAGGACTATACTATAAAAGAGGAGGAGCTCACAGGCTTGAAAATTTAAGATTTTTAGTCAGTATTTGTACTATACTTTTTCAGATAATCTGTTTAAAACAGAAAAAGACTTGAGTCTCAAAAAATCTAAATCATGATGTGAATATTTTGACAGATTCACAATATGAATCCCAGTTTTAGTGTGGATGGTCATTTTTGTATTTCATTTATTCTGGGAAAAATTGATGTGACTTGTTAGTAGCAAACAAGCATATTCCCTTACGTCTGGAGAATATGATCTGTAGGCCTAGGCATCTTTGTCACACCACCTTGCTTCATTCATTTATTTATAATGGTATGTTGTGACAGGTTTTAGAAAAAAAAGAAAAATCATCATTAGCTATTTGGATTTTACACTTAGCTACGCTGTCATTTCTCAATTAATGCCTTACTGAATGTGAAAGACGAAATAAATGAATGAATAGTCAGTATGAATGAAGTGTAAATTCCACAACAAATGACAATAAAAGTACAAAACAAGGCCTGTTTTACTTTTAGAAGAATAGGATGCCAGCAGTTCTTTTAGTGTTTCTACAAAGAGGGAGTGAATGATTTAAAAAAACAAAGAGAATATCTGACACTGACAAAGACTGGCGACTTGTACCATTGTGTAAACATCAAACAGACAGAATCCAATTCACTCGCTTACAACTTTCCCCGACCCTCTAAATTTTCTCACACCGCTCTTTGCGAAGGTTACCACCCCCCTTAAACACAGTTCCTGCCCTGTCCTTACCTTCTCCCAGACAGAGACAGTGCAGGTCTGAAAGACTAGTTCCCTCATATCCAGAACAGCAGCAGGTAACAAAAAAGGCAGGTTTCAGTCGCCAAAAGCCTGACCGAATAGCAGCAAGATAGCGAGATAGACGGACCTCTGTTCACAGAATTCTGAAACCGCAGCATAAGTCTGCAACCTGATCCTGAAGTTCAGCTGAAGTCCATGGTGCTATCCAAGCCTGATGATTAAATTACTACACGCTGCCAGAGCTCCTGTCGTCCAATAATAAGGCATCACTGACTCTAACCGATAAGCAGTGTGTCTGAAAAAACATTAACATAATCTTAAAGTCTACGTAACAACTGCATGTGGTGAGGGACAGTCTGTTCATTTAGAGTGCTCAGAAAACCTGTTTTTTTTTTTTGTTTGTTTTTTTTTAGTGTGTTCCCAGCCATTATCTAGTCTCTCTGCCATGTAAGGTAGTGCAAGTTAAATATTCAGACTCCAGTGAGTGGCTCAGTGCCATAGACTTTTGTCAGTCTATGTTTGTAGACATTGTAGATGTAGCTCTGGGAGTTGGATATTGGCTTGTTGCTATCTTTACAGGATGGTGGACTTTCCCGTTTATGCAGAAGGGATGCTGAGCTGACTCTCATTTCAATGAAAGGCTGTGTGATACCCAAGACATCTACTGAAAAAAAAAAAAAAAAAAAAAGCAGGGAAAGAGACATAAAAGGAGAAGGAGAGAGAGGGAGTGAGATGCAATCTAAGCAAATGACCCAGAAAACAAGCCTTTTCTGGTGAACTCGTTGGATAAAAGTCAAGTCAGCACTGCAAGGATCAAGTCGGCCTGTCAGGATCACTCGGACCTCACACTCATCCTAAAGTACCTACAGAGAGCAAAACCTCACTGAGGACATCTCAAATGTAGCGAGGAGCAAAACACTGAGCTTAAAGGTCAAACTCAGAGGAAAAAAAAAAAAAAAAAAACGCCTCAGCACTAAGACAGAATAAAATGCTCTGATGAACAAGTGTCCCTGAACGAGAAAGAAGAACAATTCCAGGGAAGCTAGAGATGGGTTATAGCAGGATACAATAACAACACTCCAGACACAGCTCGTTGTTACCCTTCTGACACTCTGAGCGGCCGGCTTATCAGTCAGCTCCTTGGTCGACATGAGAAATGCCGGCAGCCATTGTTGGCCTTTAATTCCACACAAGCACTGGTCTAATTAAGGGGCACTAGACTGAGCACAGCCACCCACCTACTAATGATTAACCATAATACAAGGATTTCAAAATAAACCAGTAATGTGTTCATCAGATATGCATATTTTAACATAAAGTGTTAAAGTATTCGATTTGTGCAAAAATCAACTCCCTGTTTATGCTTTGTAATACTGAAACTAAATGTGGCACACTCTTGGCTGGGGAGGGAAAATAAGTTATTTTGTGTTTAGGTGTGAACTATCCCTTTAAACTGCTCTTTAACTTGACAGTGCAGCTTGGGGACTTCAATGACAAGATTTGTAATTAACCATCACATAATGGGAATGACCTTATTAAGCTGCTACTGGGTCAAAAGCAGATTTAGGTTACCAAAACACATGTGCTTCCAATTATTCTTTAACAGGTAAATTAAGTACCATCATTTCATGCTATTTTTTTTTTTTTTAAACTCATCTCAGCTGTTGCATGAGTGTATAAATACAGAAACACACAAAGCCAGAGCTTTCTTTCGGAAAGAAATTATCAATATTTATGCACTGGCTGAGCCCATAAATATCAGTAGCTAGTCTAGAAATCAATGCTTGCCTGCTACATATTTTAATCTCCCCATGAAGGTCACATTACTCCAACAGTGCCTGAAATGGTGAAGCAGACACATGCTCAACAGAATCAGCCTGCAGCGTTTGCGTTTACACCACCCTGACCCTGTCCTAGTTCAAGTAATGTTACTACATACAGCCTTAAAGAGTGTAAAAACAGACAGCCTGGCAGCCGTAAATGGATTATAAACCATCACGTTTTAGCTGCACCTGTAAAGGTTGGGCGTTCATGGTTTAGCCCTGTGTAACTCATGTACATTATAGATGAGGCAGAGGAGAAGGGGTGTGTTCACTGAAGCACTATCAGTTACCAGAAGGCCAATTTAAATCTCCCCCATCATGACTAACCTCTACTTCAGAGCCACAGGGGTGAGACAGCATCAAGCTCAGCGTTCCCTACAGGCTGCTGTAAACTCAGGCGCAACTCTCTGCTGGCCTCCCAAAAAAAAAAGTCACTGTGTGTTCTTATTTCTAAAACGGCCGCGCCGCCAAAGTGATTCCCGCCATTGCATGAATTTGTCACTATGCTAACAGGGCTTATGAAAGTTAGATGAACATTTTACGATCTTGTTAAAACCAGTTACATTATTAAAAGGGCACATTCATCCTGCGAGGCGAGAAAGAGAGCCTGTGGCAGATTGAAATTTTAATAAGCTCAAAGCAGTAGCTAGATTGAGATATTTGGCAGAGATTTAGCTGTGAAATCCTGAATGTGGTCATGTGATGATTTAGCCTCATTGTATCATGCACGCACTCAAGCAGGTCAAAAGACAGTGGATTCGGCAAACATGTGATAAACCCATTAACCAGCTTAACATCAGCCACATCCCTCAGCATTTAATCTGTCATGGGACGCACTGTTTTAATGTAGTCACTTTTAGTTTACCATTAAAAGATTGACTGCAGATGGTTGGGCTGCATATATTTACTCAACATTAATGCAATGGCAAGTTATTATCTCAACTCAGCCGTTTTTCAGCGACAGTGACTTTTTTTTCTCCCCCTGTTACACCACTGCACACTGTTGCTGAATGAATACAGAAAAGGTTCGGTCACACTAAAGTCCACAGCCACCATGACGAGCCAGACTGACGATGAAGGTGGCTGGTGTCAGCAGACTCAGAAACACCTGACCCTGGAGGAGACTGCAAAGGACTCTGGGCTTCACTCCATTATCTCTGATAAAGCTGTGATAAACGTTATCTCAGCATCGTAAGTGTATCATAATCTTGTAAGGTTGGCTACATACAGTGTTGTCTGTTTATATGATTGCGTGTACGTGCCCTTGTCTATGTTCATGCTGGCATCAGACATTCGGTGTGTTCAATCATGCTGTAGATCCTACCAGCTCCTCACAAACCTGTTACACTAGAGAGGCAGATGGAACTGTTCCAACAGAAACATAGCCTAACAGTTTACATTCAGCTTGTACCTCAGTAATATAAACACTGAGTATACACTGGAAATCGTTACAGAAAGAAGCTAAAAATAGATTTAATTCATTATCAGTTTAAACCATTTGACAAGTGATGGAATATTTCAGTGTGAATAGTGGGTTAGATTGTTATGTGTATTTGCCTGATGGTTGTAATGTATGAGACCATCCCAAGAAGCATCTGGCACAGAGCAGAAATTGTACCTATATGACAAAATAACAACATTAGCGCTACAAAACCACAGACACATGCATATATTGTCATGATGATTACTGTTGGGTGTGACAATTTTGTACTCTGTATAAGGAACTACAGTTATTTGCGTTAAAACTTCTGTAAATTCTGTAAAATAATAATTTCACTTGTAATGCACTTACTTCTTAGTCCTTACTGCAAGCACGTGCTTTTTTTATATGACAATCGAGCAACTCTGTCGTGTTTTTTTTAATCAGCTGGTGATTCTGTAGATATAATGTGAGGACTGTTTCTCATCAGCCTGTATCATTTACATTCACACCATTTTGACCCTACCCACGTTTAAGTAACACTGCTACACAAAGACAGCAAAAACAGAGAGTGTGTTACCCGTAAATTGATGGTAAAAGCACCATACTGTATAACAAGTAATCTGTACCTGTAACAGTTACTTGATTACATACAGACACACACACACACACACACACACATACAGTTTAATATGCGTATCGTCACTGCAGGTCAGGATAACTTGCTAACAAACTCATAAAACTAAATTTAACAAGTGTTTCCAGGGACAACAAACTCCACCTCTCACATGTATTCCATCTTATTTTGACATTGATGCGTCTGCTATACATGTGTCAAATTTGAAATAAATTGAAACAAAACTGATGCTTTTATAGACATTTAAAATGTCAACCCTTACAACTAAATGGGGAAAAACAGATTTTTAAAAATTCCTTAAAAAAACGCAACACATCATTTAGCTTACTTTTACCAAAATGTACCCACACCTATTCTGGGTCACTAACAATCTATAAACCAGTTCAACCAGTAGTTTTACTGGCAGGGCTTTAACAATGAAACAAACAAACCAAACAGGAAACAATACTCCTTGCCTCCCCTTCAGCAACGTAATAATAGTTTAAAGTGAATAATTTTTAAGTCTATACAGATGTTATAGGTAATTACCAAAATAAAGCAAAGCAAAGGCCTCTACTATATTATATATAATAATGAATTGAATAATTCTACAAGACAAATTCCCACAGCAGTTCTCTAAAAGTCTTTGGCTGACTGTTGTAATGTCAGACTTTGACTAAATTACACAGCATAATAAGGAAATAATAAGGAAAATATTATATTGTTTACTCCCCAGCATTAGTAATTGTAACTGTTGAGTTAATAATAAGAAATAATAGATCAGCAATTGGAAACCAGTAAGACACATTATTTTACAATTGTCATGTTTTTATATATGTCTCTCAAAATAGTCACACTATAAAATGCTTTATTGCATACTGTCATTGAAACTTTTTTTTTTATTATTATTATTATTTCAAAGCGGTCTTGTCCTTCATCCTTAATAGCAGAATGTTAGTCTGGCTCTGTTTGGTGTTGAACTAATTTGCTTTGCCAAAGGAGACTTCATACTGTGTATGAGGCTCAGCTTTGTATTGTACTGACTTTATTATGAGTTTTGATAAACCACATTTTGATGCCAGATCCGACAAGGAAGGACAGGAGGGGGGGGGGACCCTCACAGGGAGAAACCCTCGCAGGACAATATCAACATTACAAGTAATGCCAACCATGATAGCAACAACAATAACAACAACAACAACCAGAACAAGAACTGGGCAAAAAAATAAAGAAATTAATTATTAACAATAATATGAACGAGAAAAAGAAAATAAATCAGACCTATTAGATGAGAAAGACAAAAAAACATAATCAGAACAGGGCATCACAAACAACAACAGCCCAGACAATACAAACAAGAAAACCACACAACAGCAGCTGTTCATATTAATCTACTGCATCACAATGACTGTACTAGACTAACACATACACACACACCTGTCTTACCACAATCACTGGTGGGCAGCTGACCCCAGCAATACAACCAGCCAAGACCCAGAGACCCCCATGGGCCCCCCCTGCTCCGGCGGCATCCTGAAAACCGATGTGTGGAGGGACACCCCCCCCCATCACCCACCCATCTATTTTATAAAGTTTGAGGCATGGGCGGCTGTGACTCAGCTGGTAGAGTGGGTCATCCAATGATTGCGGTTCACGTCCCGCCTCTGGCTGTCCACATGTCAAAGTGTCCTTGGGCAAGACACTGAACCCTAAGTTGCTCAAAGGCACTTTGGGCACCCACTGGTGTATGAAATGCACTATATACATATAGTCCATTTACCATTTACCATGTATGTGAGCAGTTAAAATTTGGAAGAGGAACCCACACACCATCAGGGGCGGGGCCATTTATCCGGTCTTACCTACCGAAAAGCACCGCCCACCAGGCACCATGCAGCCCACCCCTCCAAAGTGAATGTGTGGTGTCAATGTTCCTATGTGTTGTGGATAGGTGCAAATAAAATTGAGCAGTTAATTGCCCCAGGATACCACAGAGGGGAGCCTTTTTAGAGACCCTCCCTGCCACACCCCCACTCCCTAAGACCCTATGTGCTTGTGTGTAGAGGGTGGTGGGTGGTGGTGGTGTTGGGGGGGGGTAACATGATTGGGAGGAAGAAGTTTTCCACCCAGAAGATGATCCGTTAGGCAGTAGGTCCCCCTGTTTCCCAGCAACCCATTAGTCATCTTAAATATGCACCACCCCACACACATTCTTTCAATGGGCCATCTTTAGCTTTAATTGCAGAACAGATTTGTCCTGGCATCATTTATGCCATGCAATGCTTATGTTTATGCTTACTTCCAAACAGACTTGCATTCATTTTTGGTCGATGCTTTGTATTAATGGTGGGAGTGTCAGACTGCTGGGTTACATCTCCTCCATCCAGAAGATTCTTAATGGGGTTCAGGTCTGGAATCTGAGACGGCCAATCCATGTGTGAAAAGGATGTCTCATGCTCCCTGAAACCACTCTGTCACAAGCTCAATTAGCCAGATGAACCCAAGCACTGTCAAATTTTTAAGTTCCCTGGTGAAATAGTAGTTGTTTAAGAAATGAAAAGCTAAAATGATTAAATGAATCGTTGCTGTTGAAATATAACCACAGCAGTAATGAGACTTAGACAAACTGTATTGTCATTCAGATATACAAGTATATACAGAATGAAATTGCAATTGCATTAAACTCACTCCAGCATAAATACAACAGAATAAAAATAGAATATGGATGGTCAAATGTAAAATATAAAATGTGTAAAATACATACTCAGTGGAATATAAGCCAAACAAAGAACAAAGAACAGTGCAATGTACAGTGCAAACTGCAATACAATGGAGTAAAATGTAATAAAATAAAAGTGCCAGTAATATTTTACAGACTATAAATTTAAGAGTCTGATGACGTGACAGAAGAAAGTGTTATTAATTATCTAGTGGAAGGCTCTTACCTATTTGCTTTGTTAAATCCAGGGCATTTTGATATTAGTAGTTTTGTACCTTTACTGAAAACTACTGCCTGGTCAACATAAAGCCAGTGTTAAGTTTGTCTGTTATGAATTTTTTTTAATAAAAGGTATCATAACTGTGTTCAACTCAACCTTCAACTGGGTCTTCTTTTGCTACAGTAAACCCACTTTGATTGTGTATTTGGAATCCAATAGCAAAAAGAGTTTGAATTTGGACCCTCCAGGTACTGAAGCTATCCTTGTATTAATTTTGTCAAAAATTAAGTGGATTTCTATAACCCATTTTATTTTGTTACATCTATAACTAGTAATGTCATAACATTTGCACATATAAGGTCAAGGACTTCTGACGAATGTTTCTCAGTGTACAACAAAATGAAAATATGTCCACATTTCGAGCCAATTACCTAAAATGTTCAGTTGTTGAACAGAACCAAGCAGTACAGTAGAGGGCTGGCCCATAAGTAGCTTGGACATTTAAAGGGTCAGTGCTCAAAAACAACTTTCTGGTGTTATTACTCAGAAATAGGGTTGAAGATGGACCTGTGGGGTTGAATTAATGAATAATTCAGACCCAAGCAGAGCATTTACAGTTTGCGTAGACCACTGGGAAATGTTTTAAAATGCATAATTATGTTTTTAAAAGGCAAAATACCACTTCTTTAAATCAGGTTTTTAATAATACAGTGCTGTTATTTTTACATCCTCCTCTATTAGTAAGTAGACCCCTGCACATTTTAATTAAAAACACCAACAGTTTAATAAATTAAGCTTCCCAGCTGGTCACATAATAACGTAATATGACACTGATTAAGTTGTGAACAGCTATGAAGACAGACATCCTTGGAACTGACAAATATCACTAAATGGACACTAATGGTAGATTTGCATTATTGAATGCTTGCACTGAACTGGAGCTTGGCCTATTATACATTAAAAAAAAGCAAACATATTGTTGTTGGACATCTCCTTACACTTTACGACAACTAACTAGTGAGTACATTGGAGAGACACACAGAACTGCAGCATGAATGGTGTGTAGCAAAAGTAGCGTGTAGTCCCGGGTCAGCCAGCAGCATCTGAGCGTTAATAAGGGGGGTAATTGAATTAGAGGATCAGTGGAGGCCTGTAGTGTGGGCGCCACACAGCTCTAATTTCATTACAAGTGATGTAAACATGAGGTTGGCCCCCAGCACAGCAGCCTCCCACATCAATACATGCACAAACATGTATCCACACCTAATTTACAATACCAAAACATTTATCGCATGTAACAACCTGTCCTATCATACATGACTTCTATCAGCACAACTCACTGATGAAATAATACAGGTATATCAAATTAAGAAAAGGATAAATCTGTGGTATGAGGAAAAAAAACAGTGTTCAAGCAGCTTCTTCAATAATGATGTAGTATTCAAAGTGTCATTAAATCAGCTGCACAGTAGCTCACAGGTTAACACTGTCATCCCACAGCGAGAAGGAAATCAATTCTCAGCCTTGGTCTTTCCTTGATGAAGTATATGTGTATTCTCCCCTGAAGCACTGAATATTAAAAATTAGGAACAAATGATGAATCTGGGATGTAATGGAGGTGTAGGAGGAGTATGTGAGGCATAAAGTTGAGAATATTTTTAGTGTGGTTTGTTAAGAACAACATGATGACTATGCTCCAGTCTATGACTTCTCCACTGGGTAAGTAACTGTGCTGATCCAGTCTGAGTGATGCATATTTATGATCAGTGTACATCTTGGCTTGATGAGTCATTTGACCATCAAAAAAAAAACCTGCAGGTCTGACTGTGGGCCTCTCTCTGGTCATAAATAGTCATGAGGCTGAAGTTAACCAAGACAGAAATGTTCACATTCCTAATAAGTCTTGGCCCTTGCTATCACATCTGTGACAATGAGACACTCCCAGAGACAGATGGGCAATGGGTCACATCCACAGCTTATTAATATGCTGCTGAGCCCACAGAGCACATGCAGAAAAACGAAAGATATGGAAACAAGAAGCCGTCTGCTGCAAAGGGACTAACAGAACTATCTTGCCAAAACATCACACATCACATTACTGCACCGGGCTATAAATAAGCAAATTGTCTTCACTTCACGCAGCATATCAGGACATGCAACTCACATCTATACAGAAGACACGGTGCTTGAAAAATGCTTCACTTTGACCAGTCTTTGATGGATGCAGCTGTTTTATTTTCTGACAGACTGGTCAGTCTGCCAATTTAACCAAAGTTTACACCCACAGCAGAAGAGGATGAAAACGTGGGTGAAGAGAGAGACTTCAGGTTCAGAAACATCCATATAAAGAGGGTACATGTTGTGATGACTCCTGCAGTGTTTTATTTTGTAAAATGTCAATAGCAGGCATTAACCACAGTTCAAGTCAACCAAACTAATGAATTAATTTGTTCATTATTGTCCGTAATGCGAGTAGGAATCAGCTTGGAATCACAGATTGAATGCAGATTGCATCACTAACACTGGAAATATAAAACAGTGTGTTGTATTTAGACACTAATAATACTGAAATAAAAGCAATATATAAATACAAACAAGCTCTTAACATTTTGGACAAAAAAACACAGACTCATCATCACTGTTGTATCTTACAAAAATAAAATACACACACTGTATCCTGGCATTTAAAGAGGACATATCATGCCCATTTTCCACAAGTGAACACTGTTCCCTGGTGTCTCAGTGACCTGTCTGTGACATGCTTTGGTCAAAATACCACATTGATGAAGTGATACAGCAGCCTCTTCAACCTGGAGAAACAGGCCTTTTGGAATTGCTTGGGTTTATTGCCTCATGCTATCTTGTAAATGAGCCACAGCTGACTCCAACCTTCTCTCTTCCACACTACCAAGAGGAAGAGGAGAAAGAAATGGAACCTGAAAAAGTTGAGGCAAAAAAAAAAAAAAGAGACAACAGCGATGAAATAAAATCAGCTGGAGAGAATCAAAGTGGACCGGGTGCTGAGTTTTACATCCCTGATACCTTCGGGTCCTGGTCTGTTAACACCTCTGATTCGCCTGGACCCCAGGCTGGCCAGATGAGCCACGGCACTATGGTCACGGTGCCGCCCACAGACCAACCCATCTGATCAACAGACCTGGACCTGGACACATGCACAGAAACCGGGGCTCAGACCCCAAAGTACTGGACGCACACCGGGGCTACGGAGAGAGAATAATGGCGGAGTCTGAGCAGAGGTCGCTGTGACCAGTAGGTGGGGTTAGTGGGGTGAGATGGGGTGGAGTATTCAAATGAGTCTATGCATGTGATGTACGAAGAATAGAAAATCCAAAATGGAGCATTTTCACCCCCCCTCCCAATAAGAAATAGATCAGGAGAAAAAGAGTAGGTTTTTTGCTTTCATCCCCATAATTTAAGGGTCTCTTCACACACAGACGAAACATTTAAAAACATTAAAAGTGCATCTTGGATGATATGTCTCCTTTTTCTTTTAGTAATATATTTATATATGTTATTTCTGTTATTTTACCTAGTACTTTGAAATATTTATCTTGTCTTTTATATCTGTGTGTTTTCGCACTGCTGGAAGTTGTTGTCTTTTAAATATCATTGTATACAGTGTTGTGTATGATGACAATAAATTTTCTATTCTTTAAAATCCTTCATGGATTAGCAGCTGCCCCATTTCAGAAATTTGTATAAATAACCCAAAACAGATCACCCAGGGTTAGTTCCCAAAGTGACTGTATAATTCCACTAAGGTGAAATTATACAGTCACCAGAAGTGCTTTTGGACAGACTTTATTTTCATATTGTGCGTCTCAAACTTGGAACACATCTGAACAACATGCAAAATCATGAACAAACCTGCCCCCACAATCTCATGTGAAGTTATCTGGAACTCGGGGTTGTGTGTGTATGTACAGTATGCATGTTGTGTACAATAGAACATAAATGCATAGTGTGTTTTACTTGTCTGCTGCATGACTACACTGGAATGTACATTTTTACCTGAACTATATTGTTTTATGTACGGACTAAAGATGGAAATTAGCATTGGCTATAATCCTACATATTGGCACATATTGTGTCTATTAATATGCACAGAAGAAAATTTACTTCAACTAAAAAAAAGGACAAAGCATGAATTATGTTTTTTTTTTGTTTGTTTGTTTTTTAAACAATAAACACCCAAATAGTAGCTGGTGACCAAAATCATCAATTGGTCTAAAATGTTTAAAATTTGTAACCCTAAAGCTTTCAAATCATGTCTTTTTTTTCATGGTCACCAGATACAGAAAGAGAAGTTTTCCAATATTATCCTGAAATATTTACAGAAAAAGAAGTTTTGTGTTTCACAATATGTGACTACATCAGACAAACAGATGCAAATGTTTTTTATTTTTAGTTTATTGTTCAAAAGAAAAAAAAATCATTGAGAGTTTCAATGTTTTTCTGCTGAAACGTCCAGTTTTGACCTCGACAGAACAGAACACGTCCAGACAGGAGCATGCAACTTTGGAGAAGGGAACAACTTAAGAATGATTTTTAATGCAATATATCACAAATGTGTGGGTGTCCTAAAACTTTTCTGCACTACTTCATGACCCCATTTGGACATTCAGAGGCTCTGAAGTGAATGTACTGTAGAAACACCATCATTTTCTATTGAAAATTGATTCACCAGTAAAAACCATTCAGTTGGATCAATGAAAGTGGATGGAGATGTTTTAGATACGCTGGTGTCTTTGCTTAAAAAGTTACTTTTTCTTCATTTTTCTGTTTTTTAATTTAATAACCCTCAACTTCAATCTGAACTTTCACAAACATCTACATGTTCAGTAAATGAAATACATTAAAATACATAATTATCACTCAAAAAACACTAAATACACAGGATAATATAATAAATAGGATTTTTTGAAAAGGTTAAATATAGAGGAAAAATTCATTTGGAAACTGCCACAGAAGTAACACTGGGCCTTTGTGGGTTAAACATCACATGTACTAAACAGGATAAGCAGTGAAGTGACTGAAGATGAAGATGTGCTTCAGTACTTTGCCATTTTCCTTCCAAATGCAAACCCCTGCACTCGTACAATAAAAAGCCCCATAATAGAGGAAAATGTTTTGACTTTTGCAGAATAGCAGCTAGAAGTCAGTATCTGCATAAATGTGCATCGCTAAAAGATAACAAAGGTAAAAGGGGTGCACAAAACTCTCTAGGGCAAAGGAAAAAATGTCCCTGTTTTTTCCAAGTTTGGTCACATGAATAGAAACATGCTGCGTAAGATGTACGGGCTGTCGACATCCGTGTACAGGAGGTGGATACCTTTACCGGGGCGCGTCTGCTGTTGATTGCATCTCTATCATAAGATAACAGAGCTTCAGGCTAATGGAGCTTGCTGAAGCAGTGCCTCATGCTCTGTCAGTTTTTTATTACCACTTCACTCAGTTTTACATAAGGCCATGCTGTACTGGTAATTACTGATGCTATGCCAATCTTTCAGGATCCATAATCGGCTGTTTTTCCACTTCAAAGAACTAACAGCCCACCCACCCCCTCAGCAATACCCCTGCTTCTCCCAGTCCATTTCTGAATGCTGAAAAACACCAGCTTAATGACATGACAGGATGCATGTTGACTTCAAAAGTACTTGTTTCCCAGTAACAATCGCAAGTATGAGATAAGAGCTTTTACGCGATCAGATGTTATTCACAGAAAAAAAAAAAAAAAGGCTAACCAATTATAAGAGCAGCCGACTGAAGGTAGGAAAAGACAGGGCTGCCAAAAAGGAAAAAAAAAAGAAACTACTCTACACAATTGTAATAGGTTTTCTCAGAGCTAATACCAATATGTAGCTGGAGTTACATAATTAGTCACAATGAAACCATAATGGCAAAGTCAGTCTATAGCTACAAACAGCCTATGCACATATGGAGATACTCTGGATTTAATAACTGCAAAAACTATACAGAATAGAAGTGGAATATTTTTGTGTGATATTTTTTTATATTAGTTTAAATTTGCGTTAGACTTGACTCAGAGAGAATGCACATGATACACACTAGAACCCAACCGATAACAGGACGTTTGGAGCTGATAACAATATTGGGGGCTTAAAAATCTGATATTTTGCAAATGATCTATATATTGGCTGATAACCAATATATAAAATAAGAACATTGATATACAAAGAATGGTGGATATGTGAAGTAACATTTGAATAAATGTTTATCTCACAAAGATAATTTACACGACTTTAAAATGCTGTACAATAGTCTTTCATTAGACTAGTATGGCGCACACACACACACACACACACACACACACACACACACATACACACAGCGTGTGGCACCGACAGTGACGCCCATCAATGGCCCACCATGTTTTTGTAAAAGAAAATAAAAGAAAGTTAAAAAATGTACACATAATCTGAAATGATATCCAATGTGTTATCGTGCAACATTTATTAACAATACTTACATCAACTGCTAAGAAAAATGTAAACTCTCAAATACACCTTATACGTCATTAATAATGAAAAAATAAACAAAATCCACAAAATGGGATAAGTGAAATAAAGATTTGTCATATTGAAGTTTGATTATCGTTTATGTAATAGAAAACAAGAAAGCAGAAAGCGTACATTTCACCTTTAGTATACAGATATTTAAATCAGAGTCAGACTCTGACATCACATTATCAACATTCAAATTAACATTATGGTTCTCATCATTAGTTGTAACCTGTATACATTTCTTTAAAATAAATACATAAATATTAGCCTGGTTGGGAGGGGCAAGCAAGGCATAGTGGTCCACCGGGTCTATTATGCACTGCATGCACACACACACACACACACAAACACACACTGGTTTCCATGTCTCAGGAGGACTAAGTTTTTGGTACACAGGGAATGCACAGATGGGGGGTGGGGGTTGAATAGTTTGTAAGACGGGGGGTGATAACAGTTCATCCTTGTCCTCTCCTCTGTTGCAGTCAACAGAATGTGGGAGGTGATGCTGCACTTCACTGGTCTGTGTGTTTGTGAGTGAGTGGGAGGGGCCAGGCATTCTTTGCAAAACAAAAAAGTTAATACATTGGTAAAATATTGGACGATATTGATTAGTTGTCGATATGCTATAATTGGCCGGTGGACTCTTCAGAATATACAGATATACATTTTCACTTATTACCAAATAAACTGACTCAAATCACAAACCCACAGAGAACGTATATTATAAATTTGGATATTGTCCATAATGTTGGAGCCTCAGCGTGACTGCACCATGTGAAAAATATGTTTTTCTTCCGAATCATACAACTGATCCCAGACACAAGTAGTATGTAGATTATATTTGTAATATCTGGCACCTACAAACAGCCATATACACAATGATGTCAAATTTAAGACTGACTAGAAGCACAAACTGAACTGTAATGAAATTATTTTAACCTATTAAGACCTAGAACTGTTTTTGTAGAAGCTTCAAAATTTGTTTTCACACTTATATCATAGATTTGTCAGTATTCATTATGTTATCCACCACATTTTGCATAGTTTTTTCAGTGAAAATTAGGTGTTTTCCTACATTTCTATTGATCCCCATGTACGTTTATTATAGCTGAACAAAAAAATTAAACAAAAGGAGAATTTTGAAGCAATATATATATATATATATATATATATATATATATATATATATATATATATATATATATATTGTCATTTGTTACTCCATTAATTTTATTGGTGAATTAATGTTGGAAAGGATACCAGGGATACCACTCACTCCAAATATTTGAAGAAGATGATGAAAAGCTGATACACTGCTCTTTGACTTAGTTATTTCAATGTATTGATAAACTTTTAAAAGGTTGGACAAGTGTTTCAGTCTTTGAGGGTTAAGTTATCTGTTAAGTCAAATAATGTTCATTTCAATAATATTTCATCAATATTTTTTGCTTTCATATTGAAGTGGAAGAAATTTTTATTTAAAAATTGTCCCTTTTCCTTTTCAGTGTGGATAGGTTATTAGTCATGATATGTAACCAATTATATAGTGGTGCGGGCGGGACAGAGACAAATGACAGTATTTGACAGTGATAACTGCAAAAATGTGAAAATTGGATCATGTAACTGGCCGTGACCAACATTTCCATGGAGCGGTTTTGAACCAGCCGTGGAAATTTACAGTGGGCGCTGCTACTAGAGTTAATACAGCAAACTGCTGGTGTGGTGGTAGTCAAGGCCACCGTTTGGAAACATAAGTTTGTTGATGGTCACAGAGCCACATGCAACATGCAGAGCCACACCCCCAGACCCCCCCCCACCCCCAAAAAAAGAAAAAATTGTATAAAAAAATCATACGTATATAATTCCCAGCAACCCAAAATACACACTAACTGAACTACTCTGTGGGAAAGTGCCAAAGACACTAACGTCCACCACAGTGATGTATTCTTTAAGCACTAAATTCAACAATCAAACAAGGAAGTAGAAGACAGAGCGACTATAAACTAGTATAGAGAATGAGTTGGACACAGTGGAATGTTAATTATGGTCTAATACAGCATCTAAAGTCAAGAATGGAGGAGTTTACAGAGAGAGTTCAGAGATGAAGAATACAGCCGCAGGTGATACGACGTATCACCGACGTTAATTTCATAACCGCGTCATTTGTTTATTGCTTTCTCTGTATTTTTTTCCAACACACACCTGACGCTACACGGATGAGATACGGAAATAGGTGTGGCCTGGGCTCGGCCAATTACCAAACACCAACATCATACAGTTCCTAGAGAAGTAAAAAAGATCCTGCCTGTGAGTAGGAAGGAAAAAGGTTCAAAGAACTAAAAAGGTTCTAGGAACTACAAAAGGTTCCCACATTGGGAAAGCACCTATAGAGAAAAGGAATTCCACTAAGTTTGCACGATTATTTATTTTATTCAGAGGTTTCCCTTGTGTTTGACTTGAAATAAAAGCCCTAAACTTATTTAACTGCATGGGATGGCTTTTATTTATGATAAAAGAGATTGAATATTTTGTCTAATTTCTTGCATTTGAAGTTAAAACTTAAACAATTTGTTATTTTTTTTTTAAATGTGGACTTTAGCTCAGACCTGCTACTTGAGCAAAATGTAATAACTGGACCTTGGAGACTTTTAATAGAATACCCCTGATCTAAACAATGAATCAATATAAAAGACAATTGTTAATTTTTTTCTGAATATTTAAGAAAATTAGCACAGATGAGCTGAATAAGTACACACTGAAATAAATTGAAGAAAAAAACGTGTGTGTGTGTGTGTGTGTGTTTTAAAGTGGAATTTCAACAATATTATGTTTTACCTTGGTGGAAAACCAGTGGAACAGTGGAAAACCAGCCATCATATCACTAAAACTGCATTTATTTTTCTTAAGACATTTCAAGTTGTTCATATTAGTTCGGGTCATTCACATTTTTATGTTAGAAGATAGTTTGAAAATGTAAATATTTTCATAATGTAATGAAATGTTTCCGTACTGTTACACCCCTATTACACAGTATTGTATTTACCCTTGAATCATTGTATGGAATTCATTTCCAAAATCCTACACTTATTATTCTTTCCAATATTCCTCCCATATCCATTTGACTCATCAGTTTACAGTCATTTTGTAAAATATATGTAATCATTTTCACTTGTTTGCTTGTTGCACATTACCCATGACGGAAAAGGCAAGCGAATCTTTTAAAAATGATGACAAGCTAATTATCAAGTAGCCCTGTCACAATGAGGCAGAGTATAAAAATAAACCTCACACCACCCTCATTAGCAAAGAATCACAGTCAGTAGTGCTATCCTCACACCCCTATAGATTACAGCTGGCACACTTTAACACAAGAAGGTCACGCTCTCAAGTGTGAGGCGCATGAATGTTTTAAAGTTGCGAAAACACACGTGAAAATATCAGTACATGTTTGCACTGTATTGCACGCAAAACCAGAGGAAAAATAAATAGCACTGAGACCAACAACATGTTTATATTAGTTTCTTAAGTTACCAATACAGTCAATAAAATGTCTTTGTCATGTCATATCAGTAGGAAATACAGTATCAGCTATAGTAGCTGATAGTTAACTGCTAATAACAAAGTTTCAGTTTCTGGTTCAACAAAAAAGATGTCACCCGTAACATCACCCTCTGTGAAAACAACAGTCTGCTAAGTGCTGAACACAGGAGAGACAGCCAGCATCCCCTCTACATACACACACAACTCATCCCCACACAAGCACCACACTGAGGTCTAATCAATGCAGCTCATTCATATTGAACCACAGACGTCAGGGGAAGCCGGGGGAATTACAAGCAGTCTCCGCTGTGAGATCACAGCCTGGAGAAAGATGGAGGAAGATGGAGGCAGCTTCGCTCTGGAAACCCACTGTTTGTGTCTATGGCATCACAATTACATGGTTACTGGTGTCCTAGGAAATGAACTGAGCAGGTACAACAGAGATCAAATCAGATTATCCACAACAATTTGCTATGATATGCATAACCTTTAACAGTATCAACACACACGTAGACAGCCTATCTCACCAGTAGATTTATTTCTTCCGGGAGCACAAGCATAGATGCTAAGTCACCAGTATATGTAGTATTATTGCACATAAAATACAGATACAGTTTAATGAGACGACACAAAAAGACTCAGAGCACTCAGGAGACTCTGCAAACAATCTTGGTCTCCTCGCTCTCTTATTAAGAATTATTAGTCATTTTTTCCATCCAATGGTGTGATAAGATAGGTGACACCACCCATTGGGCTCCTTTTTAACCTTTGACCTACTTTCTTTGTCTATGTCCTGATGAAAGCCATTATGACCACAACACATCTAGGCCTATGTGTTTTTAAACAGATAAATCCATTATTCTCAAATCTCAGAGTGCCTCTGTTTTTTTCTTCATTTTTGGACAAATAATTTAATGTTTACTGTCTATTTTTTCATAACTAGAAGTCTCCATTCTTTAGACCTGCCCTGTGTGGAGTGAGAACAATAAACAGGCCAAAGACCAGACTCATTGTCTTCTGCCCTTTCCCTGACATAACCAGTCCATATGAAATACTGAGCAAACTGCCACTTTGACCCCAATTAATCCCAACAACGACTCCACACAAGCAAGGGCACAAGCTTAGCTCATTTTAAAATTAAACCAACGACTGGCAGAAAAATAATTCACGGTCGGCAAGTTCATAGCACCAAGCAGGCAGAGGGGCTTGAAAGCCAGACGGCTGCTGATAGCAAAAGCCTCCGAAGCAGTATTCAACCGCTCCTAATGGTCCATAGCCCAGTCCAGCATCAACAACCTTTATCTCCATCCCACACAGAAAACTCACCAGTAACTTCTGCTTTAGCCTTTGGTGGCTGAGGATATCTGTGTTGGGTTTCACAGCTCTGCCGCTGTCCTCGAGGAGGCAAATGCTGTCCAGATGCTCTACGTCTGGAAGCTGGAGGGGTACAACTTCATTTTTCAGCTGTGAAGGGGTAACAGAAGAAAACAGAAGCTGCAGTCAGTTAAAGTGTTAATTTCAAAATTAACACTGGCATTAATACTACTGTTATTTTATTTACATGACTTTTTCATTCATTCGTTATCTGAACCCGCTTTATCCTCACTAGGGTCGCGGGGGTCACTGGGGGCCTAATCCAGCTACAATGGGCGAAGGCGGGGTACACCCTGTATGAGACGCCAGTTCATCACAGGGCTGACATACATAGACAAACAATCACTCTCACATTCACACCTATGGCCAATTTTAGATTAACCAATTAACCTAACCTAGTGCCCGGCGAAAACCCACGCGGACACGGGGAGGACATGCGAATTCCACACAGAAAGGTCTGGTGTGGGATTCGAACCAGGGTCCTTCTTGCTGTGAGGCACGAATGCTAACCACTGCACCACCGCGCCGCCCTACATGACTTTTTATTTCTTATTTCTTATTCATCTTCTAATTATTATTATTATTTATTATTATTATTATTATTCTTGCATTTAAAGACAATGCAACTGATGGCATATAATTCCTTGCATGTGTTTATGTACTATAAACATGATTCTGACTGAATATATGAAGGATGTTTGAAACAGTTGCAGAATGTTAACTCTTTTAATTGTTGAAAGTAACACAATTTAATAAAAATAAGGCAACTGTACCTAAATTTACAAAAACTGTACCTAATAAAGTGATATAACATGTAGTCTACAGTCGTATCTATTGTTGGTTGTACCTGTGTTTGAAAGTAATTAATTGTTGTGTTATACAGTAAATTAGTATGACAGGTATACACAGTTATTAATATGGGTTCCCTATATACATGCTATCCATGAAGGGGGAATAATTTTGTTTTCAGGCACATCTTTTTATTCCAATTAGTCACATTAGTCATCACCTTTGAATACATATTGAATCCCAGTTGTAGTTTATTGATCAAGAGTAAATCACAATGTCAAAATGATTTCACAAGAAGACGTAATTATGGTTGATATGGCCAAAAAGGTTCATTCATCCACAAAAACCAACTAAGCTAATTTATAATATAGCATTAAGCTCATATCTACACAAGATGAGTTTATGGAAGTATTTCTCAAAAAGAGAAAACAAGGATGACTGACAAGGATGACATTAGACATTATCATTAACCTTTTATTAAGTCAAACATTGTCATAAGTTATGTTCATATTTGTAATTAAACACGAATGTAAATTATCTAACATTAATGGTTTATGTAATCATATACGACAAGTATCGTTAGTCAGGGAGGAGTAGTGGAGGAAAGTGACGGAGAGGAGAGTGGGAGGAGCAGGTAAAGGTGAAGGAAGAAGAGGTGGAAAGGTTAAACACAGACTGTCAGGCTGGGACCCTAAATGGGTGGAGAAAAAAACTGCAGATTTCATTCACCATACAGACAAGGGTGAGTGTTGAACTCCTTTCCCTTATTACTTTGCATAATATAGCTACATGCCAATATTTATTTAAAATAAAATTAATTGAATGTTACTCTGTCCCTATAGGGAGCCTAAGTGACGCAATTCTATTTCCGGTCGATTTCCGGGCCATTGTGCCGAAGTGCCATAAAAAAATTAACGCGAGTCAATGGAGGGATAAAAGTAATTTTCTGGTCCCGTTTGAAATGTGCTACGGTTTTCACATTAGATGTCTGTGAATTTTAAAGATACATTTAAAAAATGGTAAAAAGACATTATGTTTTATGGATGAGCAGTAAGATTCAAAGTCTGCATGTGTTGTGTTTGGTAGCGTTCGCATGTTACAAGACGTCAACAGATTTGTTTGGCCATAATTTTCAAAACTTAATTATTACACATTGAGAAAGCACTCACTTTGGACAGGCATCAAAAGTTACGTTAGGTTTTATGTTAAAGTAAGTAATGGACTACAACGTTCGTCTCACAAATATGACGTCACCACCAAGCTTCACCATCAAACTCTTTGAAAATGGCTGTGACTTTGGCGAGCTTCACCTCCTTCTTTCATGACGAAGGCAAGAGCATCAAACGTGGAGAAAACCACTTTAAATCGGGGCAGCTACTCCGGGGGAGAGATAGTTGGTCGAGTGAGAGCCAGCATGCGGGACAAGCTCTCGTCAGCCGGGATGCAGTAGAGGGAACATGTGGAAATGGTGTTGTGATTACACCGGGGCACAAAGCACACAGGCATTTTCAAATGAAAAATAGAAAAGGTGGTATACGGTTTTGAAAAGTTTACAGGGAAAGATTCTGCTGTGTTCACATGTGTGATTCAGGGCATAAAGTAAAGTGGACTAGAAAATAATTATATTCTCCTCATCCACTCTCATGTTAAATTTTTCCCGAATTTAGGCCCAGTGGACCGACCGGAAGGGGCGGAGACTTAGGCTTCCTATAGGAATGTTCTGGATGCTGCTTAATATCAATGGGCCAGACTTGGCAGAATTTGATTAAACATGAGCCTCCGAGAAAGATCTGGTGCTCTTCGGCTGAGTGCAACCTTTGCCACTGAGATATTTATTTCCATGTGTATTCATTCATTATTATTATTATTATTATTATTATTATTATTATTATTATTATTATTATTATTATTATTATTATTTTCATTAACATTTAGTTTTAATTATTTTTTGTTTGTTTTCATTATACCAGTTGGTTGGTAAAAGTCTAATAAATCAGTTCTAGAAATAAAATCTGCACTGAAGTGTCATTTGTTTACACCACCACGACTCCCCAGCGTGCCTGCCCCCGCAGCAGAAAAAAATCCTAGAGGAAACACTGGGCCTGGCATTAGTACATCATTTTCAGTCATGTTCTGTGGTTTCATGTGGACTGAGAAATTTCCTGAAACAACTCCATGTTTACAGAGCACTTTAAAAAAAACACACACACAAAGAACAAAATCAGATAGAAAAAGATACAGTTTCACATCTCTTTAGATTTAGAAACAACCTATTAAGGGGCTGGTGTTTGGGTGGTTGGAATACACAGGGGAGACCATAAAAACTCCACACAGTAAGGAGAAAGGCCCCACCAGCCAAAACTAAGTTTAAACCCAGTACACTCTTAATGAGAGGCAACAGCCAAAAAAGTTACAATGATTGATTTTTATATCTATACATATATATATATACATGTGACAGAATTTTTATTCAGCATGAAAATATGCATAAATACAATTATTTTGAAAAATGTCAACGTTTTCAACCAATGTCATCAAGCTAAAGATATATTATTTAATATTAGAGATCAATAAAATGCTTTAAAAGTATTACTTAAACCAATGTAGCAGTTATTTTGTGTTTTTATTTTTGTAATTCCTTCCCCTTTTCCTGCCAAAAATAACTTATTTGTTTTGAAGTCCTTCAGACAGCCATTCTAATATTTCTGAGTGGGCAAACAACATTTAGTCATACAACTTTATCTGGCTGCAGTTGTTGTGATGAGGAGGCGGCATAAGCACAACCAAAGGCAATGCAGAGAACCAATCTTTTCTGCAGTATCAACATTTTTGGAATGAGTGTTGATGCGTGTGTGAGTGCCGCGAGAGCTAAACGGAGGCGAGATTTGAAAATGGTGGCATCCTACTGTTGACTAGTAGAGTAAAAAGAGGTCTCTTCTCAAAAAAAAATTTACAGAATACCTAGCCAACTACTCATTTTAACTCCATACATACACGAGACGGACCATGGATACAATGAGTTTGGAGGGTTTCAACAATAACAACTATCTGCAACAATCACAGAAATATCTACCTTCAAACAACTTTTAATAAATCACCATCATCTGTAAAATGTCACCTGGTAGTCTGTAGCCAGAGTCATTCAATAAGCCTGATACACAGACGTTAGGGCAGTATAAGCATGCATCCCAAAGATGCTTATTGAAATGTTATAGCTATATGAAAAATAAATGGCACAGGAAATTGAAGCAAGCATACATCCTTTGTTATATCATCCCACACTATTACTACTACTGTATTTGCTTATTAATTGATCATCAGTATTTTAAAACCAAGTCAACTGTTTGATTGTGCAGATTATTAAAAAAAAAAAAACATTACCCCCTGTCTATGGTTATGAAATCTGCTTGTACTCTTCCTGTAAGTGGAGGTAAGTGGCCATTCAGGGCTAGCAGGTGGTCAAAGTGGAGACAGCTATTAGCTATACTCATGCAGCTCAGATGCTGTGTGTGTGTTTTCCCTTTATTGATCTTTACTTGTTTAGTTCAACAGCAGGAAAAAATTAAGTATCTACAGTACACTGGACCACCTGTTAAACACACAGTAAAACACACAGTGATCCAGAAAGCTTTGACTGTATGGACTCACTCTATTGTAATAAAATGGTAAAAAGACATTATGTTTTATGGATGAGCAGTAAGATTCAAAGTCTGCATGTGTTGTGTTTGGTAACGTTCGCATGTTACAAGACGTCAACAGATTTGTTTGGCCATAATTTTCAAAACTTAATTATATTATGCGGGTCACCAACATGTTTCACAAGCTTTTGTTCTCTTACATTAATCTGAAAACAACCAAGGAACATGTTGACCTCGTGTATCAATGATAAATAACACTTAAGCACTCATTCAACCAGATACTTACAAACCCACACAAGTATAAGATGCCAACGAGGTAAAATAACATCCTCTCTCCATGTTCAACCACTTAGCCAGCAATGCTGATAGCACTACCTAAACTGCTTGTTATTGCCAAGCTAGTGGAGCTGACTAGAAATAATAATGCCCCCCTTTTAAATTATTTATGGCTTCAGTCAGGTGGAACCAGATGCTGCTTTTGTGTCATAGAGGCAGAGCTGTAACTTGACTCAAGCATGGAAGCCCATTTCTGCATGGACCTAAAAGGTTCATGGAACAAGCTCAGAGAGACTGCTGAGCTACAAACAAAAAAAAAAGGATGTCATGACACTGGACCGGCTGTTTCCATGTGACATTTTCCTGCATGTATTCAGAGGACGATGGTTCAGTAGGTTGGTCCACATGAGGGCAAACCCTGAGGTGCTGCTTGCAGTTCACCCACCCTTTGTTGGCGTTGCTTTGTACCCCACCCTGACATTTGTGGCCATGGCCAGAAGATGACCTTTTTTGTCCATGCCATGCTTTAATGCAGAATACTAATGCTCTGGTGCTGTGTGCCCGCCACTCATGGGAACAAGCCATGCTATTTTTAGCTGCATGTCCCCAGCTGCACATCTCCAACCCGGGGCCAGTGGGCAATTAGTGTTTGTTTCTCATGGCAGGAGGCAGTGCCGTAACCTCCCTAACGCAAACAGACATCGGGACACAGGCTGTCTCTGTCCTGCCCTGTACCCCTGCCACAGGCCGTGACTCCTAAAGCCATGTAGTCCCTCCGTCTACCTCAGCCTTCAGCTATTCTTCAAGATCTTCTACTAACCAGCACTGTGGCAACTTATTTACCTCTTTACGCATTCACATATCACCTCAGGACTTGATAATTCCTCTTCAGTCTGGGCTTACATCTGAGCAAAAACTGACACTGTGCTAATTCTAAAAACATTTCAAAAGAGCCATTAATTATAATCATCCTGCATGCAGTTATTTATGACCTCAAATCAGTTGCCAAAAATTTCTTCTTAATATAAGTGACTGCGTAGGCACTCACATAGGATCTGAGTGAATGACATTTGAGAACAATATGAGCTCATTATTTCTTGTAATTGCCAGCACTGAGTGTTCGCTTTCTGTTTTCATCCAAATTAGAACAAATACCCATGCAGGCAATTCTAATTAAGCATTCGACAGTGTTTGTCACTCGAGTGTTCAAGCGTGTGCATAATCTCATGGTTCGTTGTAGTCCTTGAGTATCTACACTAACAATCATATATTATGATATATTTGGCTGAGCAGGTATAATGAGTCAGTTTAGGAGTATATATGTCATGACTGTCTCTTCAATTCATTTTAGTCAGAGCAAAGCTAATTCAATCCACCTTATTACAGCTTCTTTGTGCAATTACCCTGTGCCCCTGTTCATTGATAGACTAGCATGGAAACACAGATAGGATAGGAGACCAGGAGACTTACCATCTCCACAGAGATCCATAACATAAAACAATGTGATGTGTCCTATCAAAGAGTTAACAAAGATGAATCATTGCAAAAAAAAAAGAATCATTGTGCTCCAGCACCCACTGTACAGTATTTTTTTTTCTGCTAATCTGCTTGAAATTCCACTTGATCAGGACATTAGAATCAATTACAATCCCACGTAAACACAAAGCATTAACTCCAGAGCACATTAGCATGCCATTAATTATTCTCAACAGTAAAAGTGGTGTAGAAACAGCAAGTGTGCCTTGAACTGACTGGCAGAGTCCTGCTGTAGCACTGCCTGCCAATACTATGTTATCAAAGAGTGTGCAATTAACCTCCAATGAGGTGGACAATACACATCAGAGTTTGTTCACATAAAGGACATGATAACTGGACACTGTATTCAACCACTTCTTATCTGCTGTTGTTGATTGTTATAGAAGTCTGTGTCATAGATAATTAAACAAAATGGGTCAAAGGATCAAGTCCCGAATTTGAGGTTCAATTAAAATAATTGAAATTAAACATGTTGTAGTGCATTATGTTGTAACCTGCGATATGATTAAGCTTAAAAATATTGAATACAGAATGAAGAGAGCAGACAGTAAGAATAGAAAGGCCTAGCCACAGACAGAGACCAGGATTGAAACTGGAGAGATAAGCTTTTTTATTACAAAGCAAATCCTGACAAATAATCATCACTGGCTGTGGATTTTGGCAAGATCCACATAATCACCTCCCTCCCTTCCCCAGATGTGAATGTCCACCTTTCAGAGCAGATCCAAACAATACTTTACCTTTCTGAGTGGACCACAAGCACACCCTGAAATAATATTTAACAACTCTGCAAGATATATCCAATGGTTCACACAGCTTGTCATCCACCTTTGGGATAAAAAGCAAAATATAAAGAGAGAATTCCTTAAAGATTCTGCCACCACAATGTTCTTTCTGAAAAATGACAAAGCTTAGAAAAGTTCACACTGTTAAAAGCATTGAAGAGAGCAATGGATGCATCATGGCCTCATTCAATATTTTCCAATTAGTCACTGGATATTTAGAAACTAAAGCTTCAAAATTATTATATAGCATGCTTAATATCAATGATTATGAAATTCTTGTCATTTTAATCTTGTATTTTGTGATATTGCTTTGCATATTATTTATTGTAGATGTAGTGTGATGCAGAAAATGTGTATCCAGTATCAGGAACATTTCAGTGATTTCAATAATTGTATTGTTTCCACTGATATAATTTTGTGACCACCAATGATCCCAAACTGATTATCTTCTACACTAAATTCTAACTTAATTAATCTAACATGAAAAATGTAACATTATAACATGAAAATACCCTTCTTATACTTGGCAGAACTGAAGCATTTAATGCAAACAACAGTCTCCATGTTGAGTACTGTAAACAAGAGTAAAATGTTGCCATTATACTTGAAACAAACCACTACATCTGACATGAAATGTTTTTGGAGGCTCCTCTAATCTCATGCTATTTACACCAAATCAGTGTTGTCCATCGGACTGAGTAGACAGCACTGATCAACTCCAGGAACAATCAATTATGAATGCAGTCAGATCCCTGAGGTGATTACTGGCTACTCTCCTCTGACCTCCTGCTCCGTCAGCAGTCAGTGTCTCCTGGACGGCTGAGTCTGACTACAGCAGTCAGTCAAACTGCCAACATGACGACAGCTGAAACAACATATCTGTTTACATTACATGTGGTTTGCAGGAGCTATGATATAATACAAACATATGCTGCATGTAAATATGGAAAAATAATGAATATGATAACACACATA
This sequence comes from Siphamia tubifer, assembly GCA_020466265.1. Lineage (NCBI taxonomy): Eukaryota > Metazoa > Chordata > Actinopteri > Kurtiformes > Apogonidae > Siphamia > Siphamia tubifer. Next base: position 28,247,922 of record CM035791.1, on the reverse strand, counting down.
CTGGTCAAGGGCACACACAAGTAGACATGACACATGGGAATATTTACACAAATGTGTAGATGTTGTCAAAGAATATTTATAGTTCAAAGCAGGGCTCATGGTGCAGAACATCTACGCAAATCTGCCCTTACATTAAACACCCTCATGTGACATAAAGAGAGTGAAGGCAAACCTGATACTTGCTTTGTCATGCACGAGACACCAAGTGATGTATTCTCTGACAATGATAATGCACTTTCAGGCTTCTATCACAGAGTTTCCTGGAGCCATCTTTGCAGAAATTTCCCAGTGAAGATAGTGTTATGTAACATCAGCCATGGATCCTGCTGTTCACATCACTAATGCCTCACACTGTGGCGGGGGTCACGTGCATTATCCAGGCCACATTCAGGCGCTAACAGCAGCAGTGTTCCAGCTGTTACTACAACCTTGCTTCCATCACTCAGGACCATGCTGAGCCATGCTACTCTCACACTGCTTCATTCTACATTGAGTAGCCATGTTCATCACCTCAGCAGCTTATCCTCCTCACTCCATGGAAACTGTCATTTGGTCAACATTCCCAATGTTGCTGCACTTCATGAAACTGTGATGAGAACATATTTTGCCTCACACTAAAAGAGAGTACATTTAGATAACGTCTTAATTAGTTGAAAGAGACACAGATTAAAACAAATGCCAATGTTTTAAGTACCTGCAGAATGTGTAAAAGGCAGCTGCTTGCTATCAAATTTCCCAAATGTGTAAAAATATATCAGTATTGTGTTTGTACTCAGCTGTGCTGCCCCCAAGTGGACAAAAAATTTGTTAATGCTGCTTTTTAATACCACATCTAGTGAAAATGTTGGCTTTAAAGTACTCAAAATACATGTTAATTTGGAGCCACAATATGGACAAATATTGGATGGCTTCAAGATGGTCTAAAAATTAGTGACCAAACAGTGACATATTTATGTAAAGTTCACTCAATTGGTACCATCAAATAACAAAAACTAAGAATTTAATCCAATGTCTACTTGACACAGACATGAGTGCACTTTCCACTAGTCCTTAAACACTCCCCTCCACAATATCTCTTGCAATCAACAAGCGAGTAAATTTCAGTTAGAAATATGAATCTATGTCCCCGGTGCATAGTGAAGATAAAAGTGTCTTGTTTCTAGCTCAGGGTTAACCAGTGAAATGATGAATGGCCATGCCTACTTGTCAAGGTGGGCAGGAGGGAGCTTGAGTATGAATGGAGCTTGTACTCTCTCATATCTGTGGTGTGTGTTGAGACTGACACTCCTAATTATGGAGGCTCCTCAAATGAGTGACCTTGGGAGGTAACAGAAATATACACAAACATAGATACCTGCGCACATTCACAAAACTCGCATTTTTTTTACAGTGGAAATCACACAGAGGTATTCCCACAGCCGCCTTCTCTCTCATGACTGCCATCTATAGGCTCTAGTGTCATCACAGTGTGTACTAATGGTCTGAAGCTAATGACACAACATACAGAAATCCCCCCTTTATTATGTCCCATATAACAAATATCAATTAAAAATTCTGACACTGACATTCAAGGACACCTTATTATTATGCGAAAAACACCACCCATACCAGCTGTTGTCTGACATATGTCTGAACAGACTCAATCACTGTTCGCGAATCTGCACAAATTAGATAAATTTCATATGACTTCTTAATGCCTACGAGCATTCACATGTACAAATTAGTGCTACAACTTCATTACCCTCTAAACTTAAGATGCAGACATCCTCTGCACACAGACTCTACAGACAGCTCCTTTTACTAGTCATGGCAGTGACAACCGGAACCAACGTCAACCTCGAAAATCATGTTATATCACCCACACAGAATAAACACACTGCTCACAGTATGCAAAATTCTTAAAAAAAAAAAACAGTGCAGGAGAAGAGAGAACTGAAACACAACAACAATATGGGAGTGAATCCTTATTGCATGCAAATGATGTGCAGTGTCCTCTAGCTCCTCTCTGTGCTGTCAAAATTGGATATTGTGAACTCATGTGCAGAACAGCTCTAAACAGGACAATCCTTGTGTACAAAGCACACATAAGGGTAAGAAACTGCATGTGTATGACAAACAGGAAGCTACATTTCAATTAATGTAGCCACTAAAAGGCTGAGACGTGTTATGATGATTCTTATCCCAGCAACAGAGGCAGTACAGAGAGAGATCCTGCAGCAGAGGCAGCATAACAAACGGTGTGTGTTGGAAAAACACACACAGTTTGACAGCAGACAGTAGACGGTACAGTACCTTAGCAGCAGCGGTTAAAGGACCAATGCAGTGGCAGGTGTGTCCAATAATGATGGAAGGACAGAAGATCAACCAGCAGTAGGACCAAGATGATGGCTATGGCAGCTCTGTAGCATAAAATGGTTCATCAATGCTTGGCAGAAAGAGGCACAGCCAGGCAACGCAGGGAGAGAGGGAGAGAGAGAGCGAGAGAGAGAGAGACAGCCAGCAAGCATCATTCAGCTCACACTACCATGGCTGTGCAGTAGAGCACACACATCAACACGCCCCCTTTCCCTCTCTCTCTCTCTTTCTCTCTCTCTCTCTCTCTCTCTCACTTTCACACACACACACACACACACACACACACATTCGCTTGGTGATACAGACTCAGGCACGCAGGGGTGCAGAGGCAGTGCAGTGCGCAGCAGCACTGAGCAGCATTCCCTTTCCAGGATGTCTTTCGTCTTCCTCTAATCAGACCTGGTCATTCTCTGTCTTATTCTCAGCAGTCACACACAATCCTGTCAGATACCCTTCCAGCGCTGTGTTCCCTTTCCACCCAACAACCACTGATGAACAGCCATGATCAAAGCTGGCAAGGTCATGTAAGGTTCTCTAGCATTCCCTTGGTCTATGCTCATAATTTTGTTGCAGTGTGCTTCTCAGCTTTTTTTTTTTTTTGTCATTTTGCAAACTGATACAGGGACTCTGCCTCACCTCGTCATGGGTCATTATGCCACAGTGGCTCCCCAGAGGCTTGGCTTGATAAAACCTAACTCACTGAACGGTCAGCCAGACCAATCAGCTATCACAAACAGCAGCAACACTATTACCATCCAATCATAGATCAGAAAATCAAGTGCAGAAGGGTATTAAAGGGGATTATTTGGGCCATGGTGGGGTTTTTTTTCCACTACAGGGAAATGAGGAGGAGAGCAGCACAGTGTGTGCAGTATGGCTGCCCTCTGTGGATGACAGTGGTGCTGCACTCTGTTGTGGGAAAAACAGTGAGGAAGAACAGGGCCCAAAACAGAGATGCTTTCCTCAGCTTGGATGCCTAGCAACCACAGCAGCTCCTTACCTCTGTTTAAACCTTCCCTCCCCCTCCAGCGGGACCCTCTCTGCAATCCCAATTGAGAGCCTATATAGCACAACGGCTGTTTAACACTCAAGGCACCTCGACATTGCACACCACCGATGTTAAACGTTCCCGCCCATGTCCTCTGCTCAGTGTGTAAACACAAAAGGGGGAGGTGGTAAGCTCTGACAATGTGCAGGAAGCATACCTGATATGGGCAGCTGCACAGTAGATTATATCTCCACCAGGGCCATGAGTCAAATCACTAAAACCATAACACAGCAGGATTAAAACCAGTGACAGTGGCAAGCATGACACTTTTCAATCATTTGCTACTTTCATCAATCTGACTTTTTCCATTATTACTAAAATATATGCAATAAACGACCTGCAAATGTTGTGAATTTGCAGTAGATTTGATGCCTCTACAAAAATAATGTGACCTCTTACTCAGGAGCCATTGTAATTTCCCTCCTATGACACATCAAAGCTGTCCTGTTAAACAGCATTGTACTCTTAAATTTGGGTCAAATGAGAGACAAAAGACAGAGAATATTAAATTAAATAATATCACTGACTGCTAACATCAAGCTACAAATGGTGTGTTAAGTGGGATCAAGGTATTTGTTTCAGTGGAAAGTAAAAACCTATATTGTGTGTACAGACTACCAAGTGCTGCTCTCAAGTCTATTTGACTCTTTTTTTTTTTTGTAGAAAGATTCTGAGAATGCCTGCCCACCTTAGAAACCAAACCTGTTCAGACAGCTGTCACAGGATGTCAGAAGGCAGAAGAAGTGCTCTAGGCTTGCCTTAACTCAGCTGACACAGATGTGTGGAGGTGTGAACAATTGTTTTGACATTGCATTTTGTGAAGGGTTGTGCTTATTATCAGAAAACAGGAGCAACATGAAGAACAGAGGCTTCTTATAGAACAATTATAGGTACTAGTGCATCAATGACTACAGTTTTATTCAAGTCGACTTATCCGTCAATAAAGTCTAAGTCGAGTCGACTTGTCGTGATGACGTCATCACATTGTCAACAGAGAAACAACACAGATACACGGCGAAAAAAACAAAACCAAAAAAAAAACAAGAACACCCATCTGTCCAGCAATAAGCAACTTGTATTAAAGTTCACTGCAATGTAACAATGTCCACTAACAAGACACAAGCATCAACTTTTTAACCCCAACAAAACAAAGGCTAGTTTTCTGTTAAATTTAACTGAACAACATCAGTAGATGAACATATGTCCACATTTTATCTGGACCCACAGCTCTATAACCGGACTGTCCAGACGTCTGTCACACATCCTCCCTTTTTATATTAAGTTTAAATAGTTTAAGGCAGCGGCCGACAAGATGAACCCCACACTGTCCATGTCATGTTTCGGGGAAAAAAGAGCATGTTGTTTTAATGCGGTTTACTGTGCTGCTTATCACACAGGTTAGCTAGCGGATGCTGCTCGTATCACTCAGGTTAACAGGTACCTCTTCAGATGGCCACGCCGTTTTCTTTTTTTCCACACATGCGATGTGTGTTTTGTTAGCCCACCACAACTGTCTTACCCGCAGGTGTGTTGTTTATGTCTGGTCTGTGTTTATGTGCCGAGAGAGCGAGAAAGTGAGTCAACTTATGCTATGGAATTCGACGTGTCGACTAGTGGACATTTTAGTTAATGCCCTATTATATACACATCCAAAAAAAACACAGAAGGTATAAAAATAGGCAAAGCACTCATTACAGGGACCAGAAATCAGAAATCATTAATAATCCATCCTTCCATTATCTATACCCACCATACCCACTTATCCTCAAAGTGTCGAGAGAACACCAAAGACACGCCAACCGTTTATTACAGGCCTGATACAGACAAATATTCACACTTACATCAACAAGAGTCACCTATGTCCTTGGGTAGAAGAAAACACCATGCAAATACTGGAATGTAACTCCATAAAGAGAGGTTCAACCCAGATGATTATTTCTGTGATCTGCTATGTTACCTGCCATCAATAACAATAGTCTCTATTTAACAACCCAGAGGCACAATAGCAACCATTTTAAAATAGAAGATAAGAGCTTCATATAATCAGGCTTATAAGAAGATTAATCTATTCACCTTGCATTTAATTTTAAAGAGCATTACCATGATTTTCATCACAGCTGTTTGAATGTAGACTGAGCTATGCTAATGTCTCCACTGCTTCCGCATTCCTTTTCTTTGTGGATTCTCTTACTATGCAAAGACAGTATGTGAAGGTAAACTCTTGTTAGTAAAAGTGCAGCACACTCTCCTTTTTACTTGTCCCAACATACAAGTTTACAGCACCTCCAGCAACCATTTATTCAAGGTGCTTAAATCTGCGGACAGAGACAATGTGACCCACTAAGAGGATGATCATTTTGGTGGGCCAACAACCTTTATTTACACTTTAAGGTTACTAGAGACAACTCCAGACTTCACAAATCACAAGTAACACTCTGCAGGGTAAAAGAAAAACCATAAAATGAATATATGGATTTTGTGAAAAATCCAAAGGAGGGTCTGTCCGTCTGTCCATCCATCCATCCACCATGCTTTTTAGTCTTTAATATAGTAAATATATCCTCTCCATACCGTGTCAGAAATGGACAGCCAGTTGCTTTAGATCAGATAGCTGTCTAAAATCACAGCAGAGAAAAATAAGGTACTCCATTTTGCATGATGCACCCTGAAGGATGTTTGCACTGCATCACTGGCCACAAAAATCTACAAGGGTTTTCTTCCTACAGCTGTGTCCTCAACCAACAACTAAGATCCACCACTGAATCCCATATCCCCAAGCACACAAACACCACTCTGGAATGACAGTTTCAATGTTAATCTGCACACAGACACTGTAAAAATATTTAGGCTATTTACCAACCCAGCTGCATTGAAATTCACCTGCTTCATCTCATTTCTGTGTTATGTATTACTCTTGGTTGTGACACAGGATTATGGTACTTAAAGCAATTCAATGTCATAATGATTATGGCTGAAACATCACCAAATAGTTCCTTAGCATCTTGTCTGTCCTTGCCATGGGTTGTCTCATGTCTCAATTTCTTAATCTTTTGTTCTACGTGCATGTGTACCATTAAGATTATGTGTAAACATTTACAATAGTGGACATCAAGCATATTATATGCAGCTTTTTAGGAATTATTCATAATTAAGCATTTATGTTACATAATGACACGTTGGGTAATATTTTTTTCATATTTTTTTTTGGTGGACACATCACGCACATAACAATGAAAAAAATGATATGCTGGATCTGTTAATGGTGCTGATGGTAGAGTGTTTATCGAGGAGTGCAGGATAAGGTCAGATTATGGCTGCAGGCATCAACAAGTGATGATGTTGCTCGTGTCCAGACTTAACTCAGTCAAAGCTTATTCATCGAAAGCTCCGCTTAACATCTCATTCACTAGAAAACATTTTTTTTAAATGCACTTACCTTATGGCTGTTCTTCTTTGTTGTGGTTAACCTTTGTCTCTGGCTCCACAGTGCTTCCTTCTGAGACTGTTTCAGGAGTTTCTCAACCTTACAAGTCTTCTGACAACCCATTGTCCCCTTGGATGTAAAAGCAGATATTAATTCAAGCCACACGTCAATCACTTTATATCTCCATCACAAATTTCCTGTTGGATACAAGTAAGTACCTACCATGACAGAACGGTTTGCACGCTTTCCCAAATGCTTGTCATGGTCAGCAGAGCCAGATGATGTCATAACTCCAGCATGTTCAGATTATAAATATCTGTATTCAGCTGAGTTACATAATAATGGGTGTTGGATTATTGTCAGGACACACAAACAGCAAGGGTAGCACAGCTGCCACAGAAAATACATGTAAATACAAAACCAGCTCAGCTACAGTTGACTTTTTTTTCTTTATAAAAAGCAATATATCTAAATAGAAATGCATCTGAACAGATACTTGTTAAATTATACTGAACAGTAGAAGACAGCAAATTACATTTTTTCAAATATTATTTCTAATATTCTGAATATTGTCCACTGTGCTCATTGGGACCTTAATGTAACCTACCTCAAGAGGTCTACAGACAACTCCTTGCAATGACCACTAACAGACCTTATATGGGCAGCCGTGTGCCTTTCCAAATCATGTTCAAACATGAGTGAAATCAAAACACTATGAATATTTATGTACATGTTATATTTTTGCTTGTTATATGTGCAACAGTTTCAAGCTGTTTTCACTTTGTCATTGTGTGTTAAATTTTGAGGTAAAAAAAAAAAAAAGGTATATCCTCTATTTTAAAATGAGGCTGTAACAAGAAAAGGCCTGGTTATTTGGCAGGTTACACTACACTCAATATATTAACTAACTATACATGTTTAAATGTAGAAAATGCCTGATAATTTTTGCTATTATAACTTAACTTCCTTGGAGGAGTAGTTATCAGTATTTTTTTTTATTGTTGTTGTTATGTGTCCTTGAGAACTTATGAGTGATCTTACAGGTAAAGACTACTGAGCACTGGTAGCTGGTGGAATTGTGTTTTTGGTGGAGGTGAATTATCCAAGTCAGTTTTTAGCTGTATTATCACCACATATCACCACTAGGATAGACCAAAGTATATGCACCACTATTTTAAAATATGGATCAAAATTCAAATTCAAATATGTTTTCAGTCATGTATGTAAATTTTTCATGTATGTACATTTTTCTATGTATTTATTGTCAAAGTCAGGAATGTTCCTGACAAGTCCCTTTTCCACTGATAGTATGAACATTGCATTTAGACCAGGGGTGAAAGTAGTATTACTTACGGACCAGTGATGCACAGGCTGACCTGAAGTGAGCGGGTGCCTGCGGTCACCCACGGTCATCCACTGGTGTGGGTCATTGAAAAAAATTTCAGATATTCAGGTTGCGGTTGGTTGGGTCATTTGTTGTTTCAGGTAAACATTAAAATAACCTGTTAAATCATTGTAATTTAAATATTAGGTACAATTTTCTATTATTATTATTATTATTATTATTATTACATAAAATTTATTGACTGAATTTCTGTGAAAGTGACGTAGGGGAGACTGTGTACAGTTGAATACACTTTTACTTTTTTCACCTTCCACACACAAATTAGACTATGAAAAACACCAAAAATAATTTTGTTTTAAGATATAACATATCTTCAAGGTGTGTGCTAATATAGGCTAGAACCAAGAAATTATATCTCTAAGGTGGATCATTTTTACGAGATAGACTCTCGTTTAGATTTGTTTTCGTTGCTCTATGAACCTTTTTCAACATAACATTGATGGAGCATTGGAAAGTTTCGCAACGACTTTAAAATCAGAGGATATTCTTTGACATATTGATACAAATCATGTGGAGTGAAGTGTAGTAAATAATGCATTTTTGTTAAATCACTGAACTTCTCTGGAGGGAGAAGATGGGGATCTGTCTGTAATCTAGCAAGATTTAGTTTATCAAAATTACGACTCACCTCCAATGACAACGGAACTACAAATGAAGTATATTTTATTAATTTTCCAGTCGGTACTATATCTCTCTCCATTAGCTCTGTTTACATTCTGCACCTCGACTGTACAGTGAATTGTTGGTCACGTGGTATTGTGAAGTCGATACAGACAATCTATATAGTGATTATAAATAGTTCACTTAAAAAAAATAGTTCACTAACGATTCAGACACACCTATAAAATGGCGTGGCCCATATATTGTGCACTATATAAGGGTTAACGAGCGATTTCGGACACTGCCTATGACTTGCTAATTAAGCAAATTAAATGGCCAATAAATTACCCTTAAATGCAGATTATACAAAGTACTCACTGGTTGTATCGTGTGTAAATAATTTAGTTAAGTATTAATGTTGTTGTAAAATCATTTTAGGTGAGTATCTTCTCCATGTGCTGCGCCCTCTATTGACCAGCCACCACTAATAGTATTCACTGTCAGATCTCAGTAGCATTATATTAATAGTGACACACATGTACTTTTACTTGCTGTGTTGTTTGGTTGGTGGCTGTCGTAGAGAAAGTAAGTGGCGTAGTCCAGGGTATATGGAGTATACCTACCTAATTTTCAGTCAGTAGCATCGAGTATCTAAATCTCCATGATGTGCGGCCATGACCCGTCCTACTCTGCCTCCAATTGGCCAGTACTCGCACTGATTAGATTCATTAACTTCAGGCATGAGGACTGATGAACCAATCAGAGGCAGAGTAGGGCGGGTCATGCCCAGGAAAATACTGCTGACTAACGATGACCGTTACCACCTCTGGAACCTAATTAAACCCCTCAGGTGCCAGTGGTAGCCCAGTTGGACTTCTCATCCAAATATTATCATTAGAAACGTGAAGAAGAAAGACAAAATAAACTCTTTTAAAGGAGTGAACTTACTTTCATGAGGTCAGTTTTATGGTGGTTTTCAAACGAGTCACTGTTACTTGTCATATGAGAGAGGAGAGATGTCGCCAATAGTTTATCTATGAGAGTAGGTTAACACTATGAAAGGCTAACGTTATCCTATGCCTGTCTCCTGTTGAATATATTTGTACTGGTGTCCCAGATCAGTTAACTGCAGTAACGTTTTTAAACAGATTAATCATTATAAACTAATACACGCTAATTAATTTTGACATCTATATAGAATATTTATACATTATAATCCATTACATATGTACCAATAATAAATCAAAATGAATATATTACACAACCTGTTATGTTACACAAACTGGCCACGTGTTTTTAAATGGTTTTATTTAATCCAGTTTTACCCTCTCAGTTACCCCAGAGCAGGGGTGTTCAAACCTCGAGGACCAGTATCCTGAATTTTTTTTATATATATACAGTACAATATAAATAAATAAATTACTAATTAAAAAAATATATGGCGAGTTGACAACTATAATCCATAAAAGATATGAAACATCGAAGCTGAAATTTAAATCCTGTGATCCGCTGTGATACAATGCCATAATCTGGGATTCCATGCACAAGTGTATATTTCATGTATGAGTCTAGTATCTAATTATGTTTCAGATATTTTCCATGACATACATAATGTAGCTCTGTACACCATAGAGCTATTAGAGCCTTTTCCAGAGGTCATAAATCCACAAATGCAGTATCAGAGGGGAACATTTAAACATCAGACATAAATGCCAAATGCTTTGGAATAGACTTCACTAAAATATATTTAATTAGGACATTTTACATGGTCACCTCTGGGCTAATGAGAAAAATTCCTCTTTTTATTTGAGCCCAATGTCATACATTTCATCTGTGATATTCAAATGATCCTTACATGCAGAGGAAATGGTCCCTAGATAAATTGCACAAGCAATACTATGAACATTTTGTCTAATAAAGAGTAACCGCAATGACGAACCTTCTATAAGGAATAATTTACACAAAAGATAAAGATCATAATGTGCACAGCTACATTCAGGAATATCACCTCTCTCCACAGAGATCTGCAGGTTTAATGACACTGCAGATGATAGACTGACAGCACAAAGTGAGATTCATTTATTGCACAACTGCTCTGTTATGTTCCCGTTTATGTTGAATTCTTATTGTCGGATAATATTGGAGTTTTATTTTAGGAACAGGATTGTGGTTTGAAATGCTGCTACCTGAGTAAGATGACAGAATGTTTTGTTTGAGACTGAGTGCCAGATGAAATTTAAATTGTATTTTAATGTCACCACTGCAGCTGTGTTTTGGGATGTCTCATAAAACAATGAGGGTTGAGTGTTTTGTTTGAAAGAAATTAAGTCAGATGTATTCTTTTTTTTTTTTACATTATTAAGTCACAAATTATACTCTTTTTTGCTTTTTGTCAGTTAGTTTAACTTCTAGTTAGTTGAACTTTTATTGTAGATTTAGGTCAGCTATATGATAAATTACTTCTAATTGTTGATGAAAGTGAAATCAAAACTCCAGTGTCCACTGTCTTCCCATCAGGTTTCATGAAAGTGGAAATATTATCCCACCAACAGGCCTGACGGTTATTACTGGTTAATAACGAATCAAGAGGATTTGAGTTAACAATGATGCTTCTGTATAATTGTGATAATTGTCTCAATTCACCAATTTTGTCATGATCATATAATTTTCCTCCATATGAGTAGCTCTCTATTCATGACACTTTTCTGATACTAATTGAACACAGAACTAGTATATATACTAGTGTTAATAGACTTGACATAAGGTTATATTCAATTCATCACATTTAAGTGTTTTAACAGCCCTACCTATCAACAGATAGAAAAAAACACAAGTGACCATAACAACATTTGGGTAAGATTCTGTTACATTAAAAACAAACCCCGCCCCTCAAATCGTATTGTAGTTTATTTTGGCATTGAGCCATCTGATGTTATTATGCATGTGTGTCCTGATATCAGCATAGCTATAGACATCATAGACAGATTTTGCCCTGTATAACTAAATGGCGGTGAAAAAAATGCTACCTTTCCCAAAATCTCACCACATCTATTGTGTATCACTGGCAATCTATAAACCCAATTTGGGATGAACTCAACCAATAGTTTTACTCCTAAAGTAGTAACAAACATAGAAACAAACCAAATCAATGCGTTGATTGATTGCATTTTTGATTTTTTTTTTTTTTTTTTTGCTTAATTCAAACAAAAAAAATTGCCAATGGAACAAGTAAAGACTATTTTTGTGAGATTTCCTCAAACAAGATTTAAGATCTGTTGTCTAAAAATAAGTTCTTTATATCTTGCTGAAAAGTAACTATTTTGGTAATTAAGTCTTATTTTAAGCATGAGATATTTTAACTAGAAATGAGAAAAATACCACTTGGTAAGATTTAGATTTTTTTTTGTGTGCACACACACACACATCCAGATAAGTTGTTTATCACATTAGTCACACTCCAAAGTTTAATCAGAGTTCATGATATCAGTTGACTTGACATGTGGGCTCTGTAGCTCAGTGACCTGAAGACATCCCCATGTGCAGTTTTAAGGACATTCACTGGCATTTCACTAAGTGCACCTCTGAAGTTTGCTTTGATCTAATTCAAAGAGAGAAAAGAACATGCCCTGGGGGGGCAACTTTCGCTTTCCTCACTAATCTTGTTTGGTTGATTGCACTGAAGTCAAGCACTTTGTGCTCATTAGTCCACAGCTAAACAACACCCTCTGTTTCTTTCTGTTTTCCCTAAACATGCTGTACTTCCAAATGTTTGGGGTGTGAAAGCAGCAGAAATTCTAACCTATTTCTGTCTGACAAATTCAGGAGCACCGACATAAAGCTATCTGCAGGCATATTTGGAGGCCTATATTGAACCACAAAACAAGCAAACAATTCTATATAATGACTTGCTTTATTTTTATATTTATTATTCGATATAAAATACAAGATATAACTTAAGACAACATAAAAAAAAAAACACAATCGGATATGTCAAAATCAAAATGTATGTTCCTGAAATGTCACCAGGGCATCCAGAAGTCTTTCTATTACCGGCTTTTTTCAAATGTTATATTTCAGTCATCACACACAATAATTTTGATCAATACAACTAAAATTAAAGTTTCATATTTAAGTCTAAAAAGGCACTTTTCTTAGGAAAGTGACACAAAGCATATAACAAAAACATTTTAATAGTGCATGAGCTGGTAATTTAGTAGTATTGACTTAAGTGTATTTCTCTAGTTCTAAGTAAAACCTGAGATTTTTCAGTTTTACATTCAGTTCACATGAATTTCAGTAAATATACAAAAAACAAGAGAACATACCCTTTAGTAAGAAAACACAAATGATGATGACAATTACAATCATTACAGTTGTTAAATTTTACAACCAATAAAACTGATCTGAAAATGATACTCAACATGAAAACATGGCAGAAATGCACGATGAACACCAGTATACGTGTCAATGTGGAGTTGTCAGCATTCGTTATATTACTGCTGACAGAAAAGGATATGGAGGCAGGATGCTTTATTACCCTTATAGAATTTCTCCAGAACAGTGAATCATGAGGTTTGATGTAACTGGTGCAAAGTGAATTGCACACATTATACTTACTGTTTGTCATTGTGTAATGCTGTAGGATAGTGAATGAAGTAGTTTCCAGTTTTATCGCTGTGGGATCAGCTGAGTGCTGTGATGTTTAGAAACATGAAATCCATCACTCAAGGGCTCCAACTAATCTAACGAGTAAAATGAGGAAACCAGCAATCCCATGCATGGCAAGGCTGAGAAACTTCTGGGAAAAGGAAATAAACAATGACAAAAAAAACATGTGAGATTTGCAAGACTAATCAACTGAACTGGTAAATACATGAATAACCTATTTAACCCATTAAGAACCAGTGGTATTTTTGTATCAGTTTCCAAATGTGACCCCATTTAAAGGGGTCATATTCTGCTAAACCTACTTTTATTATTTTTTGGTACATTTATTTGTCCAAAGATTTGAACCCTCCAGGTGCTGCAAACCTATCATTATCATATTAATTTTGTCAAAAATCAAGTGGATTTCTACTACTAATGAACTGATATAGATTTTTTTGGGGCCCATACTTTTTTTTTTTTTTACATCAGCCTTGGCCTGTGACTGGTACAGGCTGTCAGTATTTCTAAGACAACATTTGGAGTTGATAAAAAAAAATGTTGTCTTTCAAATTATAACAAATTATACAGAGCGTGTTTGGTCTGTGGGAATCACCCGTCACAATAAATCCATATTTCAAGTACAATTCTTGGTTATTGTCTGATAAAAGCTTTCTTTTTCTGGGAAGTTGTAGGCTCGTCTTCTGTCTAATTCAGTGGGCCTTTTCCTATTTGAAAATAAGCTTTCCAAAGACATCAGTTTTTTACTTATTTTGCTAACACGTGAGTTACATTTTTGGGGTTCAAGTGACAGAGGTGTAACCGAGACAATCTGGTCATTTTTCAAATTCAAAGATTGTTCAGACTCAGATAACGAATAATAACAATAATAATAATAATAATAATAATAATAATAATAGTTATTATTATTATTGGTCCTGGTGGCCTGGTACCAATTGATCCATGGACCGGTACCGGTCTGCGGCCCAGGGGTTGGGGACCATTGCTTTAAGTGGTTTATCTTCAATTATCATATTAACATAAACCAAGTGCCTTCATCCACCATCATTGATCAAACTCCACGGGTTTTACTAGTGATTATAAGTGAACATCCCCCTGGGTCTTATCTGATGACCATGAAAAGATGACAAACTGCATTTTACACCAGTTATATATATGTACACAGCAAATATGGGAGTGTTAAATATTCAATCTCAATGTTAAATAGAGAGTGTTGGTGTTGTATTAATATCACATTGATTTAAAACAACACTGTGCATGGTGCTTTCGTTAAATTAATGTTGTTAAATCAGGGTATTGTTAATATTGCTGTTAAACAAACCCAGATCAAATCACGTAAGAGTTCTAGAGAATGTGAATGTGAAATATTGATAATGATATTAATGATGGTAATATTGATAATAATACAACTGAAAGTTTTTATTTTTTTTGTTTTTGTTTGTATGTACAGTATAATACTGTATTAGGATGTATTGATTGCTGTATTTATACCTTATAAAACATGAATTTGTATATATAGGCTACTTAACGCACGTAATTGAACCAAACGTAAGCGGGGGTGGGAGTTAATAAGCTAGTCTTCTTCCCACTCCTTTTCGAGGTACATTTAATAATGTAAATATGAAATAATATAACTTGTAATTGTAAACTGTTGTTGTAAATACTTTAAATGTAACTGTAGAGATCTGTTTTCTTTTACCGATTTGGATTATATTGTATGGAAATTGTACAGCACATTCTACTTTTTTAATTTTTGTTTTGTTGTTTGTTTGTTTTTTTATTTTTGCTTTTTTTTAAAATTATTATTTCATGTGTCTCAAAATAAACAATATTAAATAAAAAAAAATAAATAAATAAAATGTTTGACAGATTTTGCAGAAAAATTTCCAAGTATTGCCAGATCTCATAATACTTTTGTGAGATCGTGCACTGGATATTTAAGTCTTCAAGGGTTAATGAGCAGATACACAACAGAATGTTACATTTAGTGTAGATAAAATGTTGATACCTTGACAGTCACCGCAGTGGGTCTCATTCAGGAGGTTTAGTAAGTCCAACAGACAGGCCAACAATTAGTGCAATGACAGCAAGCAGGATCAACAGAGCAAAGGCAAGGATAATATATTTCTGCCAAGTGAAAAAAAGGTTGTTATATGAACTTTAGCTGAAAATCCATGAACAGAAAGCGAACATCCTCAGTTATGTCCTATTTAAATTTGTAATCGTTCATTGAATTATCAAGTTTTTACGTGTTGAAGTAAGAGCACATGCTCATGTTAAGCAAGAGTACATACCCTCCTGGACTTTTTCTGGTATCTCACTGCTTTTTTGGTCTCTTCTTTTGCACGACAAATATATTCAACCGCATTGGAGACATTCTTCTCAATGTTGTTGACCATATCACCCTATGAAAAAGATATTAAAAAAGCCTTTATTCATCAAGTTTAACAATTACACAGGGTTTTGTCCATTCACAACTACCACTAGATCCAGAAGGTGCATTTCATCTATTCATATAGATGATATAAATGAAATCCAGAGGACAACATTTTTGTCTTTTTTGTTCACTGACTAAATAATAACCATTTAATTGCTATATTTTGACATGTGGACCATATGAAACTCTCTTTTGAAATATATTTTTTATTCTAATTCTATATGTATGTCAATATATCTACAAACACTAAATCATATTTTTCTTTATATTTAATGTTTCACTTATGTGTATGTTTTTTTCTACCTTTATTTTTCTCTGCACTTGGTTGTTCTCCATTACTGCTATTAACTGTGAAATAAAATTGTATCTTATCTTAAACTTCTACTACAGTTGTGCTCATAATATTACATACCATGGCAAATATTGTGAATGTGTACCATTCATTAAGGAAAACATGAGAGATCAGGCAAAACATTCATATATTCATTCATTCATTCATTCATTCATTCATTCATTCATTCATCTTCTGAACCTGGTTTATCTTCACTGGGGTTATGGGGAGTGCTGGAGCCCATCCCAGTTACCTATGGGGAAAGTCACCAGTTCATTGCAGAGCTGACATATAGAAACAAACAGGCCATCATTGTCATAATCATCACCTATGACCAATTAACCTAACAATGCATGTCTCTGGGTGGTAGGAGGAAGCTGGAGTAACCTGAGGAAACCCACACAAACATGGCAAAAACATGCAAACTTCACACAAAAAGGTCCGTGGTTGGAATCAAAACCAAAACCTGTAGAGCAAAACAAATTTCTTTTGTGTTAAATAGGATTCAAACTAAACTCCCAGACCGCTAAACAATAATAAGCACTAATTTAAACATAATAATAGAAATATATGATCAAAAAGGGTTTGTAAACTTATGAGCACAACTATAGGTGTAGCAACCACTTAATTGTCCATATACAGGAGGCTAATAACTACAATCACTATCAATAACTATCATTATCATGAAGTGCTAACATTAACCCATAAACACCCAGTACTATTTTTTGGCAATTCCCAAATGATTTTTCTTCTCTATATTTAACATTTCTTAAGTGATTTATCAGCTTTTACTATTAAATAATCTTCCTTATTTCGCATTTTCTAATGACAATCAGGTATTTTGATATATTTAATGTACTAATTATATAGATTTTCATAGAAGCAGCAAAAACTTTTAAAAAAAATGAAGAAAAGGTGACATTTTCAGTAAAATGTCATTAACTGAGCATAAACCTAGTATGTCCATCCACTGTCACTAATCCATTGGTGAATCAATGTTGTAGAAAATGACAGTGTTTCCACATTCACTACGTCCAAATGGGTCATAACTGATGACCATGAAAATATGAAAAACTGCATTTTACATCAGTTATTTTCATGGATTAGTAGATCAACAGATATTAAACAGCTTAGATCAGTGGATGGTTTTGGATCTTTATGGCTTAAAAATTAGTGTTTTTGTCTTGGTGGTGTGAAAAAAAAAACAGTTCCCTGAGTCTTGTGTAAGTGTTATCTCCAGGTGAGACTTACCTGAGTTTCTACTAACATTGCCATGTCCATGAACATGGCATGAAGCTCTCGAATGCTTGTCTCCAGACGTATGATGTCCTGATGTCGGGATTCAATCTCATTTAAGGCCTGACGTGTGATCTGTGAATCTGATATGATCTGACGAAGGAGGTTAGAAAAAAAGAGTTATCCAACATCTACTCCACATAAAATCAGCTGCTCTTTTTCACCACTAGATGCCAGTAATATCTACAATAAAAATATACATTACAGTAGAGGTCTAAAAAACTCACATCAGATGTGAAAATCGATGGATTGCCACTTTCTAACATGTCTTCCAGCTCCTCATTGGTGGTCATTCTTCCAGCTATAAATGACAATGTATAAACAGTCATTAAATTAATCATGAAATTAATTTATGCAGCACCAATAAAGTTAATTTGCACCTTTAGCTCTATTACACATATGCTACATAACTATATCAGGTTAATTTACCACTGAATTGATAAAAAAATAAAAATAAATCAATGCATTTACATTGTGAGGGCAGAAAAGCAGAAACATGAAAGTCCTGAGGTAATTCAGAATGATTACATTCATGATATTAAAGAGAGAATTTAATTTAAAATTAAAAGCTGCTATTTATCATGTTTTTAAAAAATGGTGTGTGTGTGTGTATTTATTTTAAATAGTTTTACTTGTTTATGTAGGCAGGACAGTGCATATTTTTGACCCCAACATCCAGATATTTCACCAAAGTAAGATGTTATTTAGACACATCACTGGTGGATTTTATCCTGTTGATGCAGAAAATTTACTTTTGGGGATTTAAAGATGAGGAAAATCCAGCATTTCCTCTTTTCTCTATTTTGATTTTATTTAATTTTATTGCATAATAGAAAGGATTTTAGCAAATGATTCATACAATTGAATAAAAATGGCAAAAAAAAAAATTTAAATAAAAAAAAAAAAATATATATATATATATATAATACCAGCATTTATTATCTTATATTTCAGTTTAACTATTGATAATATATTTTATTATATATTTTCTCTTTCCTATCAGCTGTTCCTGTGATGTTTGGTTTATTCAGGGACAAGGACTGTTTTTGTGACTAAGATT
The DNA here is from genome assembly GCA_020466265.1 of Siphamia tubifer. NCBI lineage: Eukaryota > Metazoa > Chordata > Actinopteri > Kurtiformes > Apogonidae > Siphamia > Siphamia tubifer. Next base: position 28,229,301 of record CM035791.1, on the reverse strand, counting down.
AGAACTGTTGAAGGAGCAAAGGAAATCAGTCCTTGTAGAGAAATAGCTGTTTAAACTCTATAAACAGAAACCTTTCTTTGCCAGAAGCCAACCCCCCTGCTGTACACAACTTTCCCTGAGGAGTTAGATGTGTGCAGGTGTTAACTCTATGTCACACGCCTTTCACGTCGGCTATTCCTCAGAGAGATCCAAGCAAATAAAGCAAAACACTCCGACGTAACAGATCAATGCCAGTGACAGATAATGCACTTCAAACAAAAAAAAAAATAATTGCTTCTCAATGTAAATTAATGCAGCAGAGGCTGAGTATCACATGGCAGTGTCAAAGACAGGTGAACTACTGTTACACAGGCAGCTGAGCCCTCTGCCCGTTTCCGCGGCAACACAAACACACTGAGGCGTCTCTAGTATCAAGCTCTTCCGTCTGCAGTGTGGAGAACTACAGCCTCTCATTAATGCTGGCCGCAGGGACTGGGAGACACTGTTTTTTTTGTTTGTTTGTTTGTTTGTTTGTTTTGTACCTTTCACTATTTTCTCTTATTATTTATTATGTGCCTATTGCAACACATGTGATACACTGCTGGTTTTAGTTTTATTTGCAAGGTTTAGACCTCTACATGTAGATTTCATTATAGCAGCTATTATACATTATATAATGTACATAACTGCATCTTATGTTCAACCATGTTTTCAAATGCATTCATTCAATGGATACAACAAGATATGATTTACTAAGTGCTATAATTTCCTGTTTGGATGGAAGTAAAAGTTTGGTTAAATTGTACTCAGTAAGTGTTTGAACTTGAATTATATTTTCTGAATGAATTGTCAATGCTTTTGTCTGTTTATCCACACAGAGAGGAAACCGGTAAAGTCTGTTTCCTGTTCCTGTTCTAACACAACTTCTGGGTTTTCTTTTCCAGCCTTTTATGTCCAGATTTACAGTTTTACACTTCAGTTCTTAAACACCACACTGACGCAGTATACACTTGATGCTATAAGAGACTATTGTTTTGGTGTGATGAATTTTTAACTGATCAAAACAGTCATTTTACAAACCTTTCATTCTGACCCCATGAACGTCCATGCTGCCTATTATTATTTATCACTCACTTATCTCCAACTGTCTCTGGATTCTTCCTTTGCTTCTTTCCCGAAATGACACTTGTGTCTCGTTGTACTGGGTCATGACCTCCACAAACTTCCTGGATAGCACAGTGTGCTGGGGATAACAGCCACAACACAATGTTAGACGGTTATTTCAGGACCTCCCGCTCTCATACAAAGGAAAAAAAAAAACAGAAATAACAAGAAAGCGTCCCTATCTGAACAAGGTACTGGAAAATGAGTTATATGAGTTTTTCCATGAAAGTGTTGTATAATTGAGGAGCACATCTCACACTGATGCACATCCACAAATGACCCTTAAATGTAAACAATGTGTGGGTTTGAGGAACTGTTGACTTGTCTCCAGGGTGTGAACCATACCATGGCCTTGGGAGTGTGTGTGTGGGGGGGGGGGGGGTACTTGCAAAACACAATACATTATAACAAGTATAGTTACTTGTTTTAGCTTAGACATTTTTAAATAAATAGATGTATTTGCTCTCTTTTTCTTCTTCTTTTATAATATGTTATATGTAGCCTAATGTAGGCCGAAAGAAAAATATAAGTGATATAAATAAGTAACGGTGAATTTGGAGAAATCATATGAATCATACATTAAATAAAAAATAATTGTGTAGGCAATAATACACCATGTTCATATAAATAATACAGCGAATATGAACTTTAGTGTCATTATTATAGACCCACCAACATTTCATAACTTATGGTGAGTTTTTTTTTGTTGTTGTTCTTCTTCTTTTTGGTTTATATTTCATTCATTATTTTTAATGCTGTCTTATTAAATAATGGTTATTTGAAGTGCCCTAGAGCACTATTTTGTGTCTGAGATTCAGATGTTAATTCCTTTGATGGGGTTATACAAAAAAAATAATGTTATGATGTTAGTTATGAATGAATAGAATATGAATGTCTGTAAAACATAATTACATTTTTTACAGAGGAAATGTTTGCATTAGCATTAGAAAATGTGTTTAGTATGTGTGCATATTTCTGGTGTATAAGGGAATAATTATTTTTTAAAAAGAAAGAAAAACAAAAATTGCCATGCTAGCAGTATCACGATATATTGTCATATAGTGTATTGTAGTAATAACATATTGGCAATTTTTTTTTGCCAATATACACCCCTACTCCTTACCTGTGTTTTCTGGATCCTGAAGTCCACAGATGACCTGTTGACTATGTCATCTTTGGGCATACTCTGCTCCATAGCTTCATAGAAGGAGACATATAAGATACAGTAGGACACAAAAGCAGAGTTAAGAACAGCATCTGTTTAGTGTGCTGTGAGTCAAATGGAAAATATTCAGCAAATTTATGTTTCAACTCACATTTTAGTTTTGTTCGTACAACATTGGCGTTTCCTTTGATGTCATTGGTCAGTGCATCCAACTGATCCTTTGTTCCTTCACACACACACACACACACACACACACAAACAGGATGCACATTAGCTTTTATTTGAGGAAAAATAATGTCATGCATCTAATCGCTGCGGCTCTCCCCCTTGCAAATATTGGGTTTATTGTTGGCTTCATGATGTAACTTAGCAACCAGCGTTTGACCAAAACTGCAGGTTCACAGTGCACAAAGCTCAGAACTATTGTTTCTTTCCCTGTGGACCATTTCCACACCATTGACCTTAAAACACTGCATGTTACATTAAACAAAACCACTTTCTGTGAGTGCTCTTCACACACACACACACACACACACACACACACACACACACACACACACACACACACACACATACACACACACACACACACACAATGATTCCATTTTCTTGAAGGATGTTATTTGGCTCCACATGCTTTAGTTTAACTCTTCTAGCTATTAAAAATGACAGAAGTTGATTCTGTTCTACAAACAGCATTTAATTTCCTTCACAAGGTTCTTCTAACCAGCCAACCATTCATTTACAATAAGCAGGAAGTAACCCATTTGTTGCAGGGTTGTTGTTGTTGTTTGTCTCTCTCTCTCTCTCTCTCTCTCTCTCTCTCTCTCTCTCTCTCTCTCTCTCTCTCTCTCTCTCTCTCTCTCTCTCTCTCGCTCTCTCTCTCTCAATACACATTGTTGAATTTGGGAATAAACAGATAGACTATACTTACTGTCATCTGGGTTTGGTGCAGAAAGGATCATGCTGTGTATCTTCCTCACCTCCTCTAGTTGGTAGGAGATCTTATCAATAAGTCCTCGAACTTCCTCGACCTATATCAATCAAACAAAATACATCAACACTATGGATCACTTCATTCAAACCATTGCTTTAAACATTTCAGTGGTACATACCCTTCTGAAAAACCCCTCCATGAAACCATCTCTGTCCACTGTGACCACAACATCCTCCTCTCCTTGCGTCTTGCTCTGTACAGGTGAAAACTGTATTTGTATTTAAGCCACTTTTCTTTTCTTTTTTTTTTGCATCTGTGCCATCTTTATTATCCCAGTACAAAACTATTCAGTTCAAATATGAATACACACTTACAGCAGAAAGCTCAGCAAGTCGATCCTTCATCACACCGATCAGCGCGTCTCCTGTCCAGATAATTCTAATAAAAAGATCATTGGATCATCCTTGAAATTCTCCGTATGTGGCGGATCATTGAGACACTTAGTTGCTCACTGAGGTCAGGCCAGGATGAGGATTAAAATGAGTTTAGAAATAGGGAAGGCCTGCATTAAAAAAATAAAAATAAAGGTTAGAAGTCGAGTCTAATACAATAAAAGGTGTTAGAAAACTTTGTGCCAAAACTGGAAAACTGTTAGAAATGAAATAAAAGTCAAACAGTTGCAGGTTTTTAGCTCTTCTGTGCAGACATTTGTCACCCAACAAACGAGAAAAGACAGTCCGTATTAAAGCTGATTGTCGCTTACAGAGGGATACGCCTCTTTCTCTCTTTTCTCTCTCCCTCTTTCCTTTACGCGCGTCTCTTGGGAATAAAAACCAAGAGTTTAATTCAACATAGACTTCAAGAAAAGCTACTAAATTAATATATGTTTATCTAATGGACACAACAACAACAAAAAAATTAAAATATGCAACTTCAATTTAAATAAAAACAAAAAATATCCAGTACTTTATAATCCAAATATTTTGTGGTTTTATTTTAGGCACAATACTGATTCTGTATTTAATTGTCGTTTTTTTTTTTTTTAAAGGGAAACAACACAAGGCAGTCATGGGAGAAGGTGTTCTAAATAATATATAAGCAAGGATTCGTTGAGGTTATGAAACTAGTGGTGACTTGACCTCACGGTGGCACTATTTACTTTAAAATGTGAAATGAGCATGTGAGAACAGGACATGACTAAAAGTATCCAACACCTGTACGCATCATCCACAACTTTTACTTCACAAGCAAAACATGACACATGGAAATACTAACTGCAAAGCATCATGTTTCTAGATCTAATTCATTATTGTTACTTTATTAGATGATTATTTCTTCATTGGTGTGCTTTTTTGTTTGTATTTTTACTAATTTAATTCTAAAAAATTAATCAAGACTTGAATAAAAAAAAAAATAATAAGCACTATAGTAAGGGTTTTCTTGTCTGAAATAAACACACTATTAGAACCCACTGTCCTAATAATTGTATGTAGCTCCGCATAAAACGAGGGGTTGTCGTTTAATCAAACTCCAAACTAGTCACAAGACGAACTGATAACGTGTTTTTATTTTTAATAAAAAGTGTTTCGAAAACACAATACACGTCCTGATCTCATTCGGACTCTGCGCAATCTCCAATTACGCACAAATAATGCCATTTACGCACAGTTTTAACGCCCCTCCTCAGAAGATCCAAATATGACATCACGTTTTGCAATTCCCACGTTTGGACCAGCATTTCAGTTCGCCTTCAAAGATTTTCTCTCCTGCTTGAGAAAGCATTGTCAAAGAAAGGAGCACTAGTTTAATGTAGAAGTAAAAAAAAAATAATAAAAAAAAATCACGGATTCTTTATTTTTTTCCCCTTTGTGGAAGATGGACTTTTAACTTTGTCATGAAAGAAAAACTTCTGATATTTTTTTCTTGATGCTACAACACTAAGTTATTTCTACTTTTTCTGCTGGTGTTTTCTAAAAATATATATATATATTTATATATATATATTGTATCCATTTTTATTTTGGGCACATGGACTGATCAACAGTTTTCCTCAACTCATCTTGGAATAATGATTCATACCACTTGGATTAAATTTTATTTGGGGATTTAACAGCTCTATGACAGACTGTATCTGGTACAGTTTCCAAACACTATGGAGCTTCCTTTACGAATTCATCTTTTCTCAGCTTTTGTCTCCTGTTTTAAGGTAAGCATTTTATAGTTTTTCATAACTATAGGAACCTTAATATAAATACTAAATAATGTACATCTGGGATATAGCACTGTTAAAAACACATTTTGATTTTATTTGTATTTTTTCACAGGTATATGCCCAAGTGGTGCAACCTGTGAAACATCCAGGTACTCATTAATCTTTGGAAGCCTGGTGGCGTTATTTTTAAATGTTCCGTATTGCTCTGAGTTTGTGTAGTTTAATTGCATGTCATTGTGGTGCTTATACATAACGTATCAGAACTATAATATGAACTGTGACGTCATTTTTCTTCTGTTTTATCACTAACTAACAGACCAGAGGATGTTGATTTGGCTTTTATTCCTGTAATTAATGAGATTTGTCTGTAACACAGCTGTTTGATTCATTAATATCAATCTTTTAATCCCCTGAAATCCAAAGTGGAGTGCCAGGAAAATAGATTTTGAGTAATGAGACAGAGCTTGATTGGGGCAAAGCCCTTTCTGGATCCTTGTTTACCCGTGAACTCTTCATCCAGGCCTGCAGGTGTTGGCCACGGCCTCACATTACTGGCCTCTCGATGATGTGAATGGAATCCATGAATTGTGGGACCGGATTGGAAAGAGACCAGGTTATGTTAACGGCAGTAACATAAGTATGTTCATACATAAAACCACTGCACATACTCATGCAAACACAGCACTTAAAGCCTGTTGCATTCACCATCCACACAAATCATTATAGTTAAATGTAGTTGATATAAAATAGATCAAAGTTTTAGAGGGATCGGGTATGACTTGAGTCTGATGTGTGGAGTCATTCTGAGTTCAGCTCCGTTGCAGGAAGAAAAAGCTGAATGTCTTTCGATGCCACTTTGCACTTCGGCATCACTCTGTCTCATACCTGCGCACCATGTCCCTCCATTGTCTTCTTTCACTGTTCACTTGTGTCATGTGTTCTATGTCTGTAGGTGTGAATCACTGTTTTTCTCCATTGTCTTTGTCCAGCACTCAGAATCCACAACCACACTGTGCTCCCTTCTTCCCATAATTCTTCCTATGTGTATACCAATGACTCTGCCTACACTAACATTTCTGCAACTGTAGGTGAGAATCTATCAGTTCTGCTCACTGAAATTCACTTTTTGCATTATCCACCACCCCTGTGTTGTCTTCTTCTCACATTCATACACCTTAAACTCACCATCTGACTCTCTTGGTTCATTTGCAATGACTTCACTTAATTTATCTACAGTATTTTGTTAGTTTATATTGTTTTAGTGGTTATCCATGTTCTGTTAGCTCCAGTCAAACACAAGGTTAATTCATCTGTTTAGTCTTTTGTGCAGTTTTATGAGATACCAAGAAAGCTGTAAAATCCTCACGCTTTTAAATTAAGTCACAATTACCTCACTATTAAGGCAGATTGGATAATTAGATTTAATGGATGAGTGGAGAACTAATTCTCATTTTTTTTTGCACTATGCCTGACTGGAAGACACTGCCTGTGAATTTTAAGTCAAATGATTCTCTTGGTTTTTGCTTTGCTACAGATATTGTTGAAGGAATGGTCAATAAGGGCATCTTTCTGAATGGTGATAATGGTGGAACATTTCTCCACTTTGGGAACTACCAGAACACTTGCATCAGTGATCCTACTCTGTGTGGTCCTGAGGGTGAGTCCTGATACATTAACGACTCAAATCAAACCATGTTACTGAGAACACAGTCAGTGCTGTTAAAGCACATGATGAAGCTAAACTATTGCACTGATGGCTACTAATGATCCAACCATCATTCTGCAGGGATTACCTTCTCATTCTTTTGGAAAAACCATGAAGCAGAGTCACGCTTTGCTGTGGCCTCTGGAGGGAAAGTTATCTCCAATGGATTTTCCGTTTTCACTAATCCCTACGGAGGTTATGTGGAGTTTTACACGCGAGGCAACAACCATAGATGGAAGGCCAACATCAGAGTTCCAGGTACCGTGAAAACACACTGTTGCTTTGATGAGAAATATATTTTTGCATTACAATACTTTTCTTTTTTAAATGTATGTTCATGGTATAGTTACCTAATGACATTTGTCATGATTCATTTAACCCATAAAGACCCAAAAATCCACTGGCAACCGAGACATCTACTGACTGAAAATGCTAAAAAACATGTTGATTCACTAATCCCATCCATGCATGTAAATAATTGGTGTAAAATGCAGTTTGTCATATTTTCATGGTCATCAGATATGACCCATCTGGATGTTCAGAAGATCCATAGTTACTGTGGAAACACGGTCATCTTCTACAACATTGATTCATTAGTAAAATCCATGGAATTGGATCAGTGACAGTGGATGGACACACTTGGTTTATGTTCACTTAATAGTAGATTTTGCACATACAAAAAAAATCTTCATGTTCTCTGTTTAGATATAATAACCACTGAATTTACTCTGACCTTTTATGAACATCTTATCATTTTTGTGAACATTATATAAAATTCAGTGAATTAAATATAGGAAAATACATAATTTACACTGAAAAAACTCAAAATAAAGAGGATAATATTATAGTAAATGGTGACAAATCAATTAAGAAAGGTTTATATAGTTTAAAAAAAAAATCACTTGGGAACTGCCACAAAGGTAGCATTGTTTTTTTTATTGGTTAAAACATTTTTCTCTTTTTCTCATTTCTAGTCTTGAATAACATTTATGTGCAGTTTTTTGCTAAATGTTACATGTAAACCTGTATGAAAAGCTAAACTTTACAAAGGTTAGAATGTGACCGATGAAGTTAAAGACATAAACTTTATTTTTCAATTAAACAAATTGTTTTGTTAACATGTTTGACAAAAACGGAATAAACCATATGGGGAGTGAAGTCAAACACTTAGAGGTCAGTGTTGTCTTCTCAAATGACTTCTGTCATCTCTGTTTTTGTGTTCGGTTACTCAGGTTTAAGCGTCATAACTCAATTTAAATGTGTGTTCAGTTACAGAGAATTACTCATCATATGGTTTTCATATAGTGAAGCATGTCAAAGTTTTGGGACATAATCTGTAAATATGCCAGATCTGTCTATTCCTGATTCTATCAAGAAAAGCTTTAAGGGTCAGTGAAGGATAAGGATGTTACACAATGCACACAAGCATGTCTGCATATTTGAATAAAGTAAGAGTGCAAAGGTTTATGTGTTTTATGTGTGTGTGGGGGGGATAATGCATCTTGTTATATTACCACATGGTACACATTGCAGATAGTGGTAGTGCATAAACAGAGGTGTAGATTTACCAAATGAAAATAAAGACACATTACAATAATACAATAGAGGATGATAGGGTGAGGAAGAGCCTCAAGTAGTGATGGCTTCAGAAGGTTCATGATGAAAGTGAAAAGACGGAAGGTTTAAACCAAGATAAATCTGAATCGAGTTTGTATTATTCCAATATTATTTATTTATTTATTTATTTATTCACAAAACCTGGGTGAGAGTGCTGAAAACGCTCACAAAAAAGATAATCATTACAAACAATGAAAACCCTGGTAGCAAAAAAAAAATGCAAATGCTAAAAAAAGCAACTAGAATGACAACTGAACAAACTGGGCAAAAAGACAGAAAGTTTAAGAAAAGAAAAGAAAAGAAAAGAAAAGAAAAGAAAAGAAAAGAAAAGAAAAGAAAAGAAAAGAAAAGAAAAGAAAAGAAAAGAAAAGAAAAGAAAAGAAAAGAAAAGAAAAGAAAAGAAAAGAAAAGAAAAGAAAAGAAAAGAAATCAGACTAATTAAATGAAAAACATAACATCACAAATAATGATATTCCAGATAATACCCATAATAAGTCTACACAATAGCAGTTGTTCACATTAATCTGCTGCAACAGAGTGACTGCACCATAGTAAAACATCAGAGGACTTTGGTTTAGTATTCAGAATGTACCTCAGCCTCAGACATAATATGGTTTTGTTCAAGCTAATTTAAGACTGAAGTAGAACATTTAGCATACAATCATTGCTTAGGACTTATGTATTAGCATTGTCATTTATCTACTTCTTGCTATGTAAACATTTACACATCTTAGTTTCATCATGTGTCAAATTTGTTATAGTACATGCAAGTGTTATACATGCTGTGTGTCTACACCCCTGCTCCATAGACTATAAACTATGCATTAACTATATATAATTTATTCTCTTCTTCTTCTTCTTCTTCTTCTCACCAGTAACTTCATCTGAGTAATACCTTAGTAAATGTAAAAAAAAAAAATAAAAATAAAATAATGTTACCATGTAGACAGCCCATTCTACTAGGATGGTTGTAGCTTTTGTAAAGTGATTTTACTCACTTGAGTTAAAAAAAAAAAAAAAAAAAAAGCAAAAGTTACTTGCCAAATTATAAATGTTCCAGATCAGGGGTGTCAAAGTCAGTTTAGGTCAGGGGCCACATTCAGCCTAATATGGTATAAAGTTGGCCACACCAGTAAAATAATATAAATAATAGGATAAAAATGAATAAAATAATGTCAACATAAAAAAATTCTGTGTTTTTGAGTGAAAAAAAAGCAAAATTCTCCAATAAGAATGTTTATATCTACAAATATACATGAACATAACTCGAACAAATATGAACAACTTGTAAATTCTTAAGAAAAACAAGTGCAATGTTGATGATATTATGCTTTAGTTTACAACTTACAGATCACAATAGATCGGCAAATATACACAACATTTAGTAACAGGTTGAATATTTGTAAAATTCCACAAATATTTCAGGTTATTCAATTTTTTTTGTCAAAGGCTAGTCTTTTTTTGTACTTTATTTTACACTAAAATAGAATGGAAAAGTAGTTTAAGGTTGGTTTCAATTATTTCCTGGTTATTGTGATAACATTTTACTAATCCCATCCACTTTAGACTAAACTGACATAAAATGATTTGAAGTTCCTTGATTATTAATATCATCAGTGTAATTTTTGCATTTTCACACATTCATACCAGGGGCCAGATTGGACTCTTTAGCGGGCCACATTTGGCCTCCGGGCCTTATGTTTGACACCTGTGTTCTAGATAGTATTCCATAATGCTTGAGTATTAGGGGCTTAATAGACTTAGCTTTTAAATATTTTCCTTTTCCCTCTGCTCATATGCAGTATTTGTTTCAACTGCTACATCTGACAATATAATACATTTTTAACTCCAGTTTTTCTCTCTGTTTAGGGCCTTTTTGGACTCACATTCTCTTTACCTGGACTAAGATTAGTGGTCTGAAGGTCTACATCAATGGGACTTTCACTGCTGGTGACTCAAATGGCACTGTCTCAGAAAACTACGGTGACCCTCACCCTGACCTCGTCATTGGAACAGGCAATGGCCGGTCATACAGTCACTACGTAACAGGGGCCTTTGATGAATTTGTCATCTGGGAAAGAGCCCTTTCATCTGATGAGATTATGCTTTACTACAATGCAGCCATAGGTAGGACATCAGAGACCGCTGCAAAGTATTTCCTGTCATTCTACAATATGGCACATCTATTATACTACTTCCTCCCTGTCGACCTCAGGTTAAAAAGCAATTTCCGCCCAGATACCCATTACATTCCGTCCACAGCTTTCATGCATAACAACAAAATATTAAACTGTACAAGTACACCTCCCTACATAACCTTTGCAAACAACATTTTCATGACCTTTCACCATGTTAGTACAGCCGCTCACATACTTCTCCCTTATATGTTGAGGCATGTTGGGTTGGAAGGGGCAGATCATTCTGATTCAATGTGACAGGTGACAACATACAAGGACAAGTCCCTGAGAGTCCATCTGTTTTTGGTCCTGTTTTGTGTATCATGTTCATTACATAAAGGACAAAATGCATGTTAACATTTATTAGAATTGTAATGGGTACGTAGGCCAGAGAGCCTTTTGTTTTCTGTAGTGGCTGTTATGTTGAGTGTAATCTGCCTTTTGTTTCAGCACACATGCATGTGTCCGTATGTGTGAGATGTTTCTGAACTTTAACTGGTAGAAGAAAAGCACACTGCCGCGATTTCTCCTCCGAAGTCGTTACCAAAAGCAATATATTCCACAGGCCATTACCAGACGCGAAGAGCCTGACTGTTATGGTTACAGAAAAATATTTTTACTTCTCCAGAGCACACATATAAAATGTTGCATTGAACCAAAGAAGAGCAGGACTGGTGGTTCAGACTGATGCTTCAAACATAGCTCCATATAAGGCCATTTTCCTCGTAGCTAGTTAATGCTGTTTTTATTAAATGACAGCAAAGACATAAAATGTATCTTAGCTTTGCACAGAAGCTAGTGACACGGTATTATGTGGTTCATTATTCCAGTTTTGTGGAGGTTGTAATCTATCTCTTTACATGATTGGGCACCTTCCAGCCTTGTAAACTGCTGAAGCCATATGGTGATAAAATCCAGCTACATTATTGCAGCTTGCCTGGTCATATTCAACAACGGGTCTTAGAACAAAATAACAACATTGTTCCTAAAATAGAAGGATTACTGTTTGCAGTATTTGCCTTTCTGAAACACTTATCAAATGGTATCTACAGTACATACATTAAATATTATGTAGAATGATCTACACAGGTGAGTGTTTCCTGTCTCAACTTCATACTCTGTTTTATGTGTTTTCTTTTATAGGACAAGCCATGGTATCTATTACGACACAGAGTGTCACCGAAGAATTCACCTCAACCTCACCAACAGTTGTAAGTTCATCAATTCTGATCTTGCACTACTTTTTAGTCAAAAGAAATGAATTGTAATTCCTAAATATTGTACATGAATGATCCAAATGTTCTCTTTATATACAGAGTGTGCCAAATGAAGACACAAATAGAGGAAAACAAATAATATGGATCCGTTGTAATTCAACAGAATGAACAATTCATTGGTTATTAAACTGTTGCTTTGTTTTGAAGTTAAAGACAATGAGAACACAATGCATATTGACAACACATGCGGATAGACTCAGACTATTTATTAAAGGGCTTTGGAGGTAGATAAAGAAATGGAAGAAAGTGGAGACAGCTGCTCAGCACTACGCTAAATGACTCCCTTTAGGACATGAGACTGAAATCGAGCAACACTGAATCATTTGTCCAAAGAGAATTCCCCAAACACAGGCTATCAGTCACATTAAACATCCTGTGTATGTTGGAACTCCGTACTCTTTCAGAAATAGCCTCCTGATCATAAACTTCATTTGATGCCTGTTGTGTCGTATCCCCAGAGAGCCACTGAAGTGAGTCCTCCTGTTGTCAGCAGTCAGCGCGAGGATGTGCAAAGCTCCCAGGACCCAGGCACTATGCCAGTGTTGGGCTTTCTACAGGCACTGCCCAATAGGACCATTCCTCACAACACCGCCAACAACCTCACACAGGTTTTGGAGCACATTCAAATACATGCACACTTACACATAACTTGCAGAACCAGTTCACACACAGACACGATGCCCACCCATGTGCATATGATGCAACAGTTCCGTGATGTCCATTTTCTTCCACTCAGGCTTTTCTCAAAAGTGTGGAAGAAGTGCTTTCCTCTCCGGGGTTGCCAGAGGTAAATGAGTTCACACTGTTGTTGTGCAATGTCCAACATGACATAATACAACATATGCAATGTAAAGACTTAAACCCCAGAAACTTAACAGAGTTACGAGTATCACATTCAAACACGGCATATTTTCAACACAAGTATTGCCAGTAAAAGTAACATTACCTGGCACTGATCATACAGACTTTACATGCATGAGAAAGCAAACCATAGTGGTGTAAATTTGGCTATAAAGTGTTCAAGAGTATGAAGTGTAAAAGGCTTTTGAGTCTAAGTTTTCAGTTTCCTGTACTGTACACTAATCCAAGCCAAAGCTCTGCTCTCATATACAAACACATTGTTGCCATAAGAAAGACATCTGAGCAAGTGTGTGGTTTCAATACACTGAGTTCTCAGAATCAGCATGGATGTTGTTTTAGGAGCGAGCTGAAACAGATGTCCTCGTATGAGAACACATGACTTGGACAGTACAATGTTTAGTAAAGATTACCCTCACCGTTCAGACTGCTGTGTCAGAAATTTGTACTCTCTATTATGTAGACACACAGGTCAGTGTAGACCTTAAATGTTTTAATTAATTTAGATCATGGCTGTTAAACTTTATTGTCCAGGGGTCGGTAAAAGTAGCATTATACACTGGAAAAAAATCTAAATCTTCCCAAGTATATTTTTTGTCATTTCTGGTCAAAATATCTCATCACACTTAAAATAAAACATAATTACCTAAAGATGAACTTTTCAGTGAGATATGAGAACTTTTTTTTTTTTATACAATAGATGTTAAAAATCTTATATAAAGAACTCTTATCAAGAACTTTCACTTGTTCCATTGGCAGAATTTTTTTCTTCTCTAAAAATCCTTGAATGAAGAAAAAAAACTGGTTAAAGGGATTATAATTTGCTAAACCCACGTTTATTAGTCCTTGGTACATTATTTATTTGTGTATTTGGATCCTAACATAAAAAAAAAAAAAAAATACTAATTAATCCCTCCAGGTGCCGCAAAGCTATCTTTATATATAAAAAAAAATTGGCAAAAAATAGTGAATTTCTACAGCCTATTATAGTTCCTTCTTAATTTGTTACATTTTATAACTAGTTATATCATGACATTTGCACATATAAGATGAAGACTTCCGACAAACATTTCCCTGAGTACAATATACTTGCAGTATTGAAAATATGTCCAAACTTCAAGCCAATTACCCAAAACGTTTAGTTGTTGGTTGAACGAGACAGAGAAACACAGTCAACAACCTTGAGAGGGTGGGGTGTAAAGTTGCTCATTTGCATTTAATTAAAGGGCCAGTGCTCCAAACAACCTTCAGAAATGGGGTTGAAGATGGACCCATAGACCCATTAGTGAAGAATTCAGACCCAAGCGTAGCATTTATAGTTCACGTAGACCACAGGGAAGTGTTTGAAAATGCATAATCCCATTTAAAAAAGGGAAAATATCATTCATTTAGGTAGTATTATCAAAAGAAACTGATTATACTGTTTATATTTCTATATTATAGAGCCAACAAAGAGAACCAATTGAGGAAACTTTATAAATATAATAAACAGTAGTGACAAGTGAGGAAATTGCCCAGAGTATCTACCCTGAGTCACAATCATAAGTTACCACACATGATGATTCAAATGTTAAATTTCCATTTTCCAACATCACCCATCTTTTATTGTTTTACTCTACTTCATGTCATCCTTTATTACTGTTAAATACTTCCAGAGGCAAAAGTTATATGCAGTTGTGTTCAATTTTATTATAACTCTGTTTGTGAAACCAGATCAAGATCATTTCACAAAGTTATGTATTACATTAAAACAAATTAAAGTCATTTGTTTGTTTGTCATGTTATTTTTTTTTATTTTTTTTTTAAGTCTCCACTTAGTTAAGACTATTTTATTCAATTTTAACTTCTTCAGATGTGATACACTTTATGACACAATGTTGGACTGTAATAGCAGTGACTGTGACTACATTGTTCTTGTTTATTTCTGTTGGGTCATTGTTAAGCAGCATTCAAGCCCTGTGGTCAGTGGACTGATTGAGACCGTGGACAGAGTGATGGAACACATGGTGACTAACCTGGAGCCCAGCCCGAAGACTCTCATCTCCCTGGGTGGAACAACTTTTGTTGCAGGTCAGTTTAGTGTCAGTGGTTTACATGGTGACTCACGGTTTGTAGTTTGTGTAGACACAGTTAAGAAATTAGAAAATGAGAGAACGCAGCTCTGACATCATTCGTTTTCTTATTGGGAGGACAAATGCAGGTCAGATAAGCAGAGATCGACTCCCTCCATCTTTTTTCCCCTTCCCATTTCTTTGCATAATATTTTGTTTGCCAGCAGCTTTTGTTGTATCTTTCTCCCTAAGGTCTCCTCACATCTATGATCCACCCCTGATAATACATATTGGCCTAGTACATGCCTCTTAGTTTGTGTCTCTTCTATGCTGTTCTCATTGTTTCACCATTTTTATTTTTATTTTTTTTAACCTCTAACCCTGTAGATTACTCTCTGATGAAATTCCCCCAGAACTACAACCTGCCTCATTACCGCTTCCCAACAGAAGGAAAGAACTACATCTCAGTGCCTGGAGAAGCTTTTGCCATGCAGTGTGAGCGTAAATATTACAAATTAAAAATGTTCACTAACTTTAGTCTGATGTGGAAAAAAAAACAAAAAAAAAACAGACCTTTCCTTTCTTGAGCATTCTCTGGTAGCTTTTCTAAGTTAAGTGTGAACACTGTGCATTAGCTCTGTACTCATTCTGCCAAGAGAAAATTGTCCAGCCGGGAGGCTCTTATTATTAGCCTGTAATTTATTATGCTTAGATTTAAGACTACTAACATAGCATACAGTGTAGAACAGGAGTGCCATGAGAGCTTTTGTGTGACTTTATGGTACACTGTAGAAATCCAGCTATGACTTTAATGTTTGGCAGTTACTCTTTTATTCAAAACAAAAAGAAAAAAGAAAGAGCACTTTTTCTCCACTTTCCTGTATCATTAAAAAGAATTGAGAAGAGTAATTATGGTACGCATTAAAACTCTTAGTGTTCAGGTCAGATTCTTGGCTCTGCCCGGTCACTGCTGCACTCTGTTACTATACAAACACTTGAGTAAACTGTTTTTTATAATTCATTAAAATACTTTTATCAGAAATATGTTATTGCTGACAAATTTGAGCCAGGACCAAATAAACTTGTGTGAATACCTGGCTGCTGTTTTTATATGTTGGTTAGGTATACAGAGGCAGGGCTACACCTTGGCATTCTATGATAATTTACTGCATTTTATTTTTTATTCCTCTTCTTATTTGGAGATTTGAACATACAAAAAGGTTACAAAGTGTTCTCCTGTAAGGCTTGACAGGAGGCAATGTTTTAAAATTTGTTTTTTGGAACACTTAAACACTGTCGCAGTACATATTTGACGTCAGAAGCAGCAGCTAAGAGTTGAAAGCCTTTGAAAAGAGGAACATGGCAATTATGGATTTTCTCCAGTTTCATTGTTTATCTTACAGTATTGAAGTGGGACCAGGCTGTACGATAAGTCAGATTAGAGTAGGGGGATAAGACCCCCTGCTACAGTGGTGAAGTCACAGTAGTTTAATGAGACTTCCCGACATCCATGTGGTTTGTGGCCCTGTCTCTGTCACCTTTGTGTGAGAATATAGCTGTTCTATTAGTCTGCCGGTGCCAGCATTAGGCGGCAGGGCAACGTTAATTAACTTCCCTCCTTTGTGAGCATTTTAACAGAACTACATCACATTCCTCGCCTTCTTTCCATTCATTTCACCTCCAAACATGTTGTCTTTTTTTTTTTTGCTCAGCCCAAACCACCATTGTTGGCCTCTACTACCACAACATGCACAACTACTATAAAGAAATCAGCCCATATAAGACCAGGTAAGAAATACTGGAGTATTATCAAAAGTCTGATTGTTTGGGGCTACAGTTTTGGTTAATCCAAGGAAATCAAAGAGAATTCCCAAATTAAATTTTAGACGTTTAATGGAATGATTAAAAAAAAAAAAAAAAAAAAAAAACATCTATTGGGCTTTCCTGTTTGTACTTCCTGCGTGGGAAATCAGGTCCAGAGGCACTAAGGCGCCCCTGCTTCCTGAACCACAGAACAGCTGATGCCTGGGGACAGGGTCTTATCTGTCCTTTCTCATATCTCTCATCTCACCACTCAACCTCCACTGACTGATACACCCTGCTATTAGCCCTCCGCATTCACTCTCCTCCCCTGACTTATTGTCTCATCACCGGAGCAGCTTTTTCCAATGTTTATTCTTAGTAAAGTTGACATAACACTGATTAAGCAGGCTATTTTTCCCCACTTTTGACTTCTTTGCACCTGAAATTAAAAGTTTCCAGTATGTGAAAGAAGATCTTAAAATGTTAGTGACTGATGACTTTTAATATAACATTTCTTCTGCCCAACTTCTCATGATAAAGAGGTGATGCTTGTATGATCCCCATGTCACATATCAGATGACCCTGAAAAACTATCAATGTCATGTGGCTCTTTGTCTGGTGATTAATAATATTGACAGAAAATCAAAGTCTCACATGAATGCTACAGTGTTGGGCTCATGTGTAACACTTATGTGTCGACGTCTGCGCCAGATTACAGTAGTTTTTTTTTGTTGTTGTTCACTTCATCTGTGTTACTCTGTCTCTGTCTTCTTAACTGTGTGTCTTATTTTTTCAATCTTATTTCTTGTTTTGTCTTTCTCTCTCAGGATTAATGAAGCCACTGATTTCAAGGATCATAAAATACAGGTGGCGAGCTGCTTAATTTCTCTGAAAGTGGAGCCTTCCCCAGCCCTGTCTGTCAACCTGTCTGGGGCCCCGCTTATTAAAATTGTCCTCACCCACGCCCTGGTAAGAACTGAGTGCCTCATATCTTTACCAACTTCAGTGTGAGTCAGGAATATTGGGAAAATGGAGTAGTTAACTTTTCCACGGCTGCAGTTTTTGGGTGTGGGACACCCACCTTATCAGAGGGAAGCAGCCACAGCAGTACCCCATATGAAACCTATCAGCTCTATTTATAGTGTTGTCTTATGTAAGAAGATGAGTGTCTATCACTGATTGAGCATTGTGCAGCTGAGCACTCACCAGTATAAAGAGCACACCTACTTTTCATTAGTCTTCCTAAACTTTCCCTCATGGAGCATGTGGCTTCCAGAAAGCAAACTGATTATAGACATTGAACTGTGGGCTTGGGGTACTTAGAAAAGAACAATGACTTGCTTTTATGAACAGCATTTTTTTTTTTCACCACTTTATGACAGGGACTGTGCCAGTTTTCCATGGGAAATGCATTGGAAACACATAGAGAAAATTAACTGAAAAATGTGTAGCGTATTTGCCTGGTGCAGAATAAAGTCAGAAATGTGGCAGTACACTAATCTTTATACGATAAAATAGTTCTGAAAGTGATTTTTCTATGAATGCATTGTGGTAATGACTTATTAGTTTATCTTACAATGGTAATTAGAAGTTTGTTGACAAAACCAGCTGACTAAATTCTCACTAATGTAGTTCTGTTACATTTACAAGTTCTCCAAGGATTTTCACTTTCTATTGCAAACACATTTGATTTCCTCTCAATTATAAGAGCAGAAATGAAAACCATGCAACTTCATGATACCATGGCAATATTGTTTTGTTTTTGCCAGTGAAATAGATGTTTATGCTGTAATTACTTGGCCCTATACTCATGACAGTGATTACTGTGTTTGTTTTAACCAACACCATGGGAAAAAGCTTATAACCTTCTTTGTTATGGAGGCACTGGAGAAGCTCAAAAGCTCTGCTGCCTGTTAAGTCAAGGTATTTCTATTTCGGTCAGATTGCCTTTACTCTGATGAAATGATAAATCAGACTTCTTTCACATTCTTTCCTCTCTAGCCTATTAAAAATAGGCTGTTAAACATATTACTAATGCATACTGTTCTGATTGCTACAACTCATGCCAGCACTTTTCTGCTTAAGTTTGCTACAGAACTTTGACGATGATTTATATTTAGGAGCCTCATGGTTATTTGGCACCCAGCACACTTGGCTGTGAACCTGTCCAGAAAAAGGGTTATTTTCTTATAAGTGGCTTGCTCTACAGACCTGTTGTAGGGATTTAGTTAAAAAAAAAAAAAAGACTATTTTTGGAATTGTAATGTCTTTGGCAGCTGGTGGATACTTATCACCTCCCTAACTTGGAGGCAGGGAGGGCTGCACTCATAGTACAGTATGTGGCAGACTTTTGCGGTCATTGTTTATGTCACTTTTTACTGTCTGCACAAGTTAAACTTTAAAAATGTCCTCAAATGGCACCAGTTCAGTGCCCCAAAGTGATTTGCTACTGACCTCAGTGTTTATCCACACAGACAAGACAAGTATCCCCTGCTTGTTGAACTTCATTAAAGCCTAGCAGTGGGGCTGAATGTGAAGAAATCTGTCACCTTTCCCATATGTCTCACTTCTTTTCATGGCGTCATGGTTACAGCAAGTCCTTTATGCAATCTCAGTTGTACAGTACAAACACTTACATACAGCCATGGCTCAGACCCAATGCTGTCCATTTCCTTTATCTGACACCTGCCGTGATAAAACGTATCGTACCCTGAATTAATGGAGTCTCTATCCTGTGAAAAACCTTGTGTCATGGCAGGTAGCCACTCACTGAAGGTCAGATTCATGCAATTGGTGTCTCCATGACCTTGCACTGCTGATTGATGCCCCTTTAGTTCACTGAATCAACCTGCTGAGGTCATGCCATTCCCAGCTGACTTGGTCAGAGCCAAGGTGCCGCCATTGCGAGTTGTGTGACGTGTACTAAGTTTGATATCCAGACAAGGTGCTATCGCGACTGCAGGGGACCCACAAGCTTTCTCACGCCATTCGGCTGCCTTGTTGATTGGACCCTGGCTCCAATAGTGATTTATTACCAGTGCCTGACTGCAGTTTAGTTGGAGAGGTACGAAGGAGAGGAGAAGAAGAAAAGAAAAAAACGACAGTGGGAGTCATCAGGGTCTTTAGTTAAACATTAATACATGAATAAAAGGGTCACACCTCCTCCTTGTCCCTCTTCCTCTTTCAGAGCATCACAGTGATGGTATGAAGGGAATGAATGGAAAGATTGATTTCATAACCAAAGCTGAAACTAGAAGGATTTGAAAAACAGATTTGGGCAAGGGGCCGCATTTTACGGGCTTATAAAGCAGTGTGTTAGTTTAGTGGCTTCATAATAAGAGCCACTGTAAATTGTGGAATGAGTTGGCAGTACTGGAGGAGGCTTTAGTAAATGAAATCAAATCGTTGAAATCATTGAGAATAATACCTGAATTTTGCTAAAGTGACACAAAATCTGCCAAATAACAGGTGAGAAAATTTTCATATCGTTTCGTACACTCTCTCCAAAAGAATGCAAAGGGGCAAATTTACTGTGAAGGAAGGAAAAAGGTCAGAGTAGAAAGGGAAACTGGGTGGCTTTTGTTTACAAAGATGTCTAGACTTGTTGGAGCTCCTTAATACATACAGAATATAATAGATTAATTGTTCAGCAACTTTGAAAATAACCAAGTAAAGGTTATTTAATACTTTCTGATACGCACGCTTTAATCATTAAGTCGTGTGAGCCAGTACAGATATCAGTCCTTTCTGCCACAATAATAACCACTCTCCATTGCCAGTCTTTTTATAACTCCCAGCACACGCCCAGCTTAAACCTTGTGGGTGAAGTCTGTCCTCCTTCTCACTCTCTTTCTCTCTCCCAGCCTCCCACACCCATAGAGCAACCCATATACAAACACAGGCTATGTGAGCCAACATGCTGATCAATCACAGATGGAGGTCTGGCTATTGCTGTTCTTCTCTTGCCAAAAGTTTTGGATTTGGAATCTTTTTCTTTGCCACTCCTCCCATTTAGCGCCCCCTTTCTATCACCACTCCAGCCTTACGACCACCACCTCTTGCTACGTGCTAAACAAAACAGAACTCTAGTACAAACCCAGAGTATAGTTAATAAGTCCTGGTGCAGATTCTGAGTGTTTCCCGAGTTCCTGCTTCTCTGCAAAGACTCAAAATGTTAATAAAAGTAGAGCAGCGTTTAACATAAAAAATAAAAAAAATACAGCAACAGAGGTAGAACAGATTGCAGAAGTCCCATGTGATTTCACACATGAATTAAGTTCCTACAGTGTTGCTGTGGATTTAATTCCTAAAAGAAGGTCACCCCCCCACACACACACCCTCACCCCCCACAGCAATTCAGTGAACGTCTACCACTCACCTCTATCAGGAAACATCTCCGTAACTTCTAGGATTTTTTAATTGTCTCCAGTTTTCCTCACACTCTCATGCCTATCAACACGTACTGTTGTTTTGAGTGTCTACCTCAGAGACGGAGCTGAGACCACAGCTGCATGTCTTATTACATTTCCCCTGACACCATGATCTCACTCAAGGCCAGTTGTGTTTTTGCATGGATTCGGATTATTACTTCACATACAGTATGTGGATCAGACTTCAGAATGAAAAACGGTCTTAGAAAAAGATCTGTGCTCTATCAGAGGGGCTAGTTTTATCACCAAGATGCTCTAATACAGAGGTCTCAAACATGCAGACAGAGGGTCAAATCTGGATCTTGCCGAAGGGTCCAGTCTGTCCCGTTGGATGAATTTGTGAAATGCAAAAATTACACTGAAGTAGGTTCCACATACAGACAAATCTAATCTCAAGTGGGTCAGATCAGTAAAGTATTATCATAATAACCAATAAGTACACACAACTCTAATTTTTTTCTCTCCGTAAATGTATATATTTTCATGTAATTTTGCTGTATTGACATGAAAACAAACAGTCATTTCACAAAAATGCAAATAACCTGAAGAAATATGGACATTTTGAAATGTCTGAAGTGCAAGTTTACCAATATTCTGCCTGTTATTAAATATTTTGTGTATTACTGTGATCTGTAATTTACATGTTTAAATGATAAACGAAGACCAACATTGTTAAAACTGCACTTCAGTTTTCTTTAAAAAAATAAAGAAAAAAGAAGTTTGTTCATGTTATCCACATTATTTTAAAGGATAGTTGGTAGATAGAAATATTTTCATCTCATAATTGTACTTTTTTCACTCTACAACAAGGAAGAAAGTTTGACACTGACATGATTTCTATATTATATTATTTCACTTCAGATGTGGACCCTGAACTAAAATTTGTTTGAACCCCCTGCTCTAATACTTTGACCTTTAAGAAACTGAATGATCAGATTTTCCTCAAAACCCAGTTCAGGTTTTGAGCTGTGTTAAGCTTGATTTAATTTAATTTATTTAATTTTTTTGTTATTTAGCATCTGGCAGGTTGAGTCATGTTACACCATACCTTATTGTGTCTTTTCCCAGACATGCAGCAGTAAAACGTTTCCTTCCCTTACTAAATTTAACAGCAGTCCATGAGACTTGTGGGAACTGCATGTATAGCCTCTCTGTTGTTGTCCAGAACAATTTGGCCATTGTCAAACCCGGGCGACACCTTAGATATACTCTCTTTTACTGATATAAACATTTCATAAACACTTTTAGCTTTTATACATTACTAGAAAATGAGATTGATGGCTTCTTTTGAACGATATATTATATTATATATATATATATATATGAATGACAAGGACTTTTATATATATATATATATATATATATATATATATATATATATATATATATATATATATATATATATATATATATATATATATATATATACATACATACATACATATAAGGCCTTGTCATTCATTTTTATCTCATCGGTTGTAACTGATATGTGGCAATGTTGTTCTGGGCTTTTGCAGCTGCAGTTATGAAATAATATCTACACCAAATGCATAAAGTGCAGTCCAAACTTACACCCTGGCTCTCTGTTCTCTTAAATATTTGGACCATTTGAGGCAAAAGCAGAGAATCAGTGGCTTATTCAATCACACTGGTGTATAATTTTTCACTGCTTTTTAAATTTAGCTCGACCAAAGCCTTTACTCAAACTTTTTTTTTACTCTAAAATATGCCTGACTGCCTGACTTGTGGCTGCATATTGTTGTGCCAGAGCTGGAGGGAATGAGTGGGTGCATGTAAGATCTAGCCTATTTAGAGATGTGTTTGTTTGCGTTTGATCATAAGTGACTGTGTTACTGACTTAAGTTGAAATGCATTGTTCAAAATTGTTTCAGTATTTGTGTTCCTACATTCATGAAAAATGAATGAAAAACTGACAGGTTGAGTCCAGAAATGAAACCATTGTTCTATTTTGAATAAGATATCCAAAGATGTCGTTGTATTAAAGTCATTTCCATGAAATTTTTAGGAAAGGTGTGAGGTAGATCCCATTAAATTTTGGTGAGCATAGGTCAAAAGGTCAAGGTCACAAAAAATATTTTCATACTGATAAGAAATACAGCAAATCAGGCGAAACATTTGCCAGGGGTGTGTTTTCTTGTGCCTGGTACCACTTGTTTGTTGAGTTGGCATTTTAATAAAATCATTGAAATGTAAAGATTTTTAACTGTCATTTCTATTGGTTAAAACTAGTCTTTGATTAAACTAATTGCACTATACAGTGAAATGGTATTTAAACTATAAAAGCACTCAGAGAGCGCAGACCCCACCAAGGCAGATCAGCCCCCACTCCTGAGAGACATGTATGTCCCGCCCCCTCCACTGATCACCACCAAACTTTTATCACTTGTTCTTTGTGTCAGTATCAACATTTCCTTTCAGCCAAATTCACCCAGAAATTTTTGAGTTACCTTGATAAATAACAAATCCATAAACAAACAAGCACATAAACCCCAGTGAAAACATAAGTCCACCAATTCCTTGGTAGAGTAATTACCAGTACTGCAGTTTCATATGACAGTTTTATGTAATGAGGCTCACTAGAAGTAGGAATATCAAAACTACATTTCATGACAGTCCATCCAGTGAGACCTGTAAATGAAGATTCAGTTAGTGATCTAGAAAAAGGCCAACAACAGATTCATTTCTGCTTTTTCCTTTCCTTTCCTTTCCTTTCCTTTCCTTTCCTTTCCTTTCCTTTCCTTTCCTTTCCTTTCCTTTCCTTTCCTTTCCTTTCCTTTCCTTTCCTTTCCTTTCCTTTCCTTTCCTTTCCTTTCCTTTCCTTTTTTAACTGATGTTTGTAATATTTGCTTGTTTCTTCTTCATTGAAGTGGTGATATGTAGCATTGATATTATTCTCTCAACAGCAGGAGTATCTACACTTAGGACTAAATCCTACAGAAAATCAACACCATGTATCCACATACTGAGCTCATTGTTTATACATGTCTGTATTATGGCATCACCAGATTCTTCCTCAAACTAAAACTCATAAATGTTTGATATTTGCTCAAAATAACACTGTTTCTTGTAACTTTTGCATGCTGCATCAGCTGATAGTTTACATTATAGCTCTGTTAGCTCATAATTGTCACAGTTTAGTGTTGAATCACACCTGGGAAAGTTAATTAGTTCATACAATTAATGTATACCTTTATAAGTTTCATGATCAAACTCACACATGTTGACCAATTTCTGTAACACACTCCATTAATTTCATTTAGACCTATGTGCAGTGGTGAAAACTACAACTGTACTTTTTTGACTATAAAAGTTCTCATCCCATCTCAATTCCTGACACTTTGGATTAAGGCCCTATGGTGGAAGTTTCAACTGAACTACTCCTCCTAGTGATCACACAATTCAGTTGGCAGATACATTCTGGACATATCTTTATAATCCAGTGTTTCTCAAACTGTGGGGGATGCCACAGGCTATGAAACCTTGCCAAGGGGCATGGGGTCATTCCTGGGTATTTTGTTTTTCCTTCAGGTTAAAGCATGTAATCATAGATTGGATTTTTAAAGTGCTTTTTTGGCCACTCAAAGCGCTTTACATTAGTGACCCATTATTCATTCTCTCTCACATGCTCCCTCTGGTGGTGGTGAACTACATATGTAGCCACAGTTGCCCTGGGGCAGACTGACAGAAGCGTAGCTGCCATTTTACACCTACAGCCCCTCTGACCACCACCAAACATTCATACACCAGAGTGAGTAGCACCGTAAACAAGGAGGCAGAAGTGTCTTGCCCAAGGACACAATGGACAGACTAGGACAGAGTGGAATTTGAACCACCAAACCTTCAGTTATTAGACAACCAGCTCTACCAACTGAGCCATGCTCAACAAACAAGTCTACCACCATCTTGATGTGTCACTAGACTAGAAAGAGTTTAGGTTTTGTTCTAAAAAAGTAACTTTATTGTCATAGTTATGAGGTATTTGCAGATTTCCTATTTTTACTTTAAAAAATATTGTCTCTGGAAGCAGTCTTGTTGAGGTTGTTTGTATCGTACAAGTAAAAATTCAGGTTACTTTGAATTTAAACAGGAAATTATTCATTGAAAAGAAAAAAGTATTATGTTCTTTTAATCAAAGTTATAATTGAGATACATAATACATTGAGTATCACTGCTATAATCCAATATATTGTCATGTATCGATCTTTATTCTAAACACACTAAGATGCAAAACTGTCATCCCTGAAACAATATTGTAGCTAAAGTATGTACAAGACTTGAATTTTCCCATGATTTTATTTTTGAAATGTGTAATTAAAATGATCTCTGTGTGTTTATGCACATTGTGACACGAGCGACAGTCTACTTCTGGCAGCAAGACATTAAGTTGTCCTCATAACAATAGCCTGTCTGTTTTGACTTAAGTGTTGAAATATGGATGATGAATGATTTGTTGAATTCTCCATCTTTTTTTCATTTATGCCTTAAACCAGCTGTCAAAAGTTAAAATATAAATGCTCCTGGAGTTGCCTGATGCCTTGGGGTTTCAGAAGGCTTATGCTGTCTGTGTTTGGTGAAGCTCGTTCAACCACAGTGAGGCTTCAGCTTCCAACTCTGCCAGTCATGGGAGGTCTTAGAAACACCACAGAGGATAAAGAAGTTTGCATTTACACAAATAGCTGAGCTCTGTATGTCATCTAAAACTTCTATGCAGATGTGATCATGAGAGGGTTTATTTTTCTCGTCATTTTACCCAGCAGTCTCAACACAGTCATTAAACAGCTGAAGGACGAGTGTTACTTTGGTTAAGAGGGATATACACACCAGACAGAGCCAGCCTGTCTCATGTTCATATTCAGGGTCCTTCATTCACTATAGCAACCAATGAGTTTGGTAGTGTTTAAGCCTCAATGTGTTTCCATTAAGCCATCAAGATACATTTCTCATACCTGAAACAAAAGTCAAAGTTAAATTGCCAAACAAATTATATAAACCATTCTCACATAGCAGACAATGATGATCACATGGCAATGATGAAAACTTTGTTTTCTGCCAGAGTTGCATCATAATCTACAGTACTTTTGTCTCAGTAAGCAGCTCTAAGTGAAATACAATTTTTTTTTTCTTGATTTAATAACTGTGGCTGCTACAGACGAAATAGTTTTTCTGTGGTGTGTTTTTTTTCTAGAAGGTTTAACATTATGTTTTATAACAAAAAAAAATTGTCAATGACTTGAAATTAACATATGATGCTATAATTAATTATTGCAACAAATGTTAACATAGGAGCACCAGAAAATCCTTGACTAACTATGATTTATCAGCCTCTTTCTTACTGACTCTTCTCTTCTATCATTGTATCACTCTGTGTCACTCTCTTGTCACCTGCTATCACTCTCTTCTTTTATTTCTTCCCCTCACCATCCATTCTTCTTATGGGGCTCAAAGTCATTTCTAAGACTGGTTTTACTGGCCTTCTGTTGTTAATAAAAAGCTGGAGACCCAGCTGCAGTCTTGGCTGGTAGATGCTGAGGCCTCAGGGCACCAGGGAACAACGACGTACACACAGAGCACAGCCAGCTCTCCAAGTGCATTTTAACACTCACCAGTGACTTCCAGGTTCCTGCACCTCTGTTGAAATATCAGTCAGGAACATGCTCTGGATATGTATATATATATATATATATATATATATATATATATATATATATATATATATATATATATATATATATATACTAGCACAAACAGAGAGTTGCTTGACAGGAAGCATGGCACCGATGCTCTTCACATGTGTGATGATCTGTTAGTCAGTGTATATTAAAGTCTGTATCTGGTACATATCAGCGTTCAGTAATGATGGGCTGTTTCTCATGAAGGGTTTACATTTTGTGCTGAAGGTGGCTCATTCATCTTTTGCCATGACACTGCAATATGAAGATTGAGGAGCACAAATGTGACATTATAAAACAAGCTTTACAGTGTGTGAATGTGCTCTTTCTTCATTTACAGTTTGAATCTTTGCCATCTGCTTTCATTTAGACCCAACAAAAATAAGTTATAACACCCCACAGGGGATCAGTAACTTCACCCACAGTGTTGCTTGCAGCTTGCCATGTCCTGGTGATGATGGGTGCATTGTATTTCTCCCTCACAGCCTTTTGGATCCTTTGTCTTGCTTGCTTAAATAGGCTGCACGGATATCTATTTTTGCATTCATGTTGAGAGTAACTGTACATGTTGACTAAAAGAGATTCGTGTACAAAACAGACAGAATGAGAGCAATGATTTGGTTACACAATGAAGTCAACGTATTCCTTTGTAATGTGAATCACAGCGCCTATAGCCAGGAAACAGACAGCTTGACTGTCACTTTCACTCTCCCTCTCAGTTTTTCCAAAGGAAATGGTGCAGACACAGTCCATCAAATCATACACTTATTCAGTCTGAGCTTCAAAGCTCAAGGAATAAGAAGAGGTGTGCAGTCTCTCTGTGTACACCCAACAAGCCAATGAAAGTGTTGTTTTCTTCAGAAGACCGATCGAGGAGAGTAGTGGTTTGACCTGAAAACAGGGCCAAACCCCAATTATTGCATTCATGCACTTTAGCCATTAGCTCACTGTCTCTGGGGACTCCAAATCTCATATTAAAGAATGACATGGAAAGAGTGAGTTATAATCAAATAAAATTGTTACAGACAGTAGGGAGTTTCACTCAGTGTAATAATCACCTTTGCTGAGTCTTGATCTGCTTCATCTCTCTCCTTTATTATAAGCTCAGATCTCTTAAAATGCTTTGTTTTTTGATTGATATTTAGGCTCCACCCAAGTACTCATTTTCTATAACTCAAGACAACGGGTACATTATAATATGATGTTTCTGTTGGAAATATGAAAGGATGGAAAGGCACAGATCATTAAGGAAGGTATACAGTTATGTAATTGATGTCTGTGCATGTCATCTTTTGGATGAAGGTCTGTTTTCCATATAGGTTCTTCTATAGTTATAAGACAACAAAGTTTGGAATTTAATGAACATTGTTTAGACAGTACAAGCCATGCAAAATGTTTTCCTACATCACATAATTCTCTCTGAAAAATACAGATGGGATTACTTCGATTTTCTTTTTCTTTTCTTTTTCAGACTAAAGAACAGCAGGATCAAGTCTTAAATCACAGCAATAAAGTTTTCCTCTACTGTGCCTTTTTGGATTATAGGTGGGTCTGTGGTCATGATTTAGATACAGCATGTTTCATTTATTTATTCACATGTGGTGCCAAAGTGTTTTATCTTGATTGTTGAGCGTTTGCATATTCAGTGTTCAAGTCTGTCAAAGGACTCTTTCAACTCAAGGGCAATGAACATTAATTTGGATAGGTGTACCCTTTAGTCATTTAGATTAGAAACATCCCATCCTTCATGTGCCGGGATTTCAGTTTAGTGTATAGTGAGTTACAGTGTGCAGTAAAAAATATTTTTGATGTGGTAAGTGGGGCCAAAATACTATTTAGAGAGCATAAATCACTTTAAAAGGGAGTGTGTTTTAGTTGGATTGGAAAGTATCTGCTCCCTGACTCCCCTTTGCTCTGAAATTCAAGAAAAATGTGAATAATTGGATTTCTCTGTCAGATGAACCTCTCATATTCACTGAAGAATACTCTCTGTGTGACTCCCACAGTGGATCATGTTGAATGATCTCTGCCAGGAATCTTATTCCAGGGCTTTTTTCCCCAATTTGCTCCATAAGGTGTCATGCTGATATGTTTATATTGGTACTTTTATGAAAGTGTACTCTGTTATTGTACCTGACATTTTTTTTTCTTTTTTATTTAGTTCAAACGAAGGAATATGGTCCAATGAAGGTTGTGTTCGCTCAGAAGGAAACATGACTTACTCTGTGTGCTTGTGCAACCACCTCACAAACTTTGCAATTCTCATGCAAGTAGTGCCTATAGAGGTACAGCTTTTCTATCTGTCTGTCTGTCTGTCTGTCTGTCTGTCTGTCTGTCTGTCTGTCTGTCTGTCTGTCTGTCTGTCTGTCTATCTATCTATCTATCTATCTATCTATCTATCTATCTATCTATCTATCTATCTATCTATCTATCTATCTATCTATCTATCTATCTATCTATCTATCTAGTAACCTTTATTGAGTTTTGTGGACAACAATTATATCAATAACAAAAAAACAAGAGAACAAATGAATACAAAATAAAACTAGAAAAGTGCAGGAAAAGTGCAAATCACCACCAAAATTTACTAATGTGTTCCTTGTGCCAAAATCAACATTTCCTGAAAATCTCATAAAAATCCTTCTATATTTTTTTTTAGTTACCTTGCTAACAGATGAGGTAACAACATACCTGAGTAGTAACAGTCAGTCTATTGATTTTGTGTAAATATAGTTCATTTATTCCACATTTTAACATCTAATTGTAGTCCTTGCAGTCTCAGTCTGTGTGTTCATTTTTCCATTATGAATATTTCTCCAATTGTGGATATCCACTGGTCCTGGAATTGTTGCCTTCATTTGATATTTTTTACTTTAGCACGTGTAATATGTTTAAAATCTCCCACCTTTTTAAAGAGTTAATCCCCTTTGTTCGGCCTTAAAAGTGGACCTCTCCCCCGATTCCTCTGTGCCTTTGTCACATTATAAGTCGATCTGTAATAGTATAATTGTCCAGGAAACAGTGGTTTACCGCACTGTTATCCACCGACCAGAACCCCCCCCCCCTCTCTTTTTTTTTTACCCTCCTCCTTCTTTGCTGCTCTTTTTGGACAATCTATCCTCCCTGTAGGTCAATTATAAGCAGACTTTCACAGTAAGAAAGTTGGTTTCACTGGTGGTTTTTTATGGAGTACTGTGGACAACCATGATTAAATGTGGCTCATAGGGGTTTACTACAAAAGTCAGTGGTCCATTCCACTAAAAACGATAGACCCTCTAGAGACCACAGGCTGTCCTTTTCAACCATTGTTCAGACATAACACTTGTCCAGTTTAAACAACGTGTCACATCCCTATGCTTACTCCCTAAATGTGCAATATTTTTATATCTACATTTTGTGCATGTTTTTCATGCCCACTCTGTGAAAAATGAAACCACAGAATGACTATTTGTTATCTAAGGATATGTGCCATGGGAGTATGGTCAGCATCTCCAAAGTTGCCTTTAAATAGAAAAGAGGAGTTCTTACTGCAGCTAAGTGGGCCAGTGTTGTATTTAAGGAGCAGAAGTCTATTTGATGCTATACTTTTCCCTCAACCAGTCTCTAATTAGTGGGTTGCTTCATCCCTCAGCTGCGAGGGAGCATCCCACATATCCTTATTCTGGACGTCTAAGATTCCTCTGCCCTCATAATGACAAGGCACATGTGAAGACAGTTAATGGAGAATCAAACCCAAGCCCCTGAAATATCTCAAACTCCTAAACAACATCAACGGTACGGGCTATATAAGCGGGAGAGCTATATGAAAAATAATTCAAGTTGTCATTTGAACGATGAATATTTTGTTACTGCCAAAGTTTTATTGTACATTTAAAGCAAAAATAATGTTTTTAAAATGACAAAAACACATCCAGTGTACATATCTAATACAAATATTGGCTTTCAAACATTAATTTTATCTTCAGGAGATTTTTTAACTGATGTTTTATTTTAATTTATTATACAGTGTAACTCAGTCCACTAGAGCAGCTGCCAGTGAAAATACTATTGTAGGTTACAAATGGGCTCATCATCATTGGTTTCATATGAAATCCACATGAATTCCTTGGCTGAGGATATAGTTATACTGATGACTGGAACCCAGAAACAGACACAGACTAGAGGGTTTGACAGGGCTTTTTTATTTGTGTCCAGACAGCATAGTATAGTAGACAAAACTATGCCCAGTCCATTGCTGATTGTTTTGTCCTGTTGATTTATCTGTATCCACAGCTCACCACTGGCCACCGGGTGGCACTCTCAACCATTGGTTATGTTGGCTGTTCCATTTCTATCTTCTGTCTTGCCATTACTTTGGTTACATTTGCAGTTCTGTCGTAAGTACTGACAACAAATTACAGTCATTTGTCATAATAAATACTTAGATGATGACATATATAATTCATATTCAAATATATATCTCATCCCTTAAATTGAATCCAAAATATTGTAAAAGCAGCTTTTATGTTGTATATATTAGTTATTCTAATGATTGTATTGCTTCTCTTCAGATCAGTAAGCACCATCCGTAACCAACGCTATCACATCCATGCCAACCTTTCCTTTGCCATCCTGGTGGCAGAGATCTTACTGCTCATCAGCGCTCGCTTTGACCCAGGAACAGTATGTATTCCAAAGATAAAGACAAATTAACTCAGAGAGGAGGCTCAAGTAGGACCTCAAAGATATTCCTGCAAGCATTCATTAACAAATTATTAGAAAAAGATATTAGCTTTTAATTTAGTTCCTTACTAAGCTCCATAAATGTAGGATCTTTGTATCTTCCCACAATACAACTGAACATACCTCTGTGGTCATAATGTCCACTTCCCCTAGTTTAAAATCCAAGTCTTCTACTAAACATGTCTAATGGAGCAACAGGGAACATTTGTTTTTAATTAGGGTTGTCAAATAATTGCAATTTTTAATCAGATTAATCACAGGCTTGGTTTGGATGAATTTTAATTAATCATGATCAAAACACTGTTGTGTCTTGTATTTAGGGAAATTCTTGTCCACTCAAATTTAATACACACACACACACACTAAGATATACACTAATACACTAAGAAACAAAAAAATATACAAAGCATGTTAAAATCCACTACAAAACACAAAAATAAACTAACACAAAGAAGAAATGAAAAATTCAAAACAGAAAATAAAATAGAAAATAACCAAAACATATACATATGAATATATATATACAATTAACATGTTGATTCAACACTTTTGACAGTTTTCAACAAAACAACTTGAAATAACTGTTCCATTGTGTTAAAAATTTTTTTTATCAGATTAGTTATGAGGGTGGATTAATCTGTGTTAGTATGTTAATTTTGACAGTCCTACTTTTAATGTTAGATTAGTTGTAAATATTCTATCTTCTTGTTAGAATTATTGTTATTATAATAATAATAATAATAATAATAATAATAATAATAATAATAATAATAATAATAATAATAATAATAATAATAATAATAATAATAATAATAACAATAATGATGGATTGGATTCATATAGCACTTTTTTGGCCACTCAAAGCTCATTACATTATTATCCCATTATTCATTCACTCTCACATGCACCATCTGGTGGTGGTAAACTACATATATAGCTACAGTTGCTCTGGGGCAGACTGACAGAAAATGTGGCAGCCATTTTGCACCTACAGCCCCTCTGACCACCACCAAACATTCATACACCAGTGTGAGTAACACTGGAGGCAAGGAGGGTGAAGTGTCTTGCCCAAGGACACAACAGACCAACAAGGACAGACCAACCCTTCAGTTACTGGATGATCTGCTCTACCAACCGAGCCATGGCCTCCCCCAATAATAAACATGAGAATGATTTTGATGCTAAATGTTATGCTTTTGTCCCCTTTTTCCAGCTGCCTTGCAAGATCATGGCTGTTCTGCTTCACTTCTTTTTTCTGAGCGCTTTCGCCTGGATGCTGGTGGAGGGCCTCCATCTCTACAGTATGGTTGTCAAGGTGTTTGGCTCTGAGGGAAGCAAACATGTTTACTACTATGGCATTGGCTGGGGTAGGTTTTCTCAGGAGCCATTATTCCAAATAAAA
Organism: Siphamia tubifer; assembly: GCA_020466265.1. Lineage (NCBI taxonomy): Eukaryota > Metazoa > Chordata > Actinopteri > Kurtiformes > Apogonidae > Siphamia > Siphamia tubifer. The sequence continues at coordinate 28,196,112 of CM035791.1, read as the reverse complement.
TGATGTACCTGTCTTAGAGCTGCAATACATAATACAGTTATTTCGTCAAGCGCATGCTATTTTATTTTACTGACTGAGGCAACCTGGTGCCAGACTATTACTGAAAATGTGACTTCAGCTTTTTAATACACATAACTGGTAGTTTTAAAGTAAATAACATTGACCCTGTTAAATAAATCTGCTTCGAGTTATGTTACTGTCACAACTGTCGGTCCTGATCTCAGTGAACTGGAGTTGATGGACAGATAAAAAGAATCTGGGACATACGTATGCTATCTTTGTCTGCTCGGGAATGCATGGTCTTTCCTTCACATGCTGAACCCATTAGTGGAAAAAAACATCCATTTTTATTACTTCCTCTCTTCTGGCCAGAGTAATTTTTCATTTTGTGTGGCCAGCTGCAAATTATGTGCTGGAGAATTGTCTGAAAGCAAGACATTTAGCCATTACTTAGGTAAATTATGTAATTAATTACTTTTGCACTTAGCTGTGATAAAGGTTTTGACCCTTTGTTTTAGTGTTCTTCTGTAAGAAAACCACTTGTAAAAGTATAGCAGATGATATACTAATAAACCTTGGGAATGATTTCCAAAGGCAATGAGCAGTGTATAAAATGTGTGTGTTGACATTACCAACCTGGACTTTACTCTATTACTACATAATCCAAAGAGACAAGAGCAAACAGCAGGCTAAGATTGTTTATTTGTGCATCAGGTTCTCCATTATTGATCTGCGTGGTGTCCATGACATCAGCTCTGGATAGTTATGGTGAAGTTGACAAGTGAGTATGACTTACACGTGGAAAAAACAACAACAATTGGATAGGATTGATTTTAATCCACCATTACTTGCTGGCATTGCATAACAATGACTTCACTTGTGGAAAGAAACTGGAACCTTCATCTGTGTTTAATGTTACTGAAAAGCTTTTTACATTAACATATGTTATTCCATATTTACATTACAGCATTATGGTATTTTTCTTGGAAGGGAACATGGTGTAATTTTTTTTTTTTTTGCCCCTATCCTTGCTTTCTCAGCTGTTGGCTGTCACTGAAAAATGGAGCCATCTGGGCATTTGTAGCACCAGCTCTGTTTGTCATTGTGGTGAGGAAAAACAATTGACATAGTAATTTTTCACACAATTCACATTCTAAATTACACTGCAATGTAATTTAGTACCCATTCTTGGAAAAAGCAAAAGCAAACCAGCACACTTTATTTACCAGATCTCCTCTCTATGTTCCAGGTAAACATTGGGATTCTCATATCTGTGACCAGGATCATATCTCGAATCAGTGGAGAAAATTATAAAGTTCATGGGGATGCAAATGCAGTCAAGTAAGTTCAAGTAAGTTAAGGATTTGAATCTTAAGTAATTCCCTTCAAACAAAGTTAATAATGTAAAATATGGTTTCTCTTGCTTTATTTTAAGACTGACTGCAAAGGCAGTGGCTGTACTTCTACCTATTCTAGGCATTTCATGGATTTTTGGCGTTCTTGCAGTCAACACACACTCTTTGGCATTCCTATATATCTTTGCTATTTTTAACTCATTACAAGTAAGTTTTACACAAAAATCAATTGTCATCATGACAAACATTGGATGTTATTTACAAAATTACCAATGAAATGTGTGTCTTTTTCCTTTTCTGTAGGGGTTCTTTGTCTTCTTGTTTCATTGTCTTCTCAACTCTGAGGTATAGTGAAGTCCTAATATTTATAAAAATGTGTTTTAGATGATAGTTATGATTTATGGGAGGAAATTGGTCTGGATGGGACTGATCTCTGACTCCACACATCTGGTACAAGATGACAGGATGTGTATGCTTGTAGAAAAAGAAAGTCATTTGGCATCTATCACCAGTTCCTGTGATGGTCTTTCTTGTTTCCACAGGTCAGAGCTGCTTTCAAACATAAAACCAAAGTGTGGTCACTTACCAGCAGTTCCATCCGTAACATCAATGTGAAACCCTTCAACTCTGACATTGTGAGTGTAGATAAAAACTTGTTCATTTCATTACCCCCCACCCACCAGTGTAACACTGTCTTTCCATTTTTTTTATTTTCTTTTTTTAGATGAATGGAAACAAGGAAGGTGTTACTCCCACTAAAATGAACACATGGGACAAAAGCACCAACTCAGCAAATCGTATCGACCTCTCAGCCGTGTAAAGACACATATCACCATGTTTCTGTGTGGCAGTAGAATTCTCTGGTGTAAACTGACAAACACTGGCCAGAAAATGTTCCCACTATTATATTTGTGAATTATTCATTCAACCATTCAAGTGAAAGCAACACCAGGGTGTTGAGGGTGTTTCTAACTTAATATCATCTTCAAGTTCAAAGACAAACAGACCAAGGACTGTGCCTTATTATTGTCTCATTTATAAATACATTTTTTCTCCAAAACTGGAGCAGAGAAATCCAAGAAAGTCATGGAGTCCCATAAACTATAACTGTAGTTTAATATCTGACCATTCCTCTCAGTTGTGTGTTGAGTGCAACATCTATCTAAAGTAACTGATTTACTGCTTCACCAGAGATGACTGAAATAACAGGAATACACTTCTAAAATAGACTATTTGATATGATAATACATTTTCAAATGTAGTTAGAGTTACAAATGTATTATAGATGAAGAAAAATTCAATAAAGTGTTTTCTACAAAGACAAGTTTTGCAGAAAAAACATCTACTTATTAGTTATAATTCAGTTTTGGAGACAGTATAACAGAGGAACTGCATAGTAACAATGAATAATGTTGCTGTGCCATGTCCATATAATTCTGGTGTAATGTATTTATTTATTTTGTGATTCTGAATATTTTTGTATGATTTCTGCAAAGTTTCACAGCTTAACAATCAGTATTTTCTCATGTTAAGTTTTGTGTCTTTATTTTTCTGTGTGTTATTTTTTTTCCTTTCAAATTGAACTGACTGGTATTTTTGCAGTACCTCACATCTTAGTAAGCTGAATTATGTTATACTCTTTGAAGAATAGTGAATATTGGTTGTGTTTTGGACACAATTCTGTGAAGTTTTAAAGGTGTGTTTGGCTTTTTCTTTCCATTACGTTTTATTACTTTTTTTGTAAAATAAAAATATGAAATATGCTCTACAACAGGGGATGTTACTTTTGAAAAGGTTGTTTTTTTTCTTAGCGTACTGTGAGAATGGAGGATGATGACGTATTTAAGATGTCAAAGATCTTACACTGTACCAGCGTTACATTTCCTTAAACAGGATTTACTGTAAGTCACTCTGCACTCACTTTCCATGTCAAATTTTTGTTTAAATCTATCAGTATTTCTAGGCATATATAAGGCCTTTATTGATTGTTGTCTTATGGTACTATGGTTTGTGCTTCCCAATTATCTTTATTAAAAAATGTTTATGACAAGAATTCAGCGTAATTTTTATTGACCTAACCTACATGGCTTCTTGATGGTGTACCATTAAATTAATTTTAACCCACTTTTGAAATGTGACACAGTTATTGTGGATAAAAGTAATTCCATGTTAATATTTTTAACCCTTAATAGTCTAAACAGTTTGTGGCAAACAAAAGCATGCCAATCAAAAATGTATAAGAACTTACAAGACCAATAAGTTAAATATGTTTAAATTATTCAGATGAAATGTATTTTCTCAGTTATTCATTGACATCAGATGTGACCCATGTGGACATTTATGGGTTCAGTAGTGAACATGAAAACACTATCATGTCTGAAAATGGATTTAACTGTAAAACCTAAATAAAATTGTACATGTGCTTGTCTTTCAGCACATTATATCGTTTTTAAAACTTGGGTTTTGCTGTTTTCTTTAGTTGTCTCTAGTTAGTTATAAGGACCTATGAATGTAGTCTGAATGGAAAATGCTAGATTTTTACAAAAAATAAATAAATAAACAAACGTCAAAAGTAGGCAATAATATTATGATAAACTGTTATAAATCCCTTAGAAATGAAAGTGGACCAAATCATTTGGAATTCGCCTTAAAATAACTAAAAGTCTTTAGAGTTTAACTTTTGTAACTTTTTGGTAAATGTGTTCACAAAGTTTGCGCTCAAAGATTATGTAGAGAACTTAAACACAAAACTTAAAAGCACAGCTAAAATAAAAGCACCAGTTTGCCATAAAGCCACCTTGGTATCTAAAGTAGGATGTATAAAAAGATCCCAGGCATGTTTCGTAAATAGAAATCCCACTTTACGACGTGTACGTGAAGGCACCACCATCAAACATCTGCCTGTGTTTGCGCATGCTCACTCCGAACTCTGGCAGATGGTTAAGAAAAGGTGAGGAAGACAATAATATTTAAGTTCAGTTTGTGAGCAGAAACAGCGAATAACAACACTAGTCTGAGTGTAATTTTTGTTGTTAGTTTTTTAAAGAACCCAGAAAAGTCCGACGAGTTGTTCGACTCGTGTCATAAACGGTCGATAGTGTTTTGTTGACACACACTGAATCTATTCCTGCGCAGGTTGAGCTAACTTTCTATGTGCGTTGGCAGCACCACTGTGAGTTGTCATATTTGTCTTATGACATATAGGTTGGCATATGCGAAGACAATATTTTTTTATCAGTGAAATGGGATTTACCGGCAGTTTGAAAGTGTCGTGGGATTGTGCGCGTGTTAAACTTGGAAATCCAACGTCCTGAACCTGTTTGAACTGTGTGCTGTTGTTATCCATGGAGTCCGTTGGGAAGTTTGAGTTCAGCAGGAAAGACTTGATTGGTCACGGAGCCTTTGCAGTTGTGTTCAAAGGCAGACATAAAGAGGTAAGCTCTCTACATACACACACACACTCACAGTCTCATATATAACAATTTGTGTACATGCTTATCACTGTTGAATCTGTTAGTGTGTTGTATTTAGGCTAAAATGTGTGTGCTTTAACAACCTTTTCAAGAAACGTAACTGGGAAGTTGCTATTAAGTGTATCAACAAGAAGAACCTGGCCAAATCACAGTCTCTGCTCAGTAAAGAAATCAAAATTTTAAAGGTACTAGTAAACATTTTAGTGTTTCATATATCCCCTGACACCCTGTCTGTGTAACTTTAACTAAATGTTTTCCCATCTCTACTAGGAACTCAAACATAACAACATTGTCAGACTTCTTGACTATCAGGTGGGCGATATTTTTTTCTGCCACGTGTTGCCAATGTTGACATATGTTGACACTCTGTTCATGTGTTACAACATTGCCTGTTGGATATTGTAGTTTCTCTGGTGCTAAGAGGCCTCACACATCTCAAATGGATGAAATTAAAGAGTAGTCCCTAGTGAAAACAAGATTATATATCCTAAATACAGTTTTACTGAATGCTGTAACCTAAATAAATGTACTTAAACCTAATAAGGGTCACACATGGCAAACCATCTGGTTCTTTTCCACTTCTCATCTTACTGGCACCTGCCAACAGCCATTCATGGGTGAGCTGATCTCACACGTTTCTAACAGGTGACAGAGCAGGGCCATTCAAACAATGGCTTACAAAACATTGACTCTGACACCAGCACATAAGGATAAGTATTTTACATAATACAGCCGAGCTCAATGGAACACTAATTAGTAGTGTGTGGATTAACTTGTTTACAACATTTAAATCCTAATACAAAAACATTCTAAATTTAAAAGTGGTGATGAGTAAGTGATGTTAAATGATGCAATTTACCCCCCTTCTCATTTGGACCCTGAACTTCTTCCTCTTTTAAGTCACCCCAACTCATCTCATCACTACGTGACGTTTTCACTGAGAATCTGAAGAGATGTCAAATTTGGGAGGTTGGTTGTGGATAGTTCAGGATCCATGTTGGGCCATAGGTTGATAGCTGATACAGATAGCTGTTGTCAGGAAGCCAGTCATTTCTAGAAAAGCTGTTGGTGATGCTCCAAAAGAGGATCTAAGAGCTAATGACACATGGACACAGCTGTTGAGATGTTGACAAATTGCACAAATTATGTCACAATTACCCATCTCTGTTTATGAAATAAAAGTGATGTAATTACTAGTATACATTATTGGATTATTGATGTTGAAACCAGTGTAATTATTTATTATTTTTGCATCCTGTGTGTTTCTTTCATTAACAGGAAATGGGAGGGTGTGTCTATCTTGTTATGGAGGTGAGTTGTGTTGACAGTGCTGTATTCAATGACAGTTTTAGTTGGTAGCATCTGCCACCTGCTTCTTACTGTTCTTTGTTGTCTTTTCAGTACTGCAATGGAGGTGACCTGGCAGAGTATCTGCATTGTAAGTGTGCTATATATCACACTTGGCTTAATATAGCTTTCACTGCACTACTGTAAAGTTTTCCATTTCATCTGTGGTCAAAGCAAAATGAGGACATTCACACCCCACAGAAGCTCAAACACACCGTTTTTTACTTGTAAACATGTTTCCAGCAGTTTTAAGGCTTGATACTGGGTCAGTGTGTAGCTTTTAAGAAGCTTAGAAAAGATTTTCAGTAGACTGTTCTGTATAACCAGCAAATTTAGGTTGATTGGTTCTACAGGTCAGTGGGTAATTCATTTGTAATACTTCTAAGTATTTAGTCTAGATCAAATAAATCCCTAGAATTGGCTTCAGAAGAAGTATTTTTTGTAGATATCATTTAAAAGCCAAAGTGGAATAAGTGACCTTGCTTTTTGGTAACTTACATCTATCATTACATATCTGTCAAACTGAAAATGACTCTTGTATTGAGTTTCAAACCTTGTTTTAAAATATAATGACACAGCTGAGGGCATTGAGTTGATTTTTCTCATGCTAAGTTTAACTTGATGCTGTCAATGTTGTCTTCGGTGTTTTACTCCCACCATGCCAGAACGTTCTTATTTTATAGACATGCTCGTTTTGCGTCCCTGCCAGAAGGCACATTCAGCTATTTACAGCACAACACTCAGTGACACTTGGCAAGGTTCACAGAGCACCCACATGACCTCACCCATCTGTCACTCATTTATCCTCTGTCCTCCGGTGAAGCAACAATAAAAGCCAAAAACCTGAATTAAAAAGACAGGAAGAGGTGGAGCTCGGTGCTCGCGTGACAAATGACCCTTCCAAATCATATGCTATAAGATTACCCCTATCATGTCTGATGCTGACTGACTGTTTTACCTAAGCCTATGTTGAAGTTTCATATGAGTATTAAATTAACCTCTCTTTATGTCTAACAGGCTTATATGTTTTGATGTAACTGACTCTGCTGTATCTTCTTCCTCTGTCCCTTAGCGAAGGGTACACTTAGCGAGGACACCATTCGTATATTTGTTCAGCAGATTGCTCAAGCTATGAAAGTTCTGCAGAGCAGAGGCATCCTCCACAGAGATCTTAAGCCCCAGAATATCTTGCTCTGCCACCCAGAACGGCGAAGGTCAATTCCCACAAATGCCAGCATCAAGATAGGTAATAAGTTATGGGGCAGCGTTTAAGGAAACTGAAAGTACAATACAAATGTATGTGTAAAGTGCTTTGTTTCCAAAATGTTTCTCCCTCACTTAAAAAAAACTGATCATAACCCAATAGAATATTAACTTTAATAGGCAAAACAATTGACACTTGTCATTCACAAATCCTAAACTTGGTTTATGCATGTATTGGTGAAAAATAGATTTTAAGCAACAGAATGTTTTTTTAGATGGAACTAATTGGCTTATAAGATAAGATATTCCCTTATGATTCCCACAAGGGGAAATTCCTTTTATCTCAATTACCAATATATTTAAAGATACATTAACTCATGATAAATTTACTGTGAAAATGTTTGCAAATACAGTTACATAAAAATCTGAACTTTTAGCAGCATCTATATCATGTTTCTTGTTAAAAGTTTTGAGAAATATTTGAAAGCTAAAGTCACTTGGTCACCAGTGGCTCCTGACCCAATTTTTGTGAATGCAAAATATAAGTTAGTAATGTGTAGTCCTTGGGAATCATTAAATTACAGAGCATTATTTATTTTGCAGTTTTGTTCGGTTGCATTGTTTAGAGAGGGAGTCATGGTATACCACACACATGGCCTTGCCCATTCACTACTCTATTTGACCCTAACTATATTTTTCTTTCCCTTCCAGCTGATTTTGGGTTTGCACGTCATCTTCAGACAAACACTATGGCAGCCACACTGTGTGGCTCACCCATGTACATGGTGAGTATTAAGGCCTCTTATTTTAGTTCCTTTTGCCAGCAAGGTGTAATGTCACTGTGTTTCTAAGATGTAAGCTATGTTTGGGCTGTATTTGGATACAGGCTCCTGAGGTCATCATGTCCCAGAACTATGATGCTAAAGCTGATCTATGGAGCATTGGCACAATCATTTACCAGTGTCTGACAGGAAAGGCACCATTTCATGTGAGTTGCAAATAAACGACACATATATGTACTAAAGCTGGGAAGTCATTCTTGTGTGTTAAGGTCAGTTGATTTAGCAATTCCTCACCAAAAGCTTTCTCCATTCCCTTAGACAACAAAAAAATATTGATAGAGATCTAGAGTTTCTTATTATGTACAGAAGACATCCTTTCAAAACAGGAAAACATCAAGAACCACAACACAGCCATTAAAAACACCTGTCTTCAGTGTGACAGTCTCCCTAATCTCTGGTGTCAGTTTTTTTGGAAAATGCTAGAAGACCTTGGTTGCTTAGACTTATTTACAGATTGGAGGGGGCAATGCGGAAGTGGCAGAGAGCCATTTCTCTGAGCCCTGTGTAAATATTGTTTCACAACCCTGAGTATTACTTTCTGCTGGTCACATGGCAGCTCAGATAGAACTGCATGAGCTATTATTTTCCAAGTGATGCAGCTTGGATTGATATGTGAACACATGATAATGTTTTCACTCTTCTTGAAACTCCTTTTTACTCCTATGTGTTAACAGCTTAAGATGGGGAAGAAATATTTTGTTGTCTTGTCCTATTGAGATAATTTATGTTGCAGTTTCCTGAAAATAATTTACCCTGAGAATGAGAAGGAAGATTGACTTAGTCCAAAACTAAGTCCAAGGGCCAGTGTAAGGTTGGAGAATGATGGTTACGATGGTGTTTACTCAGTGAGCTGAGTCTATATCGCTACATTCTCCTATTCCCAGCAGGATCCTCAAACAGCTGAATATTATTTGAACATTTATAATATGCACCTCCGAGTTGTAATAATGTTTTCAATTTTAACTGTCAAATATCCCAGCTATTTATATTCATGTTTACCGTGAGTGGTAATCTGGTTTAAGTGTTGTTTGTGATGTGTTTGTGTATCCGTGAATAGGCCAGCACACCACAGGAACTTCGGCTTTTCTACGAAAGCAACAAGACCCTCTTACCAAGGTCAGTGGTGCCTCTAGACTTTCCACTAACACATGTACAGACTTAAACACATGCGACGTGGAACACTTCAATAGTGAGAAGATGCACACATTTATTACTCAATGGTCTGTCTGTTAGGCATCTCAGTTTACTGCTTAATGGCAGTTATACCATAAAATAACTGACATAAAAGTAAATATTAATGTAAATCATGATCTTTGTTCACATTTATGAACCAAATACATACCTGTGCCCACAGAATATACATATTACTAAATTAATTAACATGTTGCATGTAACTACTAAAATAGTCTTAACTTGAAAGAAACTGATACAGACACTTGACAGGACTGGTCATCTCGAATATTCTCCATCTGTCACTTACACAAGCACGTGTAATGGCAAGTTGCTTTCTAATATGTCTGTCACTCACTGTTGAGTCACTGTGTAATAATCCAGTTTTGTCAATAACGGTCTTTAAAGCATAAGTGATATCAGTATAGCAAATGTAAGTATAAATCTAAAAATGACACTAACTCTACTCCCTATTTCTTAAAGGTTTTTGAATGTGTAAGGTGAAACAAAACAAGTCTGCTTTGATATCAAAGCCTCGACTATGATTTCTCAAGTGATTTCCGACAGTCATCTTTGATGTTCAGAACATAGACCTGGCAGTGGTTCAAAGTGTGTTGTTTACGCAGTGTTTGGATGGTGTATTTTTCCAGCTCTTGGCTTCTGGCCATGCTTATCTTTCAAATTGATAAAGCTGTTGATAATGTGCTGGACTATGTTTGTGAGGAGGCATGGTTTGTTGTTTTCTAGTCTAATCTATATATAACCACTCTGAGCTGCCAGCTAGTGGCCTGCACGACTATCATTTTCCACATGACCCACATAGCTGAACACAGACATAAACACGCACACACAGGCAGTACTGATACTGAGAGTCATGGTGCCCGAAGGTTTTGAAGTGAAGCCATAAATGTAATTAAAAATTCACATATTTTACAGCTCACCCTGTACTTAAAGAAAAAACACAAGTAACCTAGATATTATTTCTGTTGCTGCTACATACAGTAAAAACAGGACATGTTTTATATCTTAATCTGAATTCCTCTAAACTGACAAAACTATGCATTTCTTCAGCATCCCTAAGGAGACTTCTAGTCACTTAAGACATTTACTCCTGGGCCTGTTGCAGAGGAACCACAAAGAAAGGATCAGCTTTGGTATGCACTAGCATTCTAAGAAACAGCACATTTTCATCATTTTAAAAATCCTCTCTCACAGTTACATCTTCCCATTTACAGAAGAGTTTTTTCATCATCCTTTCTTTGAAACAAGCTCATCCATCAAGAAATGTATGTACTGTATCTTCCTTTTTACTTAAGTATATATTTATTGCAAGCACTATATTTGAGATCAAAATGAATGTAATTTTTTTGGACAGGTTCTCCAGCTTCCATGGCCTCCTACCCCAGTTCTGGCTCAGGCAGCTCTTCTAGCAGTTCATCCACATCTCATCAAGCTTCCCCTCAAGTGTGTAAAGGAAGTGAACCATATATTATAGGTCAAAGAAATAGAATACACTGTCTTTTTGTTATATGCAATGTAACCACAAGGTATTCTTCTACACAGGATGCCCCTGGATTCACACTCAAAGAAGTTGTTAATCAAGACAGTAGGGATACCTCATCTTACACAGAAGAATATGTCATAGTGCCTGCCCAGTTTCCTAGTAAGGGTTCACACAACAGCATTTAATCATACAGCTACTACAGCCTGGTGCATTCATTTTGTTTTCTGCTTTTTAGGTGAGTACACATGTGAAGTGGAAGTTGAGTCACCCATTGAGAGCTATCTGATTAACAGCAGGTGAGTTCCAAATGAGAAATTGAATGGACTTAATAATTATAGTATACTTATAATATAGGCACAGCATCAGTGTAAAACTTCCAAAAATCAAAGGTTGCCACTTTAACAACGTCAAGTTTTTCTATTGAAATTGTACCATTCATTTCTATTTAAAATACATAAACAGTTAAGACAATGAAAGAAAATTTGATACATTTTATGTGAATGTGACAAGAATCTAGTTTCTGTAGTGAGGATAAGGAACCGTTTTAAACAGTTGTCCTCTGCTGTAAATGAATGTTTGTAAATGCCCACTAGGTAAGAAAAAGGCAGGCCTGTTTAGAGTTTGGTTAGTAATAGTTGAAGAGATCTAGGGTGAACATTAATCTAGAAACATGTTTTTCTGTCAGTTAAAAAGTTTTTTGTTGTTTGGATTTCATATGGGACTAAACATTGTTACACAATCATAAATCAATGTCCATTCCTCTGTGTCTTATTCCTTGATCTGTATTTCATTCATGCAGCAAACCAGCTGAATTTGTTTGCAGTAACATCAAACACTCGGTGCCAATTCCTGTCCCCACTCAGATTCACAACTATCGGCGTATGGAGCAGAACCTAAACCCTGAAGGATTGCATGGCACCACCAAGTATTTACAACTCATTGGCTGTCCTGACTTTACCTTTAGCTCTACAGCAGACTTATTGCTTTCATAGTTCTCTGCATTTGTCTAACTATAAGTAATGTTATTCTAACTAATGTCATTTAGGGCCACACTTTGCTGTGCTAGCAGCAGCAATGCGACTTCCCCAGGATTTGGAGGGTGCCCAGCTCCAAGTACAGGATTTATTCTAAACTCATTAAGGCTAGCAAATGGAGGAGCATTGCCACAACAGTTCTCGCCACTAGGTAGGCACTAAAATTGACTTTGTTTTCACTTACTGTATTAACTGCCATTATACGACTGTCCATCAGCTAATCACAATACTTGAGTATTTTCAAAGCTATGCTGCTGGTTTCTAGCCAATATAGCTATTGGGGTCTGGACAAAAATTGCCAAACAAATTACAGTTATTATCCAGTTTGTCACACAATAATGTATTACATGACTTGTTTTATGATAGAGTAGAGCCACTAGAGCTCGCCCTAACACATTCACTTTTCAGTGTGCTGAAAACAAAAAACATGTCAGAGCTTGTTTTTTTTGAGCATGGGAATATGCAGAGCACACTGCTAATGTGTTAGTAGATATCATTAAGAACAAAGGAGTGTTTTTATATTTTTTAACCATTTGCCAAAGGTTTAAACCTTGTTTGTCTGTGCTCCAGTGGGAGCTACTCCGAAGACCCCAGAGCAGAATCTGCCTCTCTGCACCACCACTGCACTGCTCACTCACTCTCCTGAGATCAAGGACACTTCCACACTCAAGGTTTATTTTGAAAATGACCATACCACAGAATACTTGTCATATTTTTGTCTACATTAATTAAGTAGCCAGAAAATATGCATGTTACATATTACAACTTTTGCTTGCTTTTCACATACAGGTGGAATCAAAACTGGCCTCCCGAACCAGGACAGTCCCAGACCTGCAGTCTCTTGTTCAATTTCCTGCATCCCAAGCTAATTTCACCAAGAAATTAACTACTAGGAAAGGCCCTTTTAAAAGGTCATGAGTGAATAATACTCTGTAAAACTGCGTAATTTTAATAATTGTCAAAACATGGAATTGAAAATTATTCAAAAACATTACATACAAAGGACATGCTCTGATAAGTTAATATGGTTTAATCGACTATTTGTTACTTTATTAAACGTCCAGATCCCTGAGCACAGGTAAACTGTCTGATATGCTACTGAAGGCTGCATATGGAACTCAGCTCCTGGAAGAAGGAAGTGATGAGAGCCTCAACTCTGAAAGAAGCATGGATACAACAGGTATCAGTGTAATATCACACAACTAAGGTCAGACACATTTCTACCACTATTATCAGTTTATATATATATATATATATATATATATATATATATATATATATATATATATATATATATCTTTATATTTGTATGCTTAGACACAGGAAAACAGTAACTTCTTTTGTAACCATTGACCACTGCTGTTTAACCAGGCTTCATTTTCCAGAAACATTGCCTATTCTACTTTATCTGTTCATTTAGCTCCACCTACTGGTTGTCAAAGAGATTTTCTTTCCTCAGATAGCCCACCTGTTGCTGTCTTCACCATTGGATCTCTATCAAAAGGAAACAGTCCTTCTGATGCAATGCTCCCCAGGATGTTCACAGGTAGATGGCCCAGCTAAACTAAATATATTCTCAGCTAAGTGTAAATACAAACCACTAATGAATGTGGTTTAAATTTCTCTTCAGAATATCAAAAGCATTTTAAGCAAGTACTCATAGAGTGTTCATAGAAAAACCAAGACAAATGTGTTGTTGTCTTCAAAATAGGATCTCCCAGCTACAGTAGCTCAACTTGGCTACTTGGCAATCGCCTCCTGCAGAGAAGAAGCCGAAGGAACAGTGACTCTGATGCCATGGATGCTTCGCCACACACTGACTTGGTCTTTCATCCTCCAGAGCTCCCTGAAGATACAATAATGGAGGTACAGATAAACAATGTGATGCTGGTGGGAGGCTATTCTTCAGTTTTTTTTTTGTATGAAGTATGTCACATAAAAACAAAGGAGTGGCCAAGTTGTCAAATGGTTAAGGACATCAACCATGAACCATAACTTCCCCAATTAAATTCCTGATAATTAGATGTCAGCCCCATCTCTCCTCTCTACCTTTGTTTACTGTCTCCTGACAGCTATCATTTATCAAAAAGTTAAAAAATAAAACAAAAAATACCCTAAAAGATTATGAAATCCACCCAGTTGCAGTTTTCACTGTTTGCAATGACTTGTTTTTTTTTCACAGGAGACTCATACAGTTGCCCTGAACGATCTCCGTTTCACTTTGGCGTTTGTCCACTGTGTCATGGAGTTGGCTTCTTCTAAGGACCCAGGTCTGAATACCATCAGTAGTCCTGATATTTCTTTTCTGGAACAGAGCTTAGTGACAGATCAGATCAGCCTTCTAAGTAAAGAGTGGAGGTGAGAGACGTTAACACTTTTATAACGTATACGTGGCATCATGCCTTAACAAACACTTTTAAATCAAAATTATGTTTGACATGTTTGCAGCTATGCTGGGCAGTTAGTGTTGTACATGAAGGCTGAAGATGTTCTTTCATCAGCTCTTCATACTACTAAAGAGAACATAAAGCAGGGTCGACTCCTTCCCTCTGCTACAGTGAAACAAGGTGAGACCAGGTTCCTTTCTTCAAGCTCTTACATTTCTTATATGAACTTTAAATGGAGCTGTGTATGATAAGCAATAACTGTCCTTATTTTCAGTTCAAATGAAGCCTCTTCTTTTGACATATACAGTGTTAAACAGAAAGACTTTGGTAGCAGATATGTTTTGTGAAAATGATTGAATTATTTGCAGTGACAATGAAAATTTGTTGTAGACATATACAGATCTACAGTCACTTAATCTGATCACAGACCATGCATACCTTACATATAAACATGTTATAATCTTATCAAGCAAAGACATTACATTAAAATAAACTGTAGTACACTTTCCTCTCTTTATTCTTAGTTAAATACATCAAATTTGAGCAGATGTAATGATTACATACTGAGTCCTATTTACACTTAATCTATCAAGATTGAATCACATTATCACAACAATTTCATGACAAGGTAAAAATATCCTATGTAACTTCATGGCAATGGTATACGTTAAACAGATACAAGCAGAAATGTTGTTTTCTTCAAATACATTTTCTGAGTGTGTGTGAGAGTTTAAAATAAAAGAATACCTGTCTGTATTATGCCTCCTCTATGCAGTGATCAGGAAGTTAAATGACTTGTACAAGGTCTGTGTGACATACTGCCGCTCCCTCAATGAACAACTGCAAAGTTTCCTGTTCGACAAACAGAAGCTTATAGACCGCTTCAGTGGGCTCACGGCAGAGAAGCTCATCTACAGTCACACAGTGCACATGGTGAGTTTACTAAATCTACAACAACAGGGACCAACATTCACTCAGTATATAGTTGTATGTTTGTTTAACGTGTGTTTGTATTGTATCCAGGTGCAGTCTGCTGCCTTAGATGAAATGTTCCACTATGGCACAGCATCTGTCCAACGCTACCATAAGTCCCTTCTTCTCTTGGAGGGGCTGTCGAGAACCATGACAGAAAAAAAGGACATTGACAGCATAGATAAATGTGAGTAGAGGTACCTTTACAAACAGACCACAAGATGAAATACTATTTGTAATATGAACTGCTCATTGTGATTTGTTTTTCCTCAGGTAAGCAGTGCATTGAGCGACGGCTGTTTGCTCTACAGACTTAACCGTTTCATTAAACCCCAAACTCACATCATGAGAACCAGTACCGTATGCCTCATCTATCATCCTTCAATATTTCGATCTTCTGAGACCCATGATTCACACAAGCACTTTCTAAAGGGAACTGACCACTAGAGCATCTGCTCTCATCCCACCTACCAGTTTATTGTGTTTTAAAAAACACAGAAAAGACTTGAAGTCAGATTGTGTTGTGATTATTTGAATACCTTCATCAGATGAATGTTACTCTGTATTTGTTTCATTTTTCTACAGATTGTGTGTTACTATGTTATTTTGTCTTTTGTACAAAGGGCAATCAAATGAAATTACTACTGTTTTTAATTATGTGAAAAACTTGAAACAGATATTATTTAGGTTTTGTACTTTGTGTGTTATGTGTACAGTAAAAATTGACAGTTGTTTCCTCAGTGCTGGGAGGGTAATTAAAGTATTTATGTAGGTCATACACAACACCTATCCTGTAACCATATATATTTACATTTTGTAGTAGAAAAGGTCTTTGCTACAACATCTTGATGGTATCTTAGTTTTGTAACTGGATTCAATACAGTTCTGCTGCTGTTGGATACATTGAGATATTGACATACGTTAAGTGACATTAACAGCATGCCTTTTTAATTTTCTTTTTTTCTCTTTTTTGTGTTGTTAGTTGTGATCATTTTGGTTTTAAGCTCAAAGTTTTGATTAGGGTTATGGTTAATATGAAAAAATGTGAAAGCATTTGTCCCTACATTTTCCTTACACTGAAATATTTGCTCTTTTTTGGTATGTGTGTGTGCGTGCGTTAAGATAGATTAGTTGTCAAATCACCTTTTATACATTTGGCTTGTGCCTGCCGGGCAAATATGCCAAAATAAATTGTTACACACTGTTATAGCTGTGTGATTTTAAAAATTAAATATTTTAAGTATTATTATTTTTGCCTTGATGTCTGTCATTTCTTCAGTTTTCATTTTACATAGTCACATCTTTATGTTATCTTGAAAACCATTATGCTTGCATACAACCATGGTTGAACTATTTCACCATTTCAAAACATTTGTAATAATTAAATCACTGAAACAGGAAATTCTAAATGGGGGTGTGTGTACTATATAATACAAACGGCGCATGTTTCAGATAAAATTGCTCAAAGGGAAAATAAATATTTTGATTACGCGACCATCTCACTGTATCACTGTATTAAGGACTGTTCAGTCCCATTGTAAAGGTTTTTTAGCTGCAGTTCCACCAAAATTCCACTGGGAGCCGCACTCTGTCGATGACGCCCTATCATTTTAAATGAATGTGACCCTATGGAGCTAGACGGCTAAAATT
Organism: Siphamia tubifer; assembly: GCA_020466265.1. Lineage (NCBI taxonomy): Eukaryota > Metazoa > Chordata > Actinopteri > Kurtiformes > Apogonidae > Siphamia > Siphamia tubifer. The sequence goes on along the minus strand of CM035791.1, from coordinate 28,179,175 downwards.
GTCTATTACACCTAATTGTCGATGTTCAGAATTGAATGTAGGTTTTAAGATTTCAATGTGGGTTTTAAGTTAAAAAAAATACTGAACGAGTACATATGTCCCTTTGATGTCTTATTGGTTGAGTTATTGTTGCCCACACTCGCTAGCATTCTGCTAATGACCGCTGGTTGACCGGCGCGGGTTACGACCAGAGATACCACTTGATGGCTGACCCCATACCAAGCCACAGCCCCATTAAAACGGCCTTGTCACTCGCCATTCAGTCACAGCCCCTTTCGAAAAACGTAAAAGCAAAAACTTTCCACCATACGTAGCCTATTTACATGTCAGCTGCAGCTCTGCTTCGGGGCAAGAAAGTTTGTTTCCGTAAAGCGATCTCTCTGGCCATAAACCATGTGACGTCATCGATACCTTAAATACATTTTTAAGCAAATACGAGACTCTAAACATCTAAAACGCATCCCTGGGTTTTCTGTCTACAACTTCTTTCAAAAACAGCATGCGAATTACTAGACAAAGATAAGGACACGTTTGGGGGTATAGCTCCATAGGACTGCATTAATTCTGCACTTCAAAATCTTGCGCCGCACCTGGAAAAATAGTGAAACTGCAACCGAACGGAACCCACAAGTGGAACTTCTGGTTATATTAGAAATTATGTGACTGTCGCTGGTTTTTTCTACAACTTCCTGTACAAGAAACCACATCCGGGTGACTGGAAAGGTTGCCGCAGTCGCCATGTTGCTGAATGAAATTAGCTCAAAACATTAAGTAGCCGCTAGCAATATCTATATTTTATTTAAGCATCAATTGCCAATTGCTACATCGTGTATCTCATAGTAAATATGACTTAGGATTTAAGGAAGTCGTAGAGAGGCATATTTCCCAGTAAGTACCAATTTTGAGTTTATATTATGCATTTATACCACGGAAGATGGCCCGCTAGCAGTAGCAAGCTAACATCTGATAGCACGCGTCCCGTTGTACGGGTATTATTATTTGTTGAAATTGAAAGTACAGCATGCCTGCAGACATTATATTTAATCATTAGCGCTGTGTATATTTTGCTGTTATTTCAATGCGGACGTAAATGGGATTTATTATTATTTTTCGCCGTACTGTACTGCTATTAGCTAGCTATGTATTGTTAGCCGATGTTACGCCCTGGATCGATACTGAAAGTGGTAGCGCTACATAACGCCATAGGAAAAAATATTTACTGGTCTTTAGTGATATTATGCCGGCATTATATGCTAATCAGATTGTCTTTACAGTGAAATTAAGTACTGCAATGTAAATATGTCGTCTACAATGAACTCAAATTCTGCACCGGCGTAATTTACTGTAACACACTGCACTAACAATACAAATCACCATCACCGCTACTATCTATGCCCACTACCACCTTTGTTTTTACATGCAAATAGGTTTAGGATCTTTGACGTCAATAGACTAAGACGTTTCTTGCATTTTTGATAATATATTATTAGCGTACCAACGAGTAGTTTATTTTTAATATTACAATTAAACGTATCCACGGATATTTTCTTAATGTTCCATGTAAAGCATTGCTATATATTTAAAGAATATATGTTATATATGTAGATGTGCCACTTCACTACAGTCTGTCCCCGAGACATGAACATCATTATTACTTTTGTATGCTGTATAGACTATATTATTACGTTTAATGCTAAAAGTAATTAACGCCAAAGATTTAAGATTATTAATTTTTTTTCGGATCCCAGCTTAACAGTATCTTGTAAATAGACAGCTTAACCGCGGTATAAGTACATCATTAACTGTTGTCACCGAATAGAGAAGCGCAATTGCTAAATTATCTTTTAAAATGGATCTGCCACAGTACATTGACATCAGGGCTTTCTTCTGAACGGATAACAAGGGCACTGTGCCCTCTTGCCAATTTTCAGATTGAACCTTCTCCTCACAGATGTTTTGTTCACACAGCATACCCCGTGTTCCATGGCTGTAAAAGTAGGTGGCGGTGTGGAGGGAATCTGTGCTATCCAACAAATGCGAAAGTCGGGAGACAAATACTTGCGCATCTCCTAGTTTGTTTGAGGCACAGAGAAGGCATCACACAGCATTGTACCATGCTGGAGTATGGGTGGCCTGGATCCAGGGCCACCTTCTCAAGTGGTTTCGGACAGGTTACTTGAGCACCTAACAGTTGTCTTCACATGGACAAAATAAAGCGGACTTGGGTTACCCCCCTCTCCATTTGTTATGCCCTCATACAACATTTTTGTAGAAAAAACCCTGAACTTGTGAAAGAAGAGTATATGAGAATTAATTGATTTGAAAACTGGTACAATGTGCTATATGTATATTGGGCTGCGTGGAAATTATATATATATATATATATATATATATAATTTAAAAAAAAATCATATCAGATGATATCAATATATATCACAGTATAAATTGTATCCCTATTTTTTGGTCAAGCTTAAAAAATTACTCATAAGTTAGTTGTGAAGACATCAGAAGGTAATTTTTTTTTTTATTTGAGTATGTCTTATTTGCCCAGGTCATAATTTTTTGTAGCTGGTCTCTGTTCAACTGGACTGTTTAGCTTTTTTGTTCCGTTGATCCAAGAAGCACTACTGAAAATATTTAAACATGATTTATTTTCTTTTATGATACATGTTTTTACAATGTGTGTGTGTTTTCTTTAAAACTAAACTAAAAGTCTGATGACCAGCAGGCAAAAGCTTTCAAGTTCTGTAAGAACACAAACAAAGCAGACATTCTATAACCATCAATCTCACGCTGAATTTTTTTCGTCAGCCACTAAAGATAGAAATATCTCAATCTGGATGACCAACCATATGTGTTATTTTGTGGACTGCCATCATTGGGTTGCAGACTGAATTAACTTACTCCTGTGTTTACTGTAACTCTGAATCAATTTTTAAAAAAAAAAATGGGTTACACATTGATGAGGCAATGATTGAGACAACTCCACCAATCTGTATCTACACTGTTTACACGTCACATTTTAGTATTGCTTGGGACCATTTGGAACCTCAACAGAGTCGATACTGAAAATCTAGTACTGGGTACCATGGTATCGGGTCCTTTTTCATAATGGAAACACACTAAAGCGAGTAGAGTTGAGTAGAGTTGGGCTGAGCCTAGCTAATACCAGTGGAAATGCTGTAACAGTTTTATCAAGGAAAAGATATTTTGCAACATATTTTGTTATTGTTTTATCACAAATTTTTCATGTCATCAATTCATTTTAAACTTTAGAAAATATTCTTGGTTGGATATGTGACATGCAAATAACATCTGTAGTGTCTGCATTTTATATATCTCATAATACATTAAATGTACTACATTGTACTAATCAGTACACCCCTTGTGGTTCAATATGAGCATGTATCATACTATGGTCATTTTTCAAATGACATTTCCGGGCAACTCTCATTTATATTAGAGCTGTGCAAGACAACTGACTTACGGAATAGCTAGAGTAGGATATAAAGCCCAGCTGTGCATTGCACCCAGTCCATTTGGCTTAAACAGAACCTGTGTCCACCCTCTGTGTATATTACATATGTAATTCTGTCCATTTTATGGGAGCTTGGAGATTTGTACCCAGATGGAAAATGTGGAGCAGTATCATCAGGAACTGTAGAGACAGTATTGAGATTTGAATAGTATAACTTACATAACTAGTGGACATTTTCAAAGAGCAATTGTGTGAATTAAAAACTACAGATATTTATGGAGACTAACCATCTAAATATAAACGGTATCCACATGGGTAAGACTTCTTGTGTCTTTGCCATGTTTATTATTTAACTTTTTTCTCCAAAAATTTACTCTTCTTTGTGGTATTTGCCCATAATATTGTAGACCAACACCACCTGATTTGATTCACTGTGAAAAGCTCATTGCAACATACAGGTTGCATGGAAGTATGAAGGTACTGACGCATAACAACATTAGAAAGGGATGTACTTATGTATGTTTGTAAAGTGAGCATCACTGAGCATTAAATTAACTGTAATGCTCTCCTTCAGCTACCAGTTACGTTTTAGTGCCGAGCCAATCCCCAGCCAGACTCTGCATCCGTAGCATACCATGAGCTTTGACTCAGGAACTGCATTACTTAGTGAACTGTGGATAACCTGCACTGCTGCATCTCTAGTTTGGGTTTCATCTTAGACCATGTATCGTAATTATTGCAGAATGTAACTCTTTGTTGTGCTCCTTTCACAGATTGTGTTTAGTCACAGAAACAGTATCACGCAATGCACCATGGAAGTGGATCACAGAATATTCAACGACAACTCCAGAGATCTAAGTCTGTCAGTGGATCTGAAGCAGAGGAGGTGCAACAGCAGCAGCCCACCTTGGCAGCAACACAGCAGCAAGCCACAGTTAACCACCCTCAATCTCCTGTAACCACATTTTCTTCTGCTGCCAGCCCTTCAGCCCCCCAGTCACCTAATTACCAGATAATCATGAGTCGTAGCCCAGTGACTGGCCAGAACATGAACATCACATTACAAAATGTGGGACAAATGGTGACTGGTAACCAGCCAATCACCCTTACTCCACTACCTATCCAGAATCCAGCATCCCCTGGCTTTCAGCATACTACTTCTCAATGGAGGTTTGAGCATGCTCCATCCTCCTACATCCAGGTTACCTCTCCTGTGCCCCAGCCCATGCCACCTCAAAGTCCCACACAGCATAGTCCAGTCCCTCTGCAAGGTGTGACGAGGCCAGGAGCCCCTGCAACAGCATTAAGTGTGTGCGGACAGAGTCCAACTCGATTTGTTGAGGCTGGTATGTTAGTGCGACAAATCAATTTGGGTAGTCCTTCTGGGAGTGGCCACTTTGTTTACCAGGAGGGGACAGGACTGGCTCAGATTGCCCCAGCCACACCTGGGCAGGTGCAGTTGACCTCACCAGGTACTCCAGGTTCAGTGAGGGAACGTCGGCTCTCTCAGCCTCACTCTCAAACTGGAGGGACCATTCATCACCTTGGTCCGCAAAGTCCTGTGGCCACTGGTGGTGCTCTCTCCACTCTAGGCAGTCCCGGTCACATTACCACTTCTAATCTACCTCCACAGATCAGCAGTATCATTCAAGGACAGCTGGCACGCCCAATGATATTTGACAAGACACCACAGGGTGTGGTTGCAGGAGTAGGAACCACAGTTACAGCATCTTTCGGTATACCCTCCTCCATTCCACCATCTAGCCCTTCTCTTACCAGTCCATCCCAAGGGATCCCTAACAATCCCATTGTACCCAGCAGCATGGCAGTGGGCACTTTAAAGAAACTGATTCCTAAGAAGTTAGAGGAAATTGCTCCTTCTACTCCAGAGATTGCTCAGTTGAGAAAACAGTGTTTGGACCACCATACTAAGAAGATGGAGAGTCTGAAGGAGGTGTTCAAAGAATACCTGATTGAGCTTTTTTTTCTCCAGCATCTCCAAGGGAACATGATGGACTACATGGCTTTTAAGAAAAAGCCTTGTGTCCCGTTGTATACCTATTTGAGACAAAATGACTTGGACCTTGAAGATGAAGAGGAGGATGAGGAGCAGTCTGAAGTCATTAATGATGAGGTATCATATTTGCTTCTGCTGAGTATGAATTTCTGGTAAATTGAAAGTGCATATTTTAGCTTTCAGTGAATATTGTTCTTTTTATTATTAAACGATTCTCCTTTCAGGTAAAGGTTGTCACTGGAAAGGATGGCCAAGCAGTGACACCAGTTGCCATAGCAACACAGCTTCCTCCCAATGTTTCTGCAGCTTTCTCTACCCAGCAGCAGTTTCAGGTTATAGAGCAGACAGTAGTTTAAAATGTAATTATATGTAGTTCACTTCAAGTACAATAAATCCATTGCTAACTCCTGGAGAGTTTGTTTTTGCAGGGACACCAAGGTGCTGCTGCTGGTGGCCTTACAAATCCTGGAGACATGGATGCCTTTAAGAGGCAACCAGCTATGGTGCAATCAGGTAGGACAAGGATTGTGGACTCCTGTGTCTCTTATGTTGCTTTGTTTCCTCCCCGTTTGCTTTGTTTTTTGTTTCTTTTCTTTTCTCCCTCTAATTGCTTCTGCTTTTAGATATTTGGCATCCTCTACTAGCGCTCTATGTTGAAGTCTTAACCCGAGGAAGGAGAGGTGACCTGTAAGGTCTTCAGAAGGTCATTGCTCTGTGCCGAGTGCTTTTTTTTTGCGTTATGAGGGTATTGTGTGTTTTAAATCCCAGATCAGGCTAAGAGGTCCCGGATTGACGTTGGTCGCCATGGGCTGATTTTCCAGCATCCTGGTGTAGCTCCTTTAGGATCACCTGGCGTTCCACTCCAGCAGCTTATGCCAACTGCGCAAGGTAGGAGTGCTACTACCAGGCCGTTCTGTGTTCTGTTCGATGCTGCTGGACTTAATTCCTTTCCTCAAACTAAGGAGATTTAAAAAGTGAATCACAGCATTCACCTTCTACAAACAAACTCCAAGCAGCATCAACAGACAGATCTTCATCCATCTACTGGAAATTTCCAGCAGTCCAAAGGAATATAAGGCTTAGCTCTACCAACACCAGCAGTCTATCAGGATAAATGGGGAAGAAGACAATCCAAGTCTGAAGAAGAGTAGCCACTCAATGGGAAGATGCCATGTCTTATAATTTTTCCTTTTTTGTTTGTGTTTACTATCGATCACCCGTTGTTATCCATCTCTTCTTTCTGACGTTTGTTCCTGTTCGTCGTCTTTATTTGGACAGACCTTCCCATGCTGATGGATTTTCATCTAATTTGAAGCTGGATCACAGAAAGTGGGGAACCCTATGGGAATAAATTCACTTTCCGATGGGTTGTTCTTGTTTTCCCATTTCATGAATCCACGTGTCATGCTTCTTTTTGGTTTCACATTTGTCATTCCCTCACAGATATTTTCCCTGTACGGTTGTCCATCCTTGCATCATCAACAGGGACTCAAAATCATCAGTCTTCAATTCATGTGTCACATCTTCAAGAGTGTCTTCTTTATTTATACCATGGTCATATTTAGTTGATTTCCTTCCATGTTATTTCATGGCATTTTGTTCTGACTTGGCTTCTTTCCCTCAGTCTAAGTAGGAGGGGAATCATGTGGAGGAGTTGTGTTCACGGCACAGGGTTTTGCGATTGTGGTGCTGTGGGTGAGTCAGGGCCAGGTGTTGATGGCGTCTAGGCAAGGTGGTGTGTCGTTCAGGGAGGTAAGGCAGGCGCTGCTTTAGTGTGCACAGCTCTGCTCAGGCCTGCTGTCTGCAAGACCCCATGTGTGTCCTTTTGCTCACCTCTGTGCTTTGTCGCTATGTGAGGCATTCAAATGCCTTGGTTACTGCTAGAATGACATCGCTTCATGCATGCCAAACATATGGTGTTTTTGTGAGTGTCCGCTCTGTATTTTAATTTCCCCTCTCCTCTCCTTGTCTCTTTGTTTTCAGATGTTTATTTTTCATTTTCCTATGTATCATTTCTATTTCCTCCTCTCAAAATACTTCTCTTATTGCATGTATACTTTTTGATGTTTTAACCACATTCTCTCAACATTCAAAATGCAATATTTTGGTTTTGCATTAATCAAAGTAGTATTTTATTTTAGAGACATGTAGATGATCACATTAATTTCATTTCTTCTGTAATCATTGCTGTATGAGTTTCATTAGTTTTTTCGCTCTGATCACCAGTCCTCTGCTGTTGATCCGTACAGTATGCCTAGTTCATTAAGGAAAGAACCCGAGGAGCTCTTAATAGTTGAAACTCAAACAGTTCCTTAAGATAATCAAGTATTGTTTCATGATACATTTATTATCTTAAAATGCTGTAATTCATAAATTTAAATTAAGGGGAAGCTATTAAGCAATTAATGACATTGTTAAAACAAGTTGATAAGACAACTGAAAAAACACTTTAAATAATTTGAGATTGACAACTTGACCCTGATTTGTACCTTCTTTGTGTTGCTTTCTTTACCACCCCTTTTTTACCCTATAATTTTGGTTACCATGTATATAGGCGGGATGCCGCCTACTCCCCAAGCGGTACAGATTGCAGGACAAAAGCAGAACCAACAACAGTATGATCCGTCCAAAGGACCCCCAGTGCAGAATGCAGCCAGTTTGCATACCCCTCCTCCACAGTTGCCTGGCAGGTTACCCCAAGGAGCTCTGCCTATGGCTGGCCTCCCGATGACTCTGTCGCAGCAGGCTCAGTTGGTGGAGAACACAGCCCAGCCTGGTGCTCAGCTTCAGGCTCAGGTGAAGGTGCAGACAGGTGGGCCTGTTCTGGCCTCTGTAAACCCACATACACAGCTCCAGGCCCAGCTTCAGCAGCAGATGCAGCCAGGTCTTCACCTCCAGTTGCAGCCCCAGCAGCAACAATCCCAGGCAGTACTACAGTCAGGACAGGCGGTTAGTTTACCAAAAATGTAGCAATGTAATGTGTTTGAATGGTAGATAATTCAAATGTTCTCATGGCATTTTGTTTTTCTCTGTTCTCCATAGACGGTGGCCCTTGCTCGTCCCAGCACAGAGTCAAATCAGTCAGTTCAGAGGATTATGACCAACACTTTATCCATAGCTTCTCTGTCTCCTGCTCCCCTATCTGCTCCAAACTCTGTGCAAACTTCACATAATGCAAGTCCTCTTCGCCCACTTGGCTCCAACATCAACCCTAGCACCCAGTCCAAATTGACCGGAACCAATGGCATCTCTGCAGTTAAAATTGGTGGATTTGGTCAAAGTGCAACCATGCAGACTTCACAGGAGAGCTCTCAAGATAAACAGGTTGAGCAGGCCAAACTGGTGAGCTTCCTAATCACATCCTATCTATATGATAAAAGGCAGGTGACCTCTGTGTGCATGTTTGTATGCGTCCACACACAAAGTTGCACAGACTGAACGTCTACAATTTAGCATACTTTTATATTTTTTGTCAAGGAGTAAACTAGCAAACGACAAGTTTATAGGACCAATGTTTTGGAAAATATTTGTAGTTTTGTAATACAATAGCCTTACAATCACATTACTGTACTCACAATACTTTGGTCATGACTGGCGGACAAATACAGCACACTTGAATATACAACGGCGTGAAAACAAGCACCGGTACATCTAGAACCTATGGATCCTCATGGGTCAACAAGCTAGTTTACATATAAATGTCAATACGTCAAAAAATAAATAAAAATTAGATTTGGGTTAGGAATCTTAAGCTGCTTTCCAGTAAAATTAGCAGATAAACCCGCGTATTTAAAACGTGTCAACCCACTAACAATCGACATCTGGCCTTTCTCTATTGACCAAAAAATTTATCAGAATCAGAATTCTTTGTCACGTGTCGATGAGCATCCACAGTGAAATGGAAGCGATGCTCCCATTGTTGTTAGGTTGTTATTGTTGTTTGTGTCCGGTGTGTGTGTTTCGCACCGGTAGCAAAAGAGATGTGGGCGCATGTGCACTACTTCTATTGTTCTCTGCAGTTTTTGCCCTGCAGGACCAGAGGCGTTTACCTGATGGCAGCAAGTAAAAGAGTTTATTTTCCGGGTGACTAGTGTCCTTTAAAATCCTCTGTGCTCTGGTATACACCGTCTGGCATACACCTCTTGCATGGAGGGCAGTTCTGTGCTGGTGGTCTGTTCAGTGCAGCGTATCACTATGCAGAGCTTTCGTGTCCTGCACTGTACAGCTGCTGTACCAGGCAGTGATGCTCCTAGTGAGAAACAGAGTGGATTGCTGCGGTGAAAAAGGTTCTCTGCAGCGCTATGGAGATTCTGAATTTCCTCAGCCATCTCAAAATGTTAACAGAATATGAAATATGAAATTATGACTATTGTGTGTTACTGTCAGACATTTATTAGCAATACTTAGACCAACTGTAGAATCTAACAAACAGACAGATTCTGAAATACTGTTTTAACAAACACCAAAAAAAATGATTAAAATAAATATCAATTGTTTTCACTTTAGTTAAATCTTGATTAAGTAATTGGCCAGTAAATGTTAAAAAGTCGTGCAATGGTCACATTTAAAAATAAAATAGATCAACAAAATGTGCTTGCACTTAAAAACTCTCAGCCCAACGTTGTGGCTTATCGACTAACAAGGGTTGCATCTGTCACGTGGGCAAAATAGCTTGTGCAACCTACCATGTATGCCTTGATGAATATGCAATTATGATTGTTTCTGCTAGAACACGCAAAATTCCTGGGAGGAGTAGATGCAAATGTTTATTTAGTGCATGCAGTGTGAACTACCAAACCCAAAACTGATTGTGAGGGCTGATTTTCTAACTATATTTAGTGCATCTGAAAGCCAGGTTTGATCTGACACAGCCTCACCATAAACTGGCTGCAGTTGTGGCAAGGAGGCAACATAGGGGCAACCAAAGGAAATGCAGAGAATGGATCTGTAGTGCTTGTGGAAATTATTTTTAATGACAGAATAAAGAAACCTATGGTCCTGCCCCCACACCTGGTTCCACCAGTGGCACTTCACTATTAAGCCAGGAAAAGCAAGCAGTGGGGAAGCAGAAAAGGATAAATGGTGCAGGTGCTGTGACTGGGCTCCTGAACCTTCTATATTCAGTAAATACTGGATTATATACTGTGAACCCGCAGCTCAAACGACATGGCTAATTTACATTTCGTGCTCTAACAATTGATCTGGCTGTTGAAAAAGGGACTAAAGCTGTTTCATATAAGCTTCGCATCATTGAATCAATGGTGAGACACTGGAGATGGGGTGGGTACAACTTATAGTCAGGTGCGCCTTATAGTCTGGAAAACCGTAAGCACTGTCACATAGGGGCACAGGTTTAAAAGTTTTCATTCGCCATAGAGAGCGACATACAGATAGAAACTCTTTATTGTACTAATGACACTCTTCACCTTTGATGAACCACAACAGAGAGATACCTATCCACCCCTGTGTGTGGAAAAAACAAAGTTTATATTCATAAGTTCTGTAATTTGTGCAGGCAATATTAGTTGAACACCTGTGACATGCAAATCAATAGCACACCTGTTATCTGTGATCTTAGTAAATGGGGCACTATGTGTTCACGGATTGAACATAAGATGTCGCCATTGTGCTCTCAACTGTATCACCCGATAGACCTAATGTTTTAAGCTCTAAGTAGCATCTTTGGTATAATTAGTTGTAACGTGTATACATTTCTTTAACATAAAGAAATTATGCTTAGCCTGGGGGGGGGGGGCAAGCAAGGCCTTGCAGTTTACCAGGCTTAAAATGCACTGGGGGAAACACTGTAGACATTTAAGTATTTATCCATGGTGCTCGTCCCACAGTGCATCTGCAGCGCTCATACTATTGTGCAGTGTACATATCCGCTAAATTGTGGTCTACATAAAACTTTACCCAAATAAATAGTAACACTTTTAAATGCAAATAAATATTCTATTGAGCAGATTGAACATTATTTGTACAAACATTTAGTAACCAATGCATTGCGATATAATTTCCAGACTTTTCATTAACTCACAGCTTCTCTAGTAGGAGCACTGAAGTCATGCATGCACGTGTTGACGTATATTGATATGTATTGGACAATCTTCCCATCCCTAACATCTTTACTTTAATTTTTCCTATTTACACTGCTTTAGTCTGTCATGTTGTGAATGTAAGATTTGATGAATAAGATGACCATAATGAATATATAAAAATAATAACAAGCAACATATTTAGGAGTCAATCTCATGACATTAAATGTAGTCAATTGGGTAACAATGAATCTGTCTGGATTGCATTTGGGTGTTAATGTGCTGTTTAATCCTCAGGAAAGTCAAGTGCATCAGCGTATCTCTGAGCTGAGGAAGGAGGGTCAATGGTCAGCAAGTAGGCTCCCTAAACTTGTGGAAGCCTCACGACCCAAGTCCCACTGGGATTACCTACTAGAGGAGATGCAATGGATGGCAGCTGATTTTGCCCAGGAGAGAAGATGGAAAGTGGCTGCTGCTAAAAAGGTATTCTTGCAGGCATGAATAATACACGGACAGAAAGGAGTGAAATGATAAATTGGTCTAACAACTTACGTGGCATCATGTCCACAGCTTGTTCGCACTTGTGCCCGTTACCATGAAGAGCAGAAGAAAAGTGAAGAGAGGTCGAAGAATGAGAGGGAAATTCATCTTCGTCACATTGCCAGCACAATTGCCAGAGAGGTGGAATTTTTCTGGTCGAACATTGAACAAGTATGGTTTTATTTTTCTTTCATACCTATGGATTCCTCGTATATGCAATGAATTAACTTTAAACTATCAATTTTTGTTTCTTGATAGGTTGTGGAAATTAAACTACAGTTTGAAATTTATGAAAAGAGGCTAAAAACCCTGAGCTTACAGAAAGCCTCAGCCAAAGGTACATTTTACCAAGCAGCTACAAAACATTTTGTTTGCAGTAACATCATGTGCTCTTTAGATAAAATATTCTCTGATCTTGGATTAAATGTAAATGGAGTCACTCAACCATTAATTTAACATAACTTATAATCATGTATTGCTAAATGTAGTAAGCTTAATTTCTTTTTTTTAACAGTATCTAGTCAATCCACTGGAGAGAAAACTGATAAAGAGGTAAATCCTGCACTTGCATATCTGTGTATGACATCCTATAAGTAGGTGATGCATGTTCAACATTATTTATATACCATTGCCTGTCCACAAGGGTGTCCAAAATTTTTGTCCATCCCATTTCTTGGATGCAGAAGATTCTTTTGGATTTTAACACACATTCTTTAGAACTAGGAGAGGTGCAGTAATGGCTAATTAGAATTTTTTGATTTTTTACAAACATTTGAACATTTTAACTTAGAGAGGCATTTCACACATGACCTTTACAAGTACCTTGACCTTTGACCTTTGTCAAAATGTCTAAATTTTTTAAACATTTTTAAAAAGATTGAAAGTTAAGATTTGCAGGTAATCCTTGGGTAGGCAGGGTATAAGTAAATGGGGAGGGGTACAAAGTGTTGTGTGCTCAGAGTTGAGGATATTGGTAAAATCTGCTTACTTTTTCACTTGTTTATTCTTTTTAAAGGTGGTAGCCACTTCCAGTAGAAAAAGAAAACCAAGTTCATCTTGGGTTAATGAAGATGGTATGTATCACCTATTAAGTTGTTATGTAGATGTATATGTTTATAAAAGTCTGAACCGTCAGTGCTGTACATAATTGAACCTCATTCACTTCTTAACTTTTCTTTTTCAAGTCCCAGATGAAGAGAGCACTATAGAGGAACAGGAAGCAATGGAGGATGAAGCAGACCATAAAGCAGAACTAGTTGACCTTGCCAAAGATGGTATTTAATCACTTTGATTGTCTGTACTTATGTTTCAAGGTGTCTTTACAAGACAGGAAATGAATCATTGATGTTAATTCCGATTTTTACATATTCAGAGAGTATAGCTTACAGTATTTTTAGGTTATCAGTAAACAAAACTTCAGTGTGAGTGTGCATATAAAAAAATGTTCCCCTCGCCCCACGTGGGCGGTGTCTCCTTCAGACTCGGGTCCTCTACCAGAGGCCTGGGAGCCTGAGGGTTCTGCGCAGGATCTTAGCTGTTCCTAGCAATGCGCTCTTTTGTACAGAGATCTCTGATGTTGTTCCTGGTATCTGCTGGAGCCATTCTCCCAGCTTGGGGGTCACTGCCCCTAATGCTCCGATCACTACTGGTACCACTGTTGCCTTCACACTCCACATTTTCTCTAACTCCTCTTTCAGCCCTTGGTATTTCTCAAGCTTCTCATGTTCTTTCTTTCTGATGTTGCTATCACTGGGGACTGCTACATCTATCACCACCACTGTCTTCTCATGTTTATCCACCACCACTATGTCAGGCTGATTGGCCATCACCATCTTATCAGTCTGGATCTGGAAGTCCCACAGGATCTTGGCCTGTTTGTTCTCTGTCACCTTTGGGGGGTTCTCCCATCTTGACCCTGGGACCTCCAGTCCATACTCTTTACAGATGTTCCTGTACAGTATGCCCGCTACCTGGTTATGCCTCTCCATGTATGCCTTGCCTGCCAGCATCTTACACCCTGCTGTGATGTGCTGGACTGTTTCAGGGGCTTCTCTACACAGCCTACACCTGGGGTCCTGTCTGATGTGGTAGACCCCGGCCTCTATTGCTCTGGTGTTCAGGGCTTGTTCTTGTGCAGCCATGAGTAGTGCCTCTGTGCTGTCCTTTAGTCCAGCCTTCTCCAGCCACTGGTATGTCTTTTCCATATCAGCTACTTCCTCAATTTGCCGATGGTACACGCCATGCAAGGGTTTGTCCTTCCATGATAGCCCCTCTGGTTCCTCGACCTTACTGGGCTTTTGTTGCCTGAGGCATTCACTTACAGTTGGTCATTGGGGGACATTTTCTTGATGTATTCCTGGAGGTTCACCGTTTCCTCCTGGACAGTAGTTCTGACACTTACTAGTCCTCGGCCCCCTTCCTTTCGCTTAGTGTACAGCCTCAGGACACTGGACTTGGGGTGGAACCCTCCATGCATGGTAAGGAGTTTCCTTGTCTTGATATCAGTGGCTTGTATCTCTTCCAGTGGCCAGGATATTATCCCAGCTGGGTATCTGATTACTGGCAGGGCATAGATGTTAATGGTCTGGATCTTATTTTTGCCGTTCAGCTGACTTTTCAGGACCTGCCTTACCCTCTGTAGGTATTTGGCTGTGGCTGACTTCTGAGCTGCCTCCTCATGATTACCATTTGTCTGTGGGATCCCTAGGTATTTGTAACTTTCCTGCACATCTGTGATATTCCCTTCAGGTAGGTCAACCCCTTCAGTTGTGATCACCTTTCCTCTTCTAGATATCATCCGCCCACATTTATCTAGTCCGAATGACATCCCAATGTCTTTGCTGTAGATCTGGGTGAGGTGAATTAGGGAATCAATGTCACGCTCATTCTTGGCATACAGCTTGATGTCATCCATGTAGAGGAGGTGGTTGATGGATGTTCCACTTCGGAACTGGTATCCGAAGCCACTCTTTGAGATGATCTGGCTGAGGGGGTTTAGGCCTATGCAGAACAGCAGGGGGGACAGAGCATCTCCTTGGTAAATGCCGCATCTGATGCTCACTTGTGCAATTGGCTTTGAGTTGGCCTCCAGAGTTGTCTTCCACAGCCTCATTGAGTTCTGGATGAACTCTCTTAGTGTCCTGTTGATGTTATACAGTTTTAAGCATTCCAGTATCCATGTATGTGGCATTGAGTCATAGGCTTTCTTGTAGTCAATCCAGGCAGTGCACAGGTTGGTGTTCCTCGTCTTGCAATCTTGGGAAATTGCCCTGTCAACCAGTAGCTGGTGTTTGGCTCCCCTGGTGTTGTTGCCTATTCCTTTCTGTGCTCTGCTCATGTATTGCTCCATGTGCCTACTCATCTTAGTTGCTATGATGTCTGATAGTAGCTTCCATGTGGTGCTGAGGCAGGTTATAGGCCGGTAGTAAGATGGTATTGTTCCCTTCTGGGGGTCCTTCATTATGAGGACTGTCCGGCCCTGGGTTAGGCACTCTGGGTGGTTTCCCGATATCAGCAGCTGGTTCATCTGTGCTGCTAGGCGTTCATGGAGTGCTGTCAGTTTCTTAAGCCAGTAGGTATGAATCATGTCGGGCCCTGGTGCTGTCCAGCTCTTCATTTTGGACACTCTGGTTTGGATGTCTGCTAGTGTGATGACTACTGGGTCTTGTTCTGGGAGTTGGCTGTGCTCTGCCTGTAAGTCTGTCAGCCATTGGGCATTGGTGTTATGTGTTCCCTCCTTCTCCCAGATGCTCTTCCAGTATTGCTCAGTCTCAGCCCGAGGTGGGTCTGTTGTCACCTTGCCCCCCTGCCATTGAGAGTAGACCTTAGCTGGGTTGGTGGAGAACACCTGGTTTATTCTCCTGGCCTCTACCTCTCTTGTGTATCTCTTTAGGCGGGTAGCTAGTGCTGTGAGCCTTTGCTTAGCAGTCTCCAGTGCCTCAGCTGTGGACAGTTTGTTGTATTTCTTGGGCAGTTCTTTCCTCAAATTCACACCTCTGCCTAGTTCTGTTAGAACACTGATATATATATATATATATATATATATATATATATATATATATATATATATATATATATATATATATATATATATATATATATAAACTTCATATTACACTAGCACTATGCTACCTAGAGTAGTTTCACAAGTAATGTTTCCCCAGAAGTATAGCAAAATTATTTGATGGTCAGAAACCTAAATTGAGTTCACATTAGTATTGAAAATATCTCCTTTTAATTTCTTTAATTACAGTATTATATTTTATAATATACAATATACAGATACATTTTAATTGGTATTGTATACCCTATTTAAATGAGTGAGTGTTGATAGCTTAATGACTTTAGTATATTTTGTTCTTAGCTGAGATGCCTTTGGATGCTTTGGTGAAACAATATGCTGGTGCATACGCTGATGGCTTTGAGTGGCCAAAGCCCAGTCTGCAGGAGGAAGAAGACATGGAGGAAGCTGAAGGTGCTTTTGTATTCTACATATAAAAGTCATTGTCATTGGTAGCATCAATGCTTTAAAGTCTACATGGAAATTGTTTGATTTTAATAGATGTTTTTTTTTTTGCCTTGCAGAGATGGAGTGTCCTGAAGGAAGTCTACCTGAAGCAGTGTTAATTGATTCTCTGCTCAGTGTGGAACAGTACCGAGGAACTGACAAGTCCAATTCTTCTGACTCTGATGGAAAGCCTGCTAGAGATATTGCTGAAGTAGCTGCATCCACAGAGCTTATCCTCCCTAAGGGGAGCTTCAGGACAACTTCCTCAGTAAGAAATACACAAACACGTGCTTACAAATTAGGTGGTATAATTAAGATTTTATAACTGATCTCATATATTAGTCCCGTAGCCCAGCTCCTTTTCTACTACATGGGTCACTCCGAGAGTATCAGCAGATTGGTGTGGACTGGCTGGTAAACCTACACAAGAAACACCTCAATGGCATCCTAGCTGACGAGACGGGCCTCGGCAAGACTGTGCAGACTGTGGCATACATGGCTCAGTTAGCTGGCCAGGAGGGTATGTCTGTTAAACATCTGTTTTAATGTGTTTAATTAAAAAATTTTAACTGCTATAACCTTCTGTGGGTAAATATCGTAAACACATTGCATTTTTCCACAGGTATCTGGGGACCCCATCTCATTGTGGTGAGGACATCCAAGTTACTAAGTTGGGAGGTGGAGTTCAAGCGTTGGTGCCCAGGCCTTAAGATCCTTCTGTACCTTGGGGACAAAAGGGAGCGCAGATCTAAGAGAATGGTAATTTTTGCTGTATTAAAAAAAAAGAACTGGTGTATATTGATGGTACTAATTTCAAAATAGTTTGTTTCTGTGTATGTGATAACTTGATATGTGATGTTTTATTTACAGTGGTGGGGGGATGTCAACAGCTTCCATGTTTGTGTGACATCCTACAAGCTACTGATGAAGGACCAGAGCCACTTTCTGAGGAGGAGGTGGAGGCATCTTGTCTTGGATGAGGTTCAGCTCATTAAGAACATGACTGAGAAGCACTGGGAAACAATTTTTGCTCTCAGAAGGTGAACTATCATGAACGAAGCAGTTTGTCAGCCTCATGAAGTCTCATCCTTTATTATTAATTGATCACTTTTTTGAATTTTTTTGTATTTGTGGTAATAACCAGAGGTGACCGTAATGCAGCTAAGATGACATATTTACTTGTGTTTTTCAGTGAACAGAGAATCCTCCTCATCAACTCTCCTCTACAAAACACTCTGAAGGAGTTGTGGACCATGATTCACTTTCTCTTGCCAGGAATCACCAGAGCATATTCTGACTTCCCTGTTAAGGCAGGAACAGACCAGAACCAGGACTACTGCCACAAACTGGTTATTCGACTGCACAGGGTGAGTGTGAAACCCATGGAAATCTATTCATGAGCCATTGTAAAGGTCAGAAACATTGTATATCCTCCTGAGATCCAGCAATGTGTTTTTATCCAATCCTGTCCACTGCAAAGAACATTTTATTTTAAAAAAAGATCAAAAAGAAAAATTGTATCTGAAAAACTATGGAATTATGTTTTTTACAATTGTTTGAAAAAGCCAAAACATTTCGTTTCCTGGGCCTCGTGAGGTTAATCCCTTCATCTGAAATCCATAAATATATAATATTTATGTCAATTTTGTATTATAGATGATCCAGCCTTTCATCCTGCGACGCTCCAAAAGGGACGTAGAGAAGCAACTACCCAAAAAGTATGAGCATATTTTGAAGTGTCGCCTCTCCACCAGACAGAAGAGCCTGTATGAAGATATCCTCACTCAGTCTGGGTGAGATTTGCTCATATAATAACTGCAGTTTCAAGATATAAACTATGCAATAGTCATATATCAGAAAAATACACTAACTAATCAATATTTTAATATTTGTCTTCTTTAATAAATTACTGAGTAAATCTGTAATGAATGAATGAAATTTAAAATCCTAAACAGGCCTTTTTTGAAACCAGTAAAATAAGGATTTCAAAATGTTTATTGCATTATTTGTAGATGTGTGATGTGTCATAAGAAGTCATTCTGAGCTTAGCCAAAGACATAAAGTTATACTGTTAATTGTACTTAAAGTCGTGCTTGATATATTTGCAGCATTGAATGATACCTTCACATTATCAGATGTATTGATGGTTATGATAAGGTCTCCTTTAATTTTTTTTTCAATGCTTGTCTCACTTTGTCTGGATTTGCTTATGCAGGACCCAGGAAGCACTGAAAACTGGTCATTTTGTTAGTGTGCTTCAAGTTTTGATGCAGTTACAGCGGGTATGTAACCACCCAGACCTGGTGGTACCTAGAGAGACAAGCAGCTCTTACTTCTGCTCCTCTTTACAATATAACGTTCCATCTTTGGTGCTGGGAGCACTGCAGAATGACCCAAGCGAGGTACGCCCTTTTGCTCTACAAAAAAAGAAACAGATAGAATGATGAATCAGTTATCAAGACTTCTCGTTTTAAGTATTTGTGTTGGGTATTTCAGTATTTTATTTTATTTATTTTTTTATTTTTTTACATATAATTAGAATTTATATCAGAATTGTAAGCAATTCTAACCTCTGCTGTTGTCTTCCCTTTGTTTATCTTTACAGATTGCAAACCTATCAATATTTGATTTAATCAACAATGAGAACAAGTTGACTCGGTATCAGACTGAGGAGGCAGTACCAAAACTAAAGGTTTCACAGCAGCTCATAGAGGAGCTGTATTCTAGTCCAGATCCACCACCTCGACCCAAACCATGCCCAATAAAACCTATGAGGTTAGTATTTGATGTTTGTGGGTAGGATTTTTTTTATTATTATTATACCACTCAACCCTGCATATAGAAATTCTGCTACCGGGAATTCCAATATTTTTGTCCATCTCATTTCTCGTTCACTATTCACTCAATTCTTTTAAAATTTCACATATGTTCTTCAGCACTAGGAAAGGTGTAGTGTACAGTTTCATGGCTGAATCAAAATGTTGGGATTTTGCTTTTTAATAAATTTTTTCAAGTTTCATCTTAATTTGTTCTGCAGTTTTCCTGAACTGTATTTATCCGATTCTTTTCAAATTCCATAGGCATTATTTTTGCATGTGCATTTCTCTAAATGAGATCTTTTATTATTTTTTTTATTTTAATTATTTTAATATGATCAACAGTTAAGTTAAATGAATCCCTGTGTAAGCAGAGTATTGATGAGCAGGAGGACAAAGTGTTGTGTAACCAGACAGGGCTATTTCTAAGCTCTCTGTCAAGTGTTGCACAAAACATTAAACCTAATATTGTAACATTGATGTTTATATTAGTACTGACACAACTCAATAAATTATTGTTTCTGAATTTAGGTTGTTTCAGCCTGTGCAGTATGGGACAAAGCCTGACGGTCGCACGGCTTCCATCACTACTCCAGCAGGCCAACGTCCTCCATTGAGCACTTGTGCTACAACCACCTCTGCTTCCACCACCCAGGCACCACAGGTCAGGGGCAAATCCCCTGTCACCACTGGAATTACAACAGCCACCGCTCATGGTATGATCATGCTAAAGGCAGTGTTGTAGCAATGACAGGGACATTAGTTTTTCCACAGCAGCTTAGGTGTCATTGAACTGGTGACACCAAACATCCAAAAGAGTCTGTTATAGCTTTCATACTTCTGCTATTTTTCTGGTATTTTCTTCTAATGTCTTATACTGGTGTTGCCTTGTTTGTGATGTTTGCATTTTACAATGTTATGCTGCATGGTAGTGATGCTGTTTTGAATTTTAGTCAACCTGATTTAAAATGTCATGCATTAATAAAAATAAATAAATAATTGACCTTGACCACATTATCATCTTCTATTTGCAGCACATTTTACAGTGTGTACGTCTTTGTGCACCATGCTGCAGATTTTAATGGTCAGGTGTCCCTGCTGTACCGTCGCATAGATGATTGATCCTTCATTACCATCAAGTTTGAACTGTTCATACAGTTGATTTGTGTAGATAAATTCATCTCTGTTGATGGGATGAACAACTGGTGCTCTGTATTAGCAGCAAAGCACAGGCCACTGATAGGTTTTATAATTGTTTCTAAAATGTTCATACTTGAAATTACGCTTAAAGCACCAGTTAATATTTGTAATTCACTTTACTTAAGTGAAGCATTCTATTCAGGCCTGGGCGATATATCAATTTTGTCAATTAGATTATTTTTGTTATGGATGAAAAAAAGAAAAATTCAAGGTTTTTTTTCCTCTTCCTATGGGATTCAGGAGCTTCTTGATCCCCTGCACCCTCTCTCTCTCTACACTTCCAGAATACTGGCACATACGATGCTTGTTGTTCCCAAGGATTAGCGCGCACTGCACAACGATAATTCACCCAGCTCTGTTTTGAGCTTTGGTCCAGTTCAGGATCTGATACCAACTTAAGCTCCAACCTCCACTCTTATAGAACATACCTACCTGACCAAAGTTACATTTACTACTGATTTATGTTGACTCAACAGTTTCCTGGTGAACTTTACATCCTAAAATAGCTAATATAACTTACCTAGCACTGGCTTCACTTCTTGTACTAGTGCTGTGGTCTGAGAATGAATGATTCATACAGAGGGGGGCGAGATAAATGACAATTTGGTTTGATATGCATATCACCATTCGATCATTGCATATATACAGTGCTAAAGACAGGGTTACTCACTTGCTGAACGCTATAAACCCCAGGTCTGTGTTAAAAAATACAGACTCCTGGTATGTCCTACCTAGCTGCAAGTATTTAGTTGAAGTTGCCTTGGACCATCTGTACAAGGGATGGAGTTTTATTCTCCAAATACAGACCTGTAATCCAGTCAAACCAGATTTTTTTTTTTTTTTTAATTGAAGATTTTTTCATTCAATTCAAGAAAAAAAAAGATGAATTAAGATTAAGATTCTTGAATTAAGATTTTCCAGATGAATTGTCTACAAATCAGTTCTTATGTCTCAGTGAATAATTCGTCTTTAGGCGATTCTGTCTCCTTTGAAGTATGGTGAGATATTTAGACTAGACACGAGAAAAATGCACTTGGTGAGATTTAGATTTTTCCAGTGTGAAGTGTATTTTTGCAAAACCAAATAACACCTAGCCCTTTAATTAAAGGACAGACATAAGCAATATTTTTATTAAGGTTTTGATATAATGAAAGCAAAACTTGTTTTGAGCTTTCTCTGCCATTTGTACTTAGTGTTTTCTTTTAAAATTAGGGGAGAAAAATGGTTAATTTAAATTTTTGGTGAAAAAATCTGAGATTTTATTTTTAGGTCATATCGCCCAGCCCTACATTCTATTCATGATAATAACATTCTATGAAAGTACGCAATAATAATAATAATGCAGACAAAACACATGTACTAATGATTTTTCACTGCCACTAAATGTAACCACAAACCAAAGTATATCTCCCATACATTTGTGGGTGATATACTTTCTTTGAGTCTTGCAGGTTGAAGTTGTTCTACCTTTCAACAACATCCCTAATCCTACTTGCTTTTGTGGCCCAACATGTCTTAGCAAATACTTGAAGGAAGCCATCTGATAATGATTGAACAAAAAAATGGGTTGCCCCTGATGTGTAGTCCCATGCCCAATTGCCTTGTACTTCACAGTGGTTGGAACAGCTACTCAGAGAGCCCAGACTACTTCTACTGTCAGCAGCAGCAACAACACTGCCGCCTCCACTGTATCCTCTGGGTCCAGTGGCCTTGGGCAGCATGTGCTGGGGGCTACCACTATGGCCTTGGGCCAGACCTTGGCTGGTGCAGTAGTGGGATCAATTGCTCCCATCACCCAGCCTAGCATAGCACAAGTCGCCAGGCCGGCTCTAGCCCCCAGCCATGCCATCCAGCCCAGTTTACTGTCCCAGAGGCTGGTTCTTACATCTCAGGCCCAGGCACGGTTGCCTAGTAAGTGGCCTCCCATTCCGTCCCTTTCAGCATTTCCCCTCCACCTCTGGCACAGCAGTATGGGCTGCTCTGAACTGAGGCCTTCACTTGGGGCACTGCTGATATGTGGTTAACTTTTATTTGTGCCTGCAAACAAACTGCATTGCATACTTTAGTTTATGGTAACACTGATGCAGCAGTTTTAGAATTTCATCCATTTTGGTTCCATGTATCAAGCGTGAGCCAACTAAAAATAATTAATAAAAATTGGCTCCCTGAAATCACATCTAAAGCCATATCAGCAGCATCTCCAGAGTCTCAGCAATTCCCCAGTTTCTTTTTCAAAACCTGCATGTACACTAAGAACAACTGTTATGTTATGCCATGTCACTGCAGTATTTAACTTGATTGTTATATCCTCCCCTTCTTTTGACTTTTTTTTCCCTCCCGGTTTACTAATATTCTGTTATTTCTTGCATCAGCCCATCTGCAGGAAGAAACCCCAAAGCTTTGGTTTCAGTTTTTTTTTCTTTGCTGATGTTATGGTTTCACTTGAGTATCACCGTAAAGCATGGGGAGGTGGTCCCATAATTTGTCAGCCCTTTTTGCCTCAAATGTGAACAGAGACACCTTTTCAGTGATATTTGAAGATATTAAAAGGGATTTATTTTAGTATTTGTTTTATCAAAAAATTTGAATTTTTGTTTTGAAGCTCAGGTTGCTTTTAAAAAGAATTCTAATTACATGTTTTAAATATCTCCAATTAGTGAATGTTTAAATGTTAATACGTTATGTGCAGAAACAGAACACTTGACTGTATTTTCGCTGCATTTACACAGTAACAGTGTGTTAGTTTTTAAGAAGTAAATTCATACACATTAAATTGAGCTGTTTTTTGTTGTTGTTTTTACCATTGTGCAATGCTTTTTCCTCAAAACACAATTTTATTGAAAGTCTGCCTGTATTTAAATCGTGCATTCACTTATGGTAACCTTGTAAATGTATATTCAACAACATAAAAGCTGAAAATGAAACATTTAGTGAAGTTTTTATCCTTGAAAATTATTTGAACTCCTCAAACAGAAAGAATAATTGTTACAATTATGGTATCAAAATAATGTCTATACCTCTTATAGGCGGGAAAAGTGAGATATCCAAAAGCTAGGTGAGAATAGTAGGTGATTATCAATGGAACGTTTTTCCCTTCAAATTTGTCGCTGAAAACTTGAAAAGACAGTCAAGTGCATTATTTAACATTCTGTATGTGTACACTTCAGGCTCTCTGTCTCACCTGAGGTCTGGCCTTGTAGCCATATTCTTTCCCTTTCAAGGTTTATAAAATTGCAAGTTGCTATGGTTCTATTGTGGAGGGTGGCTGCACCTGTTCCACTGATTAACCCACCCTGGTTCTGCATGTTGAAGTATCTTTTTCACCCTTTAACTAACTGATGATTTTTTTTATTTGTAGTTGTAAAATGTTAGTCCTTTTTTTTTTTTAAACTGCCTTTTTTAAATCCTGTTTTTCGAACGAGTGTTTCTCGTGTTTTGTCTGATTGAAGGTGGCGATGTGGTGAAAATAGCCCAGCTGGCTAAAATCGCAGGCAGTCAGACTCGAATCTCTCAGCCCGAGACTCCTGTCACCCTGCAGTTTCAGGGTAACAAATTTACCTTGTCTCCCAGCCAGCTCCGTCAGCTCACCACTGGACAGCCCTTACAGCTTCAAGGTACACTCGGTAATGTACATCCCATTGTCACACTTTTTCTTACCATCAGTCTCTTCATATTCTTTATTTTTAGGCATTTTGTGTCCCTTTGAGAATTTAATTGTATTGTCGTATCCCTCAAATCATCCCATGCTGACACATTTGTAAAAACTAACAAGGAATTCTGTGTGTTTATTATGTCTGTGTAACATCATGTCAACACTGAAAGCATTTCAGACACACTCTTCTCTGCTTTCTCATTATCAGCACCTGACTATAAATGGTTAAATGTTTTCTGACCATGGTTGTGTACAAATATTTTGGACGAGATTAAATGTGAAATTATTTTAAAGTTTTGTTCCCCACACGCTTCTTACACTTGTATTTTATTTGGTTAAATTTATGTTTTAGGCAATATCCTACAGATTGTGTCAACTCCAGGACAGCAAATTATCAGGCCTCAAGGATCCATGGTAATGCAAACAATGCCACAAACTGGTCCTGCTACCAACGCCTCAACTACCCCTACTGCACCTCATCCTCCCCAACAACCTCAACAAGGTGACGCCTCCTCACAGTTATACGATCTTTCATTTTCTCTTTAAAAGTTATTTATTCTTTAAAAATTTATGAAATTTCTGTATGTTTTTTTACAGTTAAAAATGCTACCATATTCTTGTATGTAGACCGAACACTGTCATTACATGTGCCCCTCTATTGTCTGTTGTAGCACCTGGTGTGACTACTAATGCAACACCAGCCTCCACGAAGCCCACTACTGGCACTTCTTCTGGTCCACAGGTCAGTACTTTACTTCTGAGCAAGTCTCTTTTACAATCACTTTCGATTTTTAAAAAATGATCAAGTCAATTCATTGAACACAATGAAATGAAAATTATACTTTTGTTTTCAGGAGTCATCTGAAGAAAAGTCCCAACAGACCAAGGAGCGTTTAAGCCGCCTTTTTGAAGCTAACGAGCGCCGCTGTAGCCGTGGAGTGTTGTATGGGTCCGACCTGCTGCAGGCCTGTGCTGTGAAGTCAGAACCTGCACACTCTGCTCTGACCGCTGGAGGGTGGAGGTGGGTGGGTAGAGAGAGCTGCCTGAGGGCTCAGGATACCTGCATAGCAACAACGACTGCACTGTGCTCCACTCTGCTCTCTGTCAAAGACCGTCTAGGGGCTGCCAACAGTCTTATCCAGAGGTATTAGAACTCATCTTAAATTTATGCAGCATAAGTAGCACTGTTGTCAAATCATTAATGACGTAGTGTTTTTATTACAATACAAAGTACTTTTATTTCAAAATTCCATGCCTTAATTTCACTGTACAAATGCCTGATCAATTAAAATCTACTGTTACCTTTCAGGTTGGCTTGTGTGGTGCCTGCAGCTGTCGCACCACCTCCTCAACTTTACGCAGCCAATCCTTCAGTTCCCTACAGACTGGAGCAGAAGTCGCTCCACTGTCAGCTACAGGATGCCTCTTCCTCTCACAGTGCTGATATCCACCAGTTTGCTTCCAGGCATCTGCTCCCTTTTCCTGACCAGCAGCTAATGCAGATGGACTCAGGTTAGCCCGACAGGATTTTACACCTGTCCTGCAGCAATAAACATGCTGTATTATGAATTATAAACATTTATTACTGAGAAACATGACGTACTTTAAAGTAAAAAGCACACACATTGTATGTTAATCTTCTGTGGTCTAAATCACTATAAATGTATATTTAAAAAAACTCCCTTAATTACAACACAAAATACAAGTGTGTAGTGATTCCTTGATGACTTTGCTTTTGGATTTTTATTTTTTTCGTGAAGGTAAACTGGAAGCACTTGCTATTCTGCTGCAGAAGCTAAGGTCCGAGAGCCGCCGGGTCCTCATTTTTACACAGATGGTAAAAATGTTAGACATCCTGGAAGCCTTCCTTGATTACAGACAGCTCACATATGTTCGTGTGGATGAACGCTTTACTCGTGGTGAAAGACAGGTAAAATAACTGTTAATTTAACACACCATGTTTGGTCTTATTTAAAGTCAAAAACCCTTATGCATAACAGTGAATGTAGAAAAAAATTGACAATATGCAATTATCAAGGAGCTATTAAACCAGTCACATGCAGATAGATTTTGGTATTTATCTGGCATAAAGACAAAAAGTCGGGTTTTTTTTCTCTTTGTGTTCCACTTGCAAACCATATATTGTGTGCCTCCCCATCTAACACCGGGATCTTTCACTGTCAATGTAGAATTCCCGGCTCAACATGGGGAAAAATATATTGCTTTCTCTTCCCTCCTTGGTGGATCATATTCCTTCCAGGGCTTTGCGAGAAGCAGACATAAGCATATGGGATTACGCATCTTTTATTTCCATGTTCACCTCGTGTTTGCTGTCATTTTATTTTAAAGGCATCTGTATGACTTTAACTTGTTGAATACACAGCCTCTAACTCTTACATCACTTAACCTTTCCAATTGGTATCATAGGAAAGAAAACATACAGACTGTATGTGGCTCTGACAACAGTCACGTTGGTGTTAAAGAAATGGATTTAGTAATGCACTGTTAATGTATAGGAAACACAGCTTAAGCACCAGGACAAGGACTGTGCAAGAAATAAGTGAAATATTATGTAGAAAAACTTCTAAACCAGTCTGTTTATGCTCTTTGTGTCTTCTCTTTGCAGGAGAATATGAAGAGATTTAACAGAAACAGACAGATTTTCTGCAGCATCCTTACAAACCGCTGCTGTTCTGCAGTTGGAAGTATGTTTGATGCAGACACCATTATCTTCTATGATACAGACTTAAATCCAAGCATGGATGCCCGCACCCAGGAGTGGTGTGATAAGATTGGACGCTCCAAGGATATACACATTTATAGGTGAGTTTTCTTTGTGTTCATTTTTCTGACCATGTAAAACTAAAAAGTACTAAAAAAAAAAAAGGAATTTTTATTTTGTGAGAATTGATATGAAAGGACTTGTTGGTGTTAATTTTGATAATATTTTGTGTGTTGCCCAGGTTGGAGAGTGGGAATTCCATCGAGGAGAAGCTGCTGAAGAATGGCACCAAGGACCTCATCAGGGAGGTGGCTGCCCAGGGCACTGACTATACCCTGGCTTTCCTCACACAGGTAACATCACCTGTCTGTAGTCTTCCCCTTAAAGTATTAAGCCTTTTTGTATGTATGCAACAGTAGCTGCTTTTCCATTAGTTTTTCGCAAAACAATAGCGATATTCCTAAAATTTCGATAAAGTATATTTTCACTTTGAACATGTTTCCATTGATGGTTATTCTAGGCAGGAGCGTCGTAACTCTTGTGAAATGTCATCCTACGAGATTCCACTGCTGTCACCATCGGAGCTTCAGATTAACCATCACCATGATAGCATTAGAATTAATGAATCAACTAATTCTCTCGTCAGTGAAAGTCCCTGGATAACTCTTTAAAGGCACTAACATGTCAAACAAACCACCTGGCCCACATTATAAGGGTCTGTACACGTGGTCCCTACATTGTCAGGTCGAAATATTAAGTGTAAATATGCTCAGCACTTAATAACAACAACAAATTCTAAACATATGTACTGCTTTTTACACAGTGCTGCACTTGACACTTTACAGAACAGAGAATATATTTCTCTGTTTAAAAAAAAAACCAAAACAACAACTTAAATATTAAAAAACTAACAGATAACATTAAACCTTCACTGTGCCTACTGTAGGAGTCGCCCTGATCACCACTCCAAGAGCGTGATCAGAACTGCCTTAGTTCTCGTGTTCCAGCAGCCAATCGTTGTTATGGTTACAGCGACTGTGGCTGCCATTTTCACTCCGAGAGAAGTGATCATGTGACCATGTACATGACACCCTGTGACATATAATTGCAGGAAAAGTTTTTCCATTGTGATTTTGCGACATATTAGAAAATCGAAACGACTGAAAAACCACGTCATGAAAGCGTGAAAACCTTTTAGCAATATTTGAGTGTTTCTTCAAAATTCAGGTGTTTCCATTGCCACTTTTTTATATTTACATGGTGTGAATTTCCAAAGGTAATGGAAATGCAGTTAATGCGTGGACTGACCTAAAGTGAGCGGACGCTTGGGGTCACCTGTGGTCATCCGCAGTTGCGGGTCATTGAAAAAATATTTTTAATGATATGTTATGATAGGTTGCAGTTATTTGAGATAAACATTAACATAACCTGGTAGATCATTTTAATTTAAATATTAGGAGAGTGGAAGCTCCGGAAACATACAAACAAAAAAAGTAAGTTTGGGACACATTCACTCAACTTTTTAAACATGATAAGTGGCTCCCTGTGTTTTCTTTTCTGTGGAAACCGGGTTCAAATGGCTCTTTGGGTGTTACAAGTGTCGACCCCTGGTTTAAATGCTGCACATTGACTTTTGAATGATGAAGCAGGACAACCATATTTTTTCAACATATTAACTTAAAACCAATGACATCGAATTTTAAAAGCGAAATAAATGCAGGTATGTTAGTAAGGTCATTCGATGTTCATAAAGACCCTTGACTACTTTTTAAAAATGTGGGTCGAGACAAAGGTCAGGTGCGTCCTTTTCAAATATATTTCTTGCAGGCTGAGTTGCAGGCAGGCTAGTTAAAAAAATGTTTGGTTGCGGGTTATTTAAACATCGACCTGCGCATCTGGTAGGCAAAAAGCAATCATAATGGGGAACTGGACATTGTCTATGCAGAACTATTGTACTTTACACAGCTTTCAGTACAAAGTTACTCGGGTGAACATTGTTTTGTTTTGGTGTATTTTACAGCGCACAATCCAGGATCTGTTTGAGGTGGAGGCAGGATCGGGAGAGAAGGTGGAAGAGTTTGTAGTTCTACACCAGGAGCCATCAGCCTCAGAGGCCATCTCTCCCAGGGTGGCTAGACCCTACATTCAGGCTCTCCACAGCATAAACCTTGATGCCCTTCCAGAAGAGGAAGAGCAGAAACAAGCAAAGTTAACAGACAAGGATGTGACAGAAGATAACCAAGAGTCCGAGAGCCAAGCTACAGAAGAACCTGCTCACATAGATGAGCTTAACGCAGTCATGGAACAGGTACAGTTACTCATTGTATGTAAAGGAAGAAATGGTACAAATCAGAAAAAGCATGTTGAATTTATAACTGTATTCATTTTTCCCTCAAATAGCTCACACCAATTGAAAGGTATGCCCTGCATTACCTGGAGTACCTTCACGTCAGTGATGATGAAACTGTTTTCAAGGTAATTTATGTAAAATTTCCTTAGAATTTTTTATTTATTTTTTCCCATATTTGACTGATTTATTTTCTGTGTTTTGCTTTCCTCAGGAGCGTTTAGAGTGCTCTAAAAGAGGCTGGGAGCTGCAGCAGCTCAAAAAGCTCAAAGAGGAGGAGGAGGAGAGGCAGATGATGGATGGAGATGAAGATCTCTTCACCTACACCAGAGAGGACGCCTACAACATGGTGGGTGGCTATCATGATGTTAGCTGGTGTATTAATTGTGTTGCACTTATCTCACATTGTCTTTTCCTCTGCTTTTTTAACAGGAGTATGTGTTTGACGCAGAAGATGGCCACACAGAAATCATGCCAGTAAGACAATAAATATGACCCGGGGCAGTGGGGGGTGATACTTAATATATTTTTGCATTTAGTAATAATTCATGCTTTTTGAGAAGTGTGTGACTGTGTAAAGTTATTTAGTAAAATTTGCCATAAATATTTAGATTGTGCATGAGATTGTGGACAATATGAAACTTTATTCTCTTCCTGCTTTCATTGATTTGTGACATTACACATAAAGTCTCACTGTCTTCCTATTCGATTCTGACATCTGACTTTTGCTCACAGGTTTGGACTCCCCCGACACCACCGCAGGACGACAATGACATTTACATCGACTCTGTGATGTGTCTCATGTATGATACCACACCAATGCCAGAGTCTAAGCTGCCTCCTATCTATATCCGTAAGGAGCACAAGAGACTCAAGATGGACCCCTCAGGTAATGTGAAATGATTTCAACAAATATATAATCTATCTTGTTTAAATGTTCTTGCAGAATGGTTTAATTCTTACTGATATATTTGTCCAGCAGCAGCTAGAAAGAAGAAGAAGGGTCATGGGGAGACTGTTATTCCACCACGCTCCCTATTTGAAAAGGCCAGTATGCTGAAAGTTCGCCGTGAAGGGAAGGATCAGAAAAAGAACTTTTCTCTCAAACAGCAGGCGCCTTTTGCCAAACCACTGCCCTCGCTGGTTAAACCTGCCATGGAAGCTGGTCAGGACAATCCAGAGTGGCTCATCAGTGAGGACTGGGCACTGCTTCAGGTTCTACTTCCACTTATCACCTTTCACTGTGGTCTTCACTTAACTGTAATGAAATTGCATGTCATTGGTGAAATGAGTTAAGAATGTATATATTAAACATGTATCTGCCCGACAGGCTGTGAAGCAGCTGCTGGAGCTGCCTCTAAATCTGACAATTGTATCTCCTGCTCACACACCAAACTGGGACTTGGTGAGTGATGTGGTGAACTCCTGCAGTCGCATCTACCGCTCACCCAAACAGTGCCGCAACCGTTATGAGAATGTGATCATTCCCAGAGAAGAGGGCAAGGTAATGTGGTGTTACTACTGTTCTAACTAAATCATGTCTAAATTTGAGAGAGATAAATTGCAATTTTTTAGGAAACGTTTTGTATTCTGGTGACATAATATACATATATATTACCAAAGTGTCATAATAATGATTCCTTTTTATATTTCTTGTCACTATTTTCAGTTGGTGTATGAAGCAAACCCTAAGAAGAAAACCAAGAGCATTTACAAAGTAATCTATTTTGGTCTAAATATCTGAAAAGATTCTTTGTCCTTACATCTTGTGGTAACTTTTTTTTTTATTATGTCCACCTGCAGTCTAAGAACAGCCGTCCTCTACGGACTTGTCAGATCTACACACAGGATGACAATGCAACTCATATTCAGCTCTACAACAGTCGTTTTGAACTCATGAAAATCATTGCCAGCAAGAGGAGTCCACCAATCAAACCACTGTGAGCATAAATCTTTGTCTAATTAATTAGTAATCAGGTAATTGTTAAAAGTGTCATTCCACTGAAAACCACTTTTCCACGCTCCTTTTGGAATCCAATGGGTCACCCCAAGTTACCAACACATGCTGCCTTTGAAAGTGGTGTGTCACTGACCTCCACTGGCTGCATATCCCATTCACAGAAAACAACAAGAGGAACGGGGGACCCAGAAAAAGCCAGTCCATGTGACGTCAGATGGACTTTAGCATCACCCATGTTGGTGCTAAGCCCATCCCCCATTGCAGAGAAACTGAAGTAGCAGTAGTATCTACAAGAGAAGACGAGACCACAGTAGCTACTGCACAAACTTGAATAAAAATGGCGGAACAAACTCATTCATGTGCTCTCTCTGCAAATAAAGCCTCGTTTTTTTTTCCCTGCATATTTTCAGAACAAGCAACGGCATGAAAACTAGCTGGTAAAGATAAACACACACAGAGAGCGAGAGGGGGGGGGGTGTTCCTTCATGCATTCTGAGCCAATCAGAGATGCCTCAACACCGGCGTCATGGACATGTATGAGGAAGTACCGGTAAACTCTGTTGTTCGACCTCAAGTCATTTTTCTACCATGCAAAAACAGCTTGAAACAAAGCAATCTAGATGTTTTTTAAATAGAGCCAACACACGATGTATTCAATAACAATGGAGAACACAGTAATATTAATGAAATAACGATGACTCCTCATTATTTCATGGTTCTATTTAACAAAACCTCCGGATTGCTTTGTTTCCATCAGTTTTTGGAGCGTAGAAAAATGACTTGAGGTCGAACAACAGAGTTTACCGGTCCTTCCACATAGAGAGCACATGAACCAGTTTTATTCGCCTTTTTTTTTTCAAGTTTGTGCAGAAACTACTGTGGCGCATTCTTCTCTTGTAAATGCTAATGCTACTTCAGATTCACTGCAATGGGGGGTGGGCTTAACCCCACGTGGGTGATGCCAAAGTCCATCTGACATCAGATGGACCGCCTTTTTCTGGGTCCATCGTTCCTCTTGTTGTTTTCTGTGAATGAGGTATGATTCAGATTCCAAAAGGAGTGTGGAAAAGTGGTTTTCAGCAGAATGACACCTTTAAAGGTTTTGCACTTATACTGTGGCTCTGTTTCATGGTATTTACAGGTTGGGTATGAACCCATTCCAGAAGAATCCCAAACATGCCTCAGTTTTGGCAGAGAGGTATTTTTATAATTTTTTTTTGTAATTTTCACCAAAAAAGGGAAAAGTGCTAACATTGTTCTATATGTTTCTCCTAGTGGGATCAGCTACGACAAGCCCCTACCTCCCATTCAGGTTGCCTCACAACGTGCAGAAAGGATAGCCAAAGAGAAAAAGGTGAGTAGGCTGGCCTTTTTCAACTGACATGCACAGTAAATGTAGATAGCAGGATTTAAGAGAGGTTTACTCTATATATTATTAGAACAATGTACTCTAGGTTTTAATATCAACTAATTTAAGAAATTCAGGAATATTTTGGTTGGAGTGTCACTCTACATGACTTTGCAAAGGCAAAAACAAATATAAGTTTTATGGAGGTATCTTGACCCTAACGTCTCAAAGTGTGTTTTATATCCACTTAAAATCAAGTGGACACCCCCATAAGGGTCAAGGTTTTCTTCAATAAAATGTGAAAAATAAAAGTAACAGGGATCGGCCCAAAAGTTCCATTGTTTGTGTGTGCACGTGTGGTGAAATCTTTCAGTTTTGTCTTTAAGATAATGCATTATGTGCTATTGTGTACAGGCCCTTGCAGAGCAACAAAAAGCTCAACAATTGGCCCAGCAGCAACAGGCTGGGACCCCCCAGGCCCAAGCTGCACCGGGCCAAGCCCAGGCTCCTGCTGCCGGACAGACTCAGGCTCAGGTTCCTCAAGCCGCTGCAGTGGCTGGTGCTGCTGCTGCCACTGTTCCCAACGCAGCTGTTCTGGTAAGAATTATAACATCTTCTTTCAAAGTGTGTTCTGTTGTGTCACCACAAACAACACAGTGAAAATGCACAATGCATTAATATATGATTTATGGTTTCCAGGCTGGAGCCATTAAAAATGCAACTGTGGGCACAACCATTCAGGCTGGTATGTTGACACACACACTGACATGCACACAGTTCTCATTACTGAGCTGATGTTATTGCAGTGTATAACTCTTTTATCTTTGTTTCATTCAGCCACTGTCGCAGGAAATGTGATTGTGAACACAGTAGCTGGAGTTCCTCCAAGTCCCTTCCAGGCCAACAAACGCCTGGCATCTCCAGTCATACCAGGCACCCTGTCTGTGAGTCATGTTTCTTTAGCACTGTCATTCTGGCTTTACTTAACCACATACTGACTGAGAGGAATTTATATTACACTAATCACTTTTGCACTGGCACAAAGCAGATTACACACCTGGTGTCTCCATATAGACAGAGTAGTTGTGTCTGTGATTGGAGGTTTGAGCACTTTGTTCTTGTCATTGATCCAGCCTGCCGGTGCAGCCGGAGCCCAGGTAGTCCACGCACAACAGAGGGCTGTTACAGCTAATGCTGCCCCTGCTGAAGTCGTTGCCATAGCTACAGGGCAGGGTGTTCGAGCCGTTACACCAGTAACAGCAACTACTGTAGTTTCTACCACTCTGAGCCCAGTGCAATCACAGACACGCCCACTGGTCCCTCAGGTCACTCCAGGTACTAAATGAACTGAACATTAACTGGTTTTCAATATTAAAATAGTTACTGAACTGATAAGTTGGCTCTTCTATCAGCTACAGGTATGTCACTGCAACAAGGAAAGCCTCTCACTCAAGCCCACCTGCAGATGCTGAGGCAGCAACAGTTGCAACAGCATCAACAACAGCAGCAGCAACAGCAGGCTGCCTCCCCACAGATCAAAACTGTAGGCAAATCCCAGGTACCCTAGGTTTTTTCCACAAATGTTAAATAAAATTCAGTATTCGTGTGTAATATTCATAAAGTTGGATGTAATTCTGACACTGTTAAGAAGTTGATTTGACATGTTCTTCTGCTAACACAATTATGACATACATACCCTTTCAGATTTAGCCTGTCAAATGAAACACGATGAAATATGCTGCATGTATTTAAAACTGGCGATATGTTTGTTTGCAGGAGTTGTTAAAAATGCACAAGCATAAATTGCAGCTTCAGCAGCAGCAACAACAGCAGCAGGTAGCTGCGGCGGTGGTAGCAGCACAAGGCCAACAGGCAGCAGGTACTCAACAGGCTGCCCAGGTTC
Organism: Siphamia tubifer; assembly: GCA_020466265.1. Classification (NCBI taxonomy): domain Eukaryota; kingdom Metazoa; phylum Chordata; class Actinopteri; order Kurtiformes; family Apogonidae; genus Siphamia; species Siphamia tubifer. The sequence goes on along the minus strand of CM035791.1, from coordinate 28,144,647 downwards.
AACCTGCTCAGGCCACACAGGCCAGTCCGCAGCTGGCGGCTGTAGCAGCACCCAGACCTGGAGCTGTACTGACTGGAACCACTGTGGCCAATCTGCAGGTGGCCAGACTGGTAAGCATCTGATTTAATCAGAAAATCTGCCTCCTTTGAAAATACTTTGTCTACTTATATTAACTTGCATTGACCATTCAACAGACGTGTGTCTAGCAAAAATATGTTCAGTCCAGTCATATTTTTTATAGTTTTACCTGTCATGTTGCCCTCTGTTGTAATGTTTGTGGTTCCTATTATTCCGGTATTAATCCTGTTGTTTTCTTCCACAGGCCCGAGTACAAGCTCAGGGCCAGATTCAGGCCCAGGCAGCTCAGACGGCTCAGGTGACCCTCACCAAGCCTCCTGTGGTTTCTGTGCCCGCTGTCGTCTCATCTGCTGGGGTTACCACTCTACCAGTGACTGTAGCAGGCATTAGTGTGGCTATTGGACAAGCACAGAAAACGGGTGTGTGAGGCTTTTTGAATCACTTTCACAATAAATATCAATTGCCACACGTGTCACATATCCTGAAATTCCATTCTGTAATTCGTCCTTATCTTTTCCAGGTGGGCCTGTGCTGACATCGTCCTTCCCCCAGATGCAGGTTCAGCAGCTGCTTCAGATGAAGAAGCAACAGGCAGCAGTTCAGGCAGCGGCTGCAGCCCAGCAGAAGGCAGGGCAGCCCCAGCAAGCACAGGCAACTGTCCAGCAGAAAGTAAGCATTCACTTACAGACTGGTTTACATATGGCCAATAAGGTCAACAAACAGAACAAGAACACAGTGTGTAACATTTCCAGATTTAAATATCTTAACAGCTGGACTTATTTTATACATTTTTCTATTCAACAATTTTTACATTTGAAAAAAGCTATAATTTGGGATGTACCAATTCAATCATGTGATTTTAATTTGGACCGATTATGTGATTTCAGACTCAATTGGAATTGGTTATGAGTGAGAAAATATGTATTTTAACTCACTGGTGGCCATTGACATCAATCATGTTTTTTAATGGGAGGGGCAATCTGGTGAAGCTCGTCAGTGAAAATCAAGCTTGTTATCATAGAATTTTGTGTACTTATGAGCAATATACAAATATATAACAGTAAATGATATATAACCTGTATATTACATTCAAATAATAGGATCAGTTGGTGGGGGCAATGACGCAGGAAGTGGTAGAGTGAGTGAGAAGATGAAACCAAAAAAAGTTGAAGAAGCTCACGTTGGAACAGAGTATGTGTCAGTGCAGTTCTGAGATCAAGAGTGTTGAATCAGCAAAACAAAGAAAAAGACACTGATCAAAGGAGGGGCTGTAGCGAGTCAAAGCGGGCTGAGCGGGGACCGTCACAGTGGGTTTGTCAGATGTGCTAGACTGTGGTGGTGAAACCACCTATGTGATGCTCACCGCTCAGATCAGATAACTAAAAAATAAGGTGAATAAAACAAAGGGACATTCTAGGTCTGTTTAGTCACTCTCCATATTTTTTTTAATGTGTTATAGAAGTATCAGATCCGGACTCGGATCAGCTGATCACTCAAAATTAAAGAACTTACTCTGTGGCAAAGAAAGCCTGTTTGGGACATCTATAGCCATTGTTTACTAACTGTGGTGGTCTGTTTTTTTGGTCACCTGTTCATTTTGAAACTAACCTAACATTGAATGTTACTATATTTCTATAGAATAAAGTGATAGCATATATGTCACAAAAGGTATTGTAAGATATTATGAGTTTCCTTTTAGTGAAAAGTTCCTAAGTTCAGTCACATACGACATATGTTTTGAGCTTTTCTTTTTAATGTAATAAGGTAAACGGTGGATCTCCAGTACTTAGTTTGTTGTAGGAGTAGTGCATACTACTATATGCACTACTCTATTATTGTTTGCTGTTGTCAGACTGGTATATCTCTATCTATTCCACTAGTACTTGATACATTATGAGGATGAAATGAATAAGTTATGAGGATTAAGTGAGTTTCTGGTTCACAGATTGGCACCCAACAGGTGACGGTGCAGGCAGGCCAGCAGCCACAGCAGAAAGTGACCTACGCAGCCACCACCCAACTTCAACCAGGGATAAAGACTCAGTTTTTTACCACATCCATCGCCCAGGCTCAGAAACCCACTGGAGCTCAACAAATCCAGGTACATCATCACCCTCAGTCTTCTACTGCAAACTAAATATTTGCAGGGGCTAGTCTGTTCATAGGAGATTTTGTTGTTTACTCCACTTATCAGGTAACTAAGCTCCCACAAATAGTGCAGCAGCAGCCAACTGTGGCCAATATTCAACAGATCGTGTCATCTCCTCAGCAGGTAAGTGTTCTTAGGTTCCTGAAGGTAATGCGTTTACAGCTGTTTACTTTATGTGAAGTTAAGTTCATCCGTGACTTACATCAAATCTTTACAACCACAGTCACCACTTTAGTACTCGAGTGGAAACTTTAAAGGAGTCAAATTTTGCTAAACCTACTTTTATTAGTCTTTGTTACATTTATTTGTGTAGTTGGACGTGGTTCAAAAAGTTTAGATTTGTACCCTTCAGGTGCTTCAAAGCTGACTCTATTAATTTTGCCAAAATCTAGTGGAGTTCTCCAACTTGTTTTTAATTGCTTCTTAATTTGTTACATTTTATAACTAGTTGTGTCACAACATTTGCACATATAAGGTCAAGATTTCCAATGAACATTTCTCTGACAACAACATAATTGTTTATCAGCAGCAGTGGTTGTAGTCTATACTGAAAATACATCCAACCTGTGAACCAATTACCTTAAATGTTCAGTTGTTGGTTGTATTAACGAACATAAACGGCTGAACGGGACAGAGCACACAACCAACAACCTAGAGGGGGTGATTTGCATTTAAGGAGGGCCAGTGCTCAACACGATCTTCCTGGTGTCAGTACTCAGAAATAGGGTTGAAGATGGACCTGTGGAGTTGAATTAATGAAGAATTAAGACGCAACTATTGCATTTACAGATTATGCAAAATAGGGAAATATTCTAAAATGTGTAATTCCATTAAAAACTGGGGTAGCCATGGCTCTGTTGGTCCTAGTCGGTCCATTGGGCAAGGCACTTCACCCTCCTTCCCTCCAGTGTCACTCACACTGCTGTATGAATGTTCGGTGGTGGTCAGAGGGACCATAGGCGCAAAATGGCTGCCGCGCTTCTGTCAGTCTGCCCCAGGGCAACTGTGGCTACATATGTAGTTTACCACCACCAGAGGGTGCATGTGAGAGTGAATGAATAATTGGTCACTAATATGAAGAGCTTTGAGTGGCCAAAACAAGGCTATATTAATCCAATCCATTATTATTAAAAACTAGAAAAGCAGTTGGAGAGTGCAGTTTTTGTGTCCTTGAACAGTAACTCTCATTCCGAATGCAAACAAAAACAAAATGTTCTGTTTGTGTTTTGTGGCATGTTTAATGGCTTTCTGTGGTACTTGCCACTGCTGTATCATTAACTCATGAAGGCAAACCCTGACAGAATGTGGAGACTCATCTTCCACTGTAGGATTTATGATGAATTTGTAAGGTTTTAGTAAAAATGTACAATGATGAGTCGGTGTGAAGATGTCGGGTCTTAACCTGTTCCTTTGTTATCCCTTCAGATCCAGCCTCAGACTGTGGCTCTGACCCAGGCCGCCACATCTGCTTCTGCTCAGGTACAGATGATTCCTGCCGGGACGGCGACGGCCCAGGTCGTCCAGCAGAAGATCATCCAGCAGCAGGTGGTGACAGCAGCTGCTTCACCACAGATCCAGACTCCTCCTCCACACAGCCCCGCTCAGCAAGCTGCAGCCCCCACCGCTACCGAGGCCCCGGCGCAGCAGCCCGCCCAGCCCCAACAGGCCACCAAGGGCCAGGCTCGCCAGGGCGGCATCAGGGCCAAGACCCCCGCCAAGCCCAGCGGGGGGAGTGGCTAGAGGACCTACTGTGAGGATCCCCAATCCGCTGGACCTGTAGTACATGTGAGGGAGGATGTAAAAGGTCCTGAAGTTTGCTTCTGAATTCCACAGCAGAAACTGATGTCCAGAAACCTTTACCTCACACCAGTTTTGAATTTGTCCATTCAAGTCTTTGCCCTCTAAGACTCACTGTTTGGCAGTTCAGTTGTAACTCTGCTGTTGGTAATTCTGGTGGGATCCATAATTTCGATGTGCTGAATCAACACATAACATCTTCTCTAAAATTGTGGAATGTTTTTGGAAAATATTAGAACAGTTGGGAGAAATTTCCCTACATTTGTTACCAACACACAGTTGAGATCAGACAAGTCATGCCTTGGAAGTGCTGATCATATTATTACTTAACAGGCCTGAGGCTGAGGCTGAAGTTGTCCATTAGAATAAATGTATTCATTAATAGTCCCTTTTATGTATAATTCCCTTATTGTCTATAGATACTGAATGGAGAATAATGCACGTTCCTTTAGTCATTTGTTTTTTATTGCAGCAAATACACTGTAAACATGTACTTTAGTATTTTGTGTTTTCTCATAAATTGTCTTTTTTATTGATGTCAGAAAATAAAGCAAAAGTGTAAATATCAATGAAAAACATTTGTACTTGTAAAGTAGTTGTGTTTTCATTGGGTTTTTTCAGCCTAATTGTAATAAAGTGTTTTGTTTTTATACACAAATTCATCTTTTTTCCTTTTATTTAATTTTTTTTTTGTTCATTAAATCCCTTGTTAAGTACCTGGCAGTCTTGTTGATTCTTAAAATGGATGTGACTTTTCTGATGCACTAGTACTATACTCCAGCAGCTTGTTGAAAATGAGAATATCTATCAAAACTACAGGTGGCTGATGTTTCTTCAGTCACGATTGTGGTGTTTAGCTAGGCTGCAGGGCGACTGTTACTGCTCAGGCTGTTGGGTAAACATGATGCTGATGTTGTTTGATGTATCTTCCCCAATGAAGACATTAAAGACTAGAAATCCCATCTCAGCAGTGTCTGGCTTGGCTGGCCGCTGACACTCGCAGATCCGTTGGCTGAGAAATTCAGACATAAGGGAAAAGGAGTGAAGGATTAGCTCAAAGTGTTTACCTTTTAAACCACACTTTGCTTGACCCACTTTCCAAATAAAGTCTGTAAATCTCTAAAATAGCTTCCCCAGATGAGTCACATTTGTGTCTGTCCACATGGAGGCGCTGTGGCACCAGTATCCCAGCCCCTCTTTGAACAAACCCCAATAGTACTCTGGATTTTCCAGCTCATTGATATTTCCCATCTGCTCCTCCGTGCACACCCTGTGTTTCTTCCCTTCACTGGCACTCGGTGGCCGGTCCACATTCTCCACTAAACTAGGCAGACAAGGGAGGTGAGGTGGAAGAGAGGAGTCAGAGATGAACAGATGGGCAGAGTGGATTCCTTTGGCCCAGCCGTCGTTCCATCCTTCAGCACAGCCGCTCATATTTCTGTTTTTCAAAAGCAGATATTACAGCTCAGGTGGAGACTGTCCTCTTGTAAATGCATCACACTTGTGTCAAAAAACTTGAACTGTAATGTGTTTGCATGTTTATTAAAGATGAAGTTAAAACAGCTGGCAGGTTTGAAAGCCTAGAACAGGGGTCTCAAAGTCCTTTCAGGGGCTACATTCAGCCCAATTTGATTTTACAGTGGGCCAAACAAGTAAAATAATAGCATAATAACCTATAAACATTGAAAACTCCAAATTCTTGTCTTTGTTTTAGTGCAAACCCCCCCTAAATTATGAAAATACTTACTTTTACAAAGTATCCAAATGTAAAATGTGAACAACCTGAAAAAAAGTGACATTTCATAAGGAAATAAAGGGCAATTTTAACAATCTACATAAACTTAATATTTGTCCATGTGTTTTATTATGAATCAGTTCAACAAAGACATTCATCTCTTAATAACACAAGCAGAAAATGGTTCAAATTGTTTCTAATTTTCATTTCAGATTGTTCATATTATTCCAATCAAATTATTCTCATTTTATTGTTATAGGATAGTTTGTAAATGTATTTCATTAATTTAATGTTAGTTTTTCCACTAAAACAAAGATTTTTTTTTTTTTTAAATTTGAAGTTGTCATCGTTTTATAGACAGAGAAGAAAATATCTTTTTATCCTCTTCAGCCCAGGAGCTGCATTGGAACTTTTGGTGGGCCGCATTTGGCCCCAGGACCACATGTTTGAAACTGTCATGCGGTTAAACAGAGCAAATGAATCACTCCAATTCATGTACTCTCTTCACACCTCTTGTCAGTGTGTGCATGTGATTAAAAAAAAAACCTCATACAGAAGAAAGGCAAACACTTTCTTTCACTTACATTCTTTGCTTCTCTGTCTCGTACGTCCTTTTCATTCATCTGTCATTTTACACCTCATAGAGCTTCAATCCTTGTGTCTGAAAACAAGTATTAACACACAAATGTACTATATCTTTTACTGTGATTTGCTTCAGTTGTTATCCAAGAGCTGAGACATTTACAGGTGCAGGTTGAGTGTTTAGAAACCCCCATGGCAGCACTTTGGAGTGCAGACTTGTATCTTGATATCTTTATTTCCATTGGAAAAGCCACACTTCAGGACAAGTGTAGAGTAAACAGCACAGCAAAGGAGTGTTGAAGCTGTCAGAGTCAGTTTCATCTTTCTGTTTAGACCCCAGCCTTTCTCTGCCATGTGGATGTTTACCTCAGGAGGGTCTTTAAAGCCTGGTGAAGTGTCAGATGTGCAAGTCATTGATCTGGGCCACTGTTTCATTGTTGTGTGTTTTCCTCCATTTGCACAGAACCATGAACAAGAGCCCCTAAGCATCTCGGAGGGGGGTGGGGGGGGCATGAATGACAGCCTTTGGAAACAGGGATGATACAACCATTATGTATGTTGACACAACAGTGCGGAGATCAGCGCTAGAGGGGCTTTGTTGTTGCCTAAGAGACAAGCAGTGCTGAAAGCAACAGATGCCCAAGCCAGCTACACTGTCTACCTGTGTGTGTGTGTGTGTGTGTGTGTGTGTGTGTGTGTGCTGGGGTGCATCTAGGTATGAAGGAGACATGATGCTCCTGTGCAGCCTTCACATGATAAAATCCCCTTTCCTCCCTCCACGCTGTCTCATGTCCCAGCCAGTCGTCGATAACATGGCCCTGGGGGCTGCCTACTAATGATACTCCTCCAATGATGCTCATGATCACCGCTATTGGAAAAGAAACAGGCCATCTATACTGAAAGGTTGCCATGGCAACCCACTGCGACCCCTTTAGTGAAAATCACAGGGCTGGTGGAACAATGGTTTATGTAGCACACACACTGGCAATGCAGCTTCACAGACATGCCTTGGATCATTTGCTCTTTAAATAAATACATCACACCCTGCAGATGTAACACAGGGTTGATGAGTAAAGGAGAAAAGGCCATATGGAGAATGTCACCTCTGCACCCCACAGAGGAGAAAAAATAACCTTTAAGGTTGGAGACAGGAATGACTACTGACACATAATAGTGTAATGTGTTTGAAATCAAATCTATCTATCTATCTATCTATCTATCTATCTATCTATCTATCTATCTATCTATCTATCTATCTATCTATCTATCTATCTATCTATCTATCTATCTATCTATCTATCTATCTATCTATCTATCTATCCATCTATCTATCTATCTATCTATCTATCTATCTATCTATCTATCTATCTATCTATCTATGATGTAGAAAATAATTTGTTCTGTGGTAAATATTGATTTAAAGGATTTTATTTTAGAAGATTTGTTTAAATTTTTGTTTATATATATATATAATTTTTGTTTATATAAATATATATATATATATTAGGGCATTAACTGAAACGCGGACTAGTCGACTCCTGTAGGACAAGTCAACTTAAATTGGGAGGAGTCGACAAATTGCATGTTATTCTTTCTTTCCCTTCCTCTCTCTGTCTCTCTCTCTCTCTCTCTCTGTCTCTCTCTCTCTTTCACTCGGCGTGTAAACACAGACCAGTCAGACCTAAACCAGACATGGCTGTTGCAGGTAAGACAGTTGTGGTGGACTGACAAAACAAAAGAGAGTAACAGACACACATTGCAATATGTGGAAAGACTTCACATTAAATTAAACGGCCATCTGAAGAGGCATCCGCTAGTGAACCTGAGTGATGTGAGCAGCAGCACAGACAATGAGCATTAAGACGACGCGCTCTTTTTTCCAAACATGATGTGGACAGTGTGGTGTGTGTCTTGGCAGCCACTGCTTTAAACTTTTTGCACATAATATAAAAAGTGAGGACGTGTGACATACATCTGGACAGTCCAGTTTTAGACCCGTGGATCCAGTCCAAATGTGGACATATGTTCACCCTACTGATGTTGTTTAGTTCAATGTAACAGAACACACTTTGCTAACGTTAGCCTTTGTTTTGTTGGGATTAAAATGCTGACATTGTTACGTTGCAGTGAACTTTAAGACAAGTTGCTCATTGCTGGACAGACAGAGGTTCAGACGATGAGATGAGACGAGAAATGAGGAATTTTCACCAAACTATCCAAACAGTGTGAGACCAAACAGTAAACACAACAACAGTGCAGTATAAAAGGATGCATATATTTCATTTCATCATCAACAGACACATGTAAACATCCTGATTGTACTTGTGAGTATGAATAATGGGAGTATTTGTGATGTCCTCCTCTTTGCTGTGTTTAGTCATCCTCTTGTGCCTCCTCTGTGCACACAGGCTCCTGAGGATGATGCAGGCCAAGCCCATTACTCTAAATGATGAGTCACAGGTCTGCGGGCTGATTTCGGTGAATTGCGGGGGGATGGTGGTGGTGGTGGGGGGGTGACATGAAGTGGTGATGTGCCAGCGGTAATTGCTCGGCATGCAAGATGCGGTGAGAGTGCACCGGAGCTCACACGCTCCACTTCCAGTGACATAGTAATAGGAAGTGTCATTCTGCACTTTGAAAATCCACCGCCAAGCTCTACTGTAAGTCTGCCACTTTCTCTCTCTCTCTCTCTCTCTCTCTCTCTGTTTTTCTCTTTCCGTCTCTTCTTTCCCTGCTCTGTTCCCACCTCCCACTCATTTTCTATGGTCTCTCTGTGCCTCCTTCAGCTTCTCGTTTTCTTCCCTGCTTCTGTGCCTCTCTTCTGTCAGCTCACTACACACCCAAATGCTCTCATCTTCCACGCAAACGTCTTGTGGTATGACAGTCATGTAAGTGAGCGGCTGTGAACCACAAAGGGGATCTCTGTCTTCACTCCAAGTCTCGGTGATAACCTTGGCTGAGGTGTGGCAAAATACCAGCCTCCACACACAAACTACTCACTCAACCTGCCTGCCTGTCATCTTCCTGTGCCCCATCCAGGCTTTGTGAAATAGTTAGATCCTCATATTATTTACAGAGGTTTGGGAATAGAGCCAAGGCCCCCAAACTGAAACACATTCCACAGATATAACATTTAATTCCTGCTGCATGCCAAATTCAGTCGTCAGTTGTAATTAAATGTATCTTCTATCCAGGGTTGAGTCATAAATCATAATCTCCACTTAAGCAATCATGACATGTTACAGTTTAAATCTGTCAGTTCTTGTATATTGGAATCCTGGATATGCTGTTTTAGACGGACGATGACTTTTTCATTGGCAGACCACCAATAGTCACACAATAAATTCTTCAGAAGTAACCTGACGTAAACAGAAAGATGATGAACCTGAGAAGTGTTTAATGCCTCGTGGCAAATAAGTCAAACTAGGCCTCTATGTTGGTGAAACAGTAAAACAGAGGGGGAAAAAAATGCCTCATTTTATTTAAAGGGGTCATTTTTTTTTTTTTTTTTGCTAAATGCTCTTTTGCTGATAAACATAATTGTTTGTCAGCAGCAGCAGTTTGTAGTCCATTCTGAAAATATGTTTGATCATCGAGTCTGTTACCAAAATTGTACAGTTGTTGGTTGAAAAGGACAAAGCAGCACAGCCAATAACCTGTGTGGGGGCGGGGCTTAAAATGGGTCATGTGTATTTAAAGGGCCAGCGCTCAAAATAACCTTTCTGCCGTTATTGAATTGTTATTGAATTAATGAATAATTCAGATGTAAGTGTAACATTTACAGTTTATGTATGATCACAGGTATGTTTTAAAATGTAATTGTATTTGAAAGCAAAAATATCCTTGAAATGAAACTTTTGTCAATTTCAAATCTGAAATCAGAATTTGTCATAATTTTAACTCATGCCACATCATAAATATTCATTAGCAGAATATCACATCACATACCTATAGTTTAATTTAGTTTAGTGATTAATTCATTCATATTCTAGTTTAGCAATCCACATGATTAAAATAAAGATGCTTTCAACAACTAGAGGATATATTTGGTTCAGTCTAAAGCAGTGGTTCTCAAATCCGGTCCTCGTGGCCCAGTGTCCTGCATGTTCTACCCAGTTCCCTCTTCTATCACACCTCGTTAAATTATTGATCAGCTCTTCAGAAGATGTAATGATGTAATGGCTTTCAGGTGTAATAGAACAGAACTATATTTTTTCTTTAAATGTAATTTTTTTTAATCTTATTTTTTAAATTACATTTTTCAAATAGTTTTTAATTTTGTTTAATTTTTAAAACATTTTGAATTTGTTTATAAAAATATTTATTTTATTATATTTATATAAAACAAAGAGGGCGATATCTACATTTTTAAAAACATTTTGACATTTTTTTGTTTCTTTTTTTTATTTATTTAATTTTTTTACATTTTATTTTGTGACGCTCATCTCTCTAGAATTATTAATAATTATTAATAGAATCTAGCCTGTGACTTATTTGTACAAATGCTGCAAAATGTCCCGTGTGACTGTAGAACCCTGAACTATGATCAACTGTTTGAGAACATGATGAAACGGATGATAGTTATAGTATAGAATGCAATTTCACGTTCATTTCCTCAAGCCAAACCTTCATCTTTTCCACTCAAGTTTAGGTGATATAATTCGATGAAAAATTTGACTGTGATATTTCTGGAATGAAAACCAGGTACTAACAAAAACCTAATGGCGATTACTATTGGTTCTTACAGCAGGAAACTATCACAGTCTCAGATACTTGGGTTTATTTTTATTCAACTAAATGTTCATATCACATTTAACTAGTTTATCATGTATTATCTTCAGACTGTGACCACACAGTAAAAGGCATTGGTGCAGAGTAATCTGTGTGCTACTACTCAGTATGCTAGTATGTTATGTTCCCATTCTTTAAAAACACCAGGCCTGCTTCAGAGTAAATGGGGCAAAGGTCAAGGTACAATCTTGTGATGAAATACTAGGTCCCAGTTGTAAGAGCAGCTGCAGCACACACTAAAGATAAAATGTATGTTATGTGGAACAGTCACATGTTTTCAAACCTGAAACAAAAATGACAGTCAACAAACTAAAAAAAGAGTAATGTTATATAATAGTAACACATTCATGTGTTTATGCTATAAGAATGATGTGTTGTTTTCTTGGTTTTGAAAACATGAAATGTCCCACTTATCTCACACTGATTATATGACACATCATCAAGTGTGAGAAACAGCCCAAAGGCCAATATTTTAATTTATTCTGATGGATGAAACATGTCACCATGTTCCAACAAAATACATCTTAAAACCTTTGAAGATTCCCAAAAAATGAGGCACATGATGATTAAAGCAAGAGTCAGATCACTTATTTAATACGCAAGTAATTTCTTCCTGTAATCAGAGCTTTTTATTTTTGTATACATGTCATAAATAATGCCTGCAAATATTATATATTAGAATATAGACTTTATTTGAATTGATGTAGTACTTGGAATGAATCCTGCGCAATGTATCTCTCACTATGTCCAATGGCAACAATAACATATTTATAATATAATTCATGAGCAAACTTTAATCAGTTTTTGTTTCGGGACTATAATCATCTTCTGTTTGTTTTAAAAAAACAACTTATGAGTTGTATTCTGAAGAGAATTATAAAACTATAATCTGTTCGAAAAATGTAATAAAACAAAAAAAGTTAATTTTCATCATGTCATACTTACTGCAGAGAGGTCAGTGATCATACATACACAGTAAAGGTGCATTAAATAGCAATGAAGAAAGTCAGAAATGTGCCACTTCACACAAATACAGTCATAATTCTTATTAGTCATCATCTTTTGCCTCTTACAGCTACCTTTATTTAACCAGGAAAACCTCATGGAGATTAAAAATTTCTTTTCCAAGAGTGTTCTGGCCAAGATGGGCAGCAATAGTTACAGACATTCATTCATAAAACAAAACAAACCATCATTACAACAAGACGCACAGCGTCAAGCCAAACCTTCGCTTAAAAAAAAGGGAACATCAAACAGGTACATCAAACACAAAGTGTTAACACTTTGTGTTTGATGTACCTGCACATCAAATAAAACACCTGCAACCAAACGTCTGTGGCTCTAAGTCAGATACCATCCTCTTAAATGTGTCCAGTGAAACCAGCAGTCTAAGTTTGAATGTTTTTTGCAGTTCATTCCAGGTGAATGGAGCAGTGAACTGGAAGGCCTTTTTTCAATGTTCAGTTCTAACTTTAGGGACAGACAGAAAGAAATGATCTTGAGAACGAAGATTATAAGTGATGATGGTTCTCCGATCGATGTAAGTCAGAATGTAGGATGGGAGCAGACCTAGAATAGACTTATAAACTAAAATACGCCAATGACTAAGTCTGCGAGCTGACAAAGATGACCAACCAACACGAGCATAGAGCAAACAATGATGAGTCAGGGATTTAAAACCAGTAATGAACCTCAGAGCTCCATGATACAGTGTCCAGTAACTGTAGACTGTGGGAGGAGCCATGCATATACAGGACATCACCATAATCTAACACAGACAGAAATGTAGCCAAGGCCAATATTTTCCTTGATTAAAAGGAGAGACATGTTTTACTATGAATGAAAAAGCCAAGTTTGAATTTTAGTTTTTTTACCAAGCTGTTGAATATGAGTAGCAAAAGAAAGAAAGCTGTCAATTAAAATGACTCCGTACTTGTAGGTCGCGACAAGTTCTATCGGAGTTTCCTGAATGGTGGTGAGTGAAGGGAGATTTGAAAATTTGTGTGAGTTTGAGAGAGCATCATGACTTTTGTTTTGTCTGCATTTAAAACTAGTTTTAAATAATAAAAGATTTGCTGTACCATGTTAAAAGGTAATTGGAACCGGGTTAACGAGTGGAAGCACCAGTGTACATAACTGTATCATCAGTATAAAAATTAATTGTTGCATTTGATATGCTTTAATTGATGTTATTAATCTACAATATAAACAAAAGTGGCCCCAGGACTGACTCTTGCGGCACACCTTTTGCCAGGGTAAGTGAGCTAGATGTACAGCCATCTACCTGCACACATTGACTTCTATCTGTCAGGTAATTTCTAAACCAGCCAACTGCACGCTCCGTCAGCCCTGTTTCAAATAGTTTATGCAAAAGAAGTGATCCACAGTGTCAAAAGCTTAGGAAAAGTCAATAAAAAGAGCTGCACAGTGTTGTTTGTTATCAATAAAATCATTAAAAACTCTAAGTGCTGCTGTAACTATGCTGTGTCTTTTTCTAAAACCAGATTGAAAATCAGACAAAATATTGTTCTGATTTAAAAAGTCCTTCAGTTGATCACTAACGAGAACTTTGGCCAGGATGCATGACTTGAAAATGGGCCTAAAATTGTTTAAAACTATGGGGTTAGTGACAAGGGCAGATTTCCTTATAAGAGGTATGGTGTCAGTGACCAAAGACAAGTTAAAAATGTGAGTCAGGGGTGGGGCAATAAAATCAGATGCCAACGTACTTACTTTCTATCTATCTATCTATCTATCTATCTATCTATCTATCTATCTATCTATCTATCTATCTATCTATCTATCTATCTATCTATCTATCTATCTATCTATCTATCTATCTATCTATCTATCTATCTATCTATCTATCTATCTATCTATCTATCTATCTATCTATCTACCTACCTACCTACCTACCTACCTACCTACCTACCTACACAGTAAATTTTGCAGTGTTAATTTGGAGAAAATGGGACCAAATACACTCTAGAAGAAGTTAAATAAACTCTCTAAGTGTTGATTTAACACTGCAAAATTTACTGTGTACCTACCTACCTGCCTGCCTGCCTGCCTGCCTGCCTGCCTGCCTGCCTGTCTGCCTGCCTGCCTGCCTGCCTGCCTGCCTGCCTGCCTGCCTGCCTGCCTGCCTGCCTGCCTATTTACAGGGTGCATACATAGGAAAAATTATTGTTTCTTGACATCAACCATTTTTATTTATATATTATGCTCTATGTGACTTCCATTTTGTCTGGATGATTTCAATTCGATACTCTTTATCCAAATGCATTCTTTGTGTTATCTGAAATATAAAGAAATACGTGTTATAACCATATATACATGGTATGTATTATGTCTCTTATGTATGGGGACTTATGGGACACCCTGTATATGAGCAAAATTAAGAATTTTCACTAAACTATCCAAACAGTGTGAGGCCAAACAGTAAACACAACAACAGTGCAGTATAAAAGGATGTCTATATTCCATTTAATCAGTAACACCCCCCCAAACCTACTCCACTTAAACTTCCACCCTGCTCCATCTCTCCATCCTTGTCTGCACCAGTCTGTGCCACCTCCACATCCACCAATCCCCCACCCCCTAAACAAACTCACACACATGCTGAAAGATGAATGTCCAACAAATGGAGGCAAGAGGTGAGTGAGGGCCCCATATGAGAGGTGTATTGTGCAGCCGGGGCCTCCTACCAACACCCCCCCCCCCACACACACACACACACCCTCCCTTACAGACCAGTAATCAAGGAGGCCTAGTCGGCAGGGCCAGGGGGTCATGGGGGGCGTCAGCAGAGGAGGAGGTAGTTGCTGTCTCACTAGGATGTTATTTATTGGCTTACTTTGAATCTCCTGCTGCCTCCTGCACTCCCTGTCACTCCCATTGATCTTGTTCTGATCCGCCCCCCATCCTCGGCTCTGCTGACTCTACTCCTCCTGTCTCCTCTTGAAGAAAAAAAAACAAAACTTCTGATTCCACTACCCTAGCCTTTTTTTTTTTTTTACAACAAGCAATGTATATGTTTAGGGTTATTAAAGGTGAGTCGGTGTTTACATACCATGTGAGGCCTCTAGATTTGACATGGGATCAGCTGCATTTCCACAGCAGAATGAGTCAAATGAAAATACCAATGAAGGATTACAACTTGTTATTACATGCTGTTACTTGCTGTTTCATAAAGTAAAACAGTCTGCCCACAGTTAGAAATGAATGATTCATTTGTGGAGTAAATGTTGCACTGTAAAAACCTTATCCTTTGGCTTTTGTTTGCTATATCCCAGATGTCTGCACCCTTTGACTGTACAACAGTGTGAGCTGTGATATTATCACATGTTGGCTTGATATCAAGCAACAAAACAACCTCACAAATGTACACCTAAACTAGCAGCACTGAATCTCAGCCAAAGTAATTAATACAGTGTGAGTACTTTTGAGAAAAGGCTAATGTTTATTCAGTCTGATTTGTAAATAGTGGGACAGTGATGTGATTTTTTTTTTTTCTCTGTAAACCACTGGCCCACAAATAAACAGCAACAGAAGGCAGCTGTAGTAAAGGCCTGGAAAAGTATCTCCAGGGAGGAAGCTCAGCATTTGGTGATGTCCATGGGTTCCAAACTTCAGGCAAAAAGGATTTTCATCCAACAGTCCATTTATTTATAACAATCTCAGTTTGTCCAAGTACTTTTGAGCTTCTGATAGTAATGAAATGGTTGCTACTCTTAAATGTAAATGCAATATTTGTGTTAAATTCCTTGAATTACAGCTGAAAGTATACACCTTAATTATACGATGACTGTTGGATTTCATATCAATTGTGGTGATGTACAATAACAAAAATTTGGCCAGATCAGGAAAAAATTTTTTTTTCCTGATCTGGCCCATTGGAGATGAAATCAGGCTGAATGTGGCTCCTGAAGACAATGAGTTTGAGACCCTTGTTTTTGAGGAAGAAGTGCAGCTTTACGATGATTCAGTTCATTCATTTTCTGAACCCACTTAATCCTCTCTGGAGTCTATCCCAGCTACATATGGATGAAGGTGGGGTACACCCTGGACATGTCACCAGTTCATTACAGGGCTGAACATAGAGACCAACAATCACTCTCACATTCACACCTATGGACAATTTAAATTAATCAATTAACCTATCCGTACATGTGTTTGGATGGTGGGAGGAAGCTGGAGAAAACCCACGCAGACACATGGACAGCAAAAAAAAACTCCACACAGAAAGATCCCAACACCATCGACTTTGTGAGAAAGGACATATTCTTCTTTTTTCTTCCAACCAGTCAGTATAAATATAGAACCAAGTGAGTGAGGATGAATGAAAGTTAGAAAACATAGAAGACCAAGACACATAAACAAAGTCTGCTTCACTCTTGTCACCTTCTGTCACCCTTACGTTTTATACTATACATTAATTATTAACAAATGGTAAATATTTCAGCATTTACCGGATACATTCTGAATACATGTCATCTAGTGAGTGTGGTTTATTTCTTTGCTCTATCTATGTAGACATGCTTTCTTTGGTTCATTTTTTTTTTCTTTTTTGTGGAATGCTGGGCAACACCTGAAACGTCCTGGCCCTGATAGGAAACATGTGTGTGAGATGAGGTTGGTCAGCAGGAGATAATGGAATTCCCTGTCACATTTATGCCTGGGGTGTGTGTGTGGGAGGAGGAGGAGGAGGAGGAGGGGGGGAGTCAGTCAGACATCTCAGATACAAGTCAGACCTTCGAACCAATATGCTCTTCTCTCTGTGTAAATATCACAGGATGGGTGAAAGGCCCCACTTCTACTCTACACCTACTCAAAGGTACAGTACACACAGGCACTTTACAGCTACAAATACTCTACAAATACAACATAAAATCTAAGCGTTGCAAAGGAACAGAGGTCATTAATCAGAGTGTTGTTATTCTGGTCTAACTACATCCACAAATCCCACTCTGTCCCCCACCCTTTCCCTCGAATCGCTACCGGCTGGAGGATGCAGACACGCAGACAAACTATCTAATAACAGGTCTGTTTCAAAGTACCTAAAGGCAAGTGGTGTTACTGTAGGAATCAGCAGTTTTCTCTTATAGTTTGAATCATTTTGCAAAATCTAAGAATAATGACCTCTATATCTTCACACCTACAGCTTAGGCTCATAAAAGTGCTGCTGTAAATTCATGTGCGCTTTACTAGAATCAATATACCAGCCCTGATGCAGTGCATGGTGTTATAGCTGATCTATAATGTACTCGATCACCCATTGGTGTTGTGTGGCAGAGGCTGCACAGCCAGACGCAGGAGCTGCTGTGGTGCCCACTACTTCCAGCCTGTGAGTACGTCGATAACGAGCAGCAGCTTCTCTGACAGAATCGTTTACTGCCTGGAGGGCTTGGAGACGAAAGTGGAGTGTGTATGCCTGCCTCTAACCTACTTAAGCCTCACGCTGCACAAATGGAAGTGTTGATATGCAACATGAGATGTCCTGGTGGATTCCTGCCTGCAAGTAGACTGACCAGAATAAATGTGTGAGCCTAATGCCAGAGGAAGTACTGATGCTGTTATTTTGTCTATGTGTGTATATCTATGTGTGTGTGTGTGTGTGTGTGGATGTTTGATTTATTCACTGCTTATGTCAGCACCTGAGATTAAAGGTAAAATACTTTGCCAAATGCAAAATGGACATTCTCTGGGTGTTTAGTCTAGAATACATGGCAAATTGAGGAGCCAGATCATTTCTAACGTATGCCGGTATGTGGAGGGAAAACATACACTTCTCTAAAAGGGAATACTCACTGCTTTGGGTGTATGCCTCTGCTGTCAGCTGAGGAGCTATAGCATACTTTCAGTGACTCGAGTTGGCTCAATTCTATTTGGCTCTCAAGGGAACCTCCCCCAAACCTCTCACACACATTTTTAGAGAGCTTTGTTGGGCGAATGGGGAGGGTGGGGGGTCTGTACGCCCACCGAGTCTGGACAAGACACATAAATCACACACACAAGTAATGCAATGTCATGAAGCGATGGGGTCTGGTATCTGGGCCAGGGGCCTCTTCTCCTATACCTTCAATGTTAGAAGGGGCTAAAAGTAAAGCAGGGGGGGAAGTGAGGGAGACAGTAGAGGAAAAGGAAGGGAGAAGAAAGGAGAAGGGAGAGAGGGGGGGGGTGATTTACTATTATTGGGGGCTTTCTGTGTGTGTTCACTCATGTTCTAGTCATGTTTGTGTGGGTTTCCTCTAAGCACTCCTATTTCCTGTTATAGCTTGAATACATGCAGATAAATTTGATCAGATAGAGACTTGGTTTAGTTCAGACTCTGGGCCTGAAAAGTATGCATCTGTCACAAAAATACAAGTGGTTAATTCCAAAAAATTCCCATGTGAAAGACCATAATGCAGATTCAGAATGTTCTTTCACAATGGGTGTGGCATCCATTATCTTTGCAGGACTCTGTCTGAATGTAAAGTTCTCAGGGTGTCTTTAGGCTTTACATAATGAGGATATCCTGCACATTATACTTGGTGCAGTGCATGCAGTGGGTATCTGCTATTGAGCACAGTGGGGGGAATTAAGACAAAGAGGGTCCATATGGTCTGTTTTACCCAGGGGCCACTGATGGATTAAAACCCAGACAAAAGTAAATATGAAAAAAGATATCACATAAGATATTTCACGTTTTTACTACCAATAATAAACTAAGTTATTTTAATGTTAGTGTAAGAAAGTATTTTATCTGCAGTTCTAATGTGATTTATTCAAGAGAGCAACCATCATTATAAATGTATGTTCTTTTATCTCAGTTGTGCAAAATTACCATCCTGTAGGTATCACGCAAACCAACAGTTTTCAGTAATTACTTACATGAAAAATATATAGACATATGGCACACTCAAAAGCTGCAGCAGAAAATGGAAATGGAATCAAATCTGAATAGCTTTTTTTCCCCTCCTTGTTTCTCAGCTTTTTTTTAATCACTTAACCCACAGGGACCCAGTGTGACTTAAGTGCCATGTCCCAAATGATTTTTTTTTCTTTCTCTTTAACCTTTCCTCAGTGATTCATTGTGTTTTATTATCCTATATACTCTGATTGTTTCCAATGAAAATCACTTATTTTTATATACTTCAATCTCTGATCATGTAAGTGTTGATAAAAGCTCAGAGTAAAGTCAAATGTTATATTATCAAAACTGAAAAAAAAACTGAAAGAAGGAAGTTTTCAGTAAAATCTATCCTTTACTGAACATAAACCCAATGTTTCCATCCACTGTCATTGATTTAACTCCATGAGTTTTACTGGTTAATTAATGGTGTGTTTCCATGTTTACTCCAGAGCTTCTGAACATCCAAATGATATGTGATGACCATGAAAAGATGACAAACTGTATTATACACCAATTATTTACATGGATTGATAGAATTAGTGGATTTACAGTTTTAGTTAGTAGAGGATGTTTGGGTTTTTATTTATTTATTATTTATTTATTTATTTTATTGGGTTTGTGTGTTTGTCTGTCTGTCTTGTCTGTTTCACAATGTGTAAAATCTAGAAAAGATGTAAACTAAACAATAACCAAAAGCCTAAAATCCAACATGGACCAAATTCAATAGTCAGAATTTGGAGAAGTTTTGATGGTCTAAGGCTCTGTCCACATAGGAAAATGTTTGAGTGAATTCAATACAGTTTCTTATCGTTTCGGTTTCACATCCACTCAGCAACGGCCTTTTAGGTGCCCCAAAAAGATACCTTTTGAGAACGGGTTCCAGAGTGGAAAGATATGGCAATGGTGTTGTCGTGTTGCTGTGTGGACGGATCAGATGGAATAAAACCGCTATCATCTACGTCACAACCACATGACCAGAACAAATAGCAGCTGCGTGCTACATTCATTCATAAACAGGACAACAACCATCATGGCGGACACCAGAGTAGCAGAAGGAGCAGAGCTGCAGTCACTGCTAAGTTTACTGGTGTTATTGAAGGAAAATCTACTGATGTTAAACCAACAAGATGAGCAGCAGAGACACCTACACATGCCTTTGGCTACTCAATCTGCATGGTTACCCGATGTATTTCCGGGATGCGTTTCGCACCAGTATAAGCTGGTATGTGCATCCACTTTACTTCTTCTATTGTTCTAGTGTATCCAGTGGGACTGTCTTACAGCACACCTAGAGGTGTGGCATGTGTATGCACATTTCATTGCCATGTTTACGTGACTGTGATATATTTTATATTCGGTAGCTACAAAATGAAACCTCATTGCATTGCTGTGTGGACAGGGCCTAAAATTGAATGGCCTTGCCCCCCCGAAGGGGAGAGGGGTATTGTGTTTGAGTCTGTTTGTTTGTAAGCAGGTTTACCCAAAAGCTACCGGACCAATTTCCATGAAATTTTCAGGAAAAGTGTGAGGCGGACTAGAATATATCCCATTAAATTTAGGTGAATCTAGGTCAAAGGTCAAGGTCACAGTCACCAAAAATGTGTCTTCACAATGATAAGAGATATGGCAAATCAGGTCAAATGTGTGTAAGGGGGGTGGGGTTTGTTGTGCTGGGCACCACTTCAACAAAGGTTATAAAAGTACTCACATTCTGTACTTAAGTAGAAGAACAACTACTTGTGTAGAAAAGTAGGTACTCTGGTAAAAGAAGAGGGGGTTATGAAACGCCTTTATTTAATAGGGGATAGAGAATCAAAATCATTGTTTTATTTTTTTGTGTGTTAGATTAGAGTCTCTCTGCTGTGGGGAATACACACGAAGTGCCAGGCAGTGTTATAATCTCTGTTTCAAGTATTTCTCCTTTTTTGAAAATCGACCACTGTGATTAAATTTTAATCACATCCACAATACATTCAACAACAATACAAATCCACTGATTCTTTGCTCAGAGCATTTCACATCTGACTGTTTTACAAACCTGCCGCAATTTTGAGCTGACTTCAGCCTTAACGCTATGAAGAGGGTCAGTTCCAACTTTGCTACAAAATCAACCCCAGCAATCATTACAGCCTGTAAGTATCGCATTTCCTTAAATTGTTTTATATTTGTGTTGCACTATATCCCAGTTGTAAGAATGACACTTTTGCTCTGATGTGTTTTTCTAAAGGGAATGAGCTAACCCATTAGCTATTTACGATTCTGGCTCAAATAAATATGGCTAATTGACTGAAGGAGTGAAAGTTGTCACCAGTGAAAGTGAGTTGAGAAAGTGGAAGTGATGGCAATGGCAGACAGCCAATCACGAGTGTAGTTCACAGTGAGGTTTCCAGATAAGCTCAGAAATGACCCCATGAAGGGCAAATGATGCACAGAACATCACATCACAGAACAAGGATTAAAACCCCATTCGACCACTCCCTATCACCTTTAAGTAAAAGTAAAAAAAACATCTAAATTGTAATAACATAAAAAAATAAAACAGTATTGTTTCTGCCATGATGAAACAATATTTATTTAACCAGGTAAATTTAGAAACATTTCAAAAGTATCCAAAACCGAAGCCCTTAAAAGTGAGTTTTTGTGTAGACAGTGTATTTGATTGGATCACTGAGCTTCTTAGGCAAGAAATTTTGGGAAAAGTGGACTGATGAAAGACTCTAATACTGAACCTGTGCTCCTTCTCTCCTCCACTAACTTCCATCTGAAACAATGCATTTTACATACTCGTCTCATCATCTGAACCCCCTTTATCCTCACTAGGGTCACTGGGGCCTAATCCAGCTACAGTGGGTGAAGGCAGGGTACACCCTGTATGAGTCTCCAGTTCATCTCAGGGTTGAACATATATAGACAAACAATCACTCTCACATTTAGACAATTTATATTAACCAATTAACCTATCAGTGCATGTGTTTGGATGGTGGGAGGAAACTGGAGTACCTGGAGAAAACCCACGCAGACTTGAGGAGAACATGTAAACTCCACACAGAAAGGTCTGGTGTGGGTATCGAACCAGGGTCCTTCTTGTTCTAACCACTGCAGCACTGTACCCCCTATTTTACAAAATTTTTTGCATCCATTTAGCAAGGGATAATACATGGAACACGAGTTACTATCAGATAGTAACTCGTGTTCCATGTATTATCCCGCTTATTCTACGGGTTATTACAGTTTTTTACTATCACTACTCTAACAGACTAGTGTTGTGAAATAGGCGGGGCAGACAGAAGGGGGGGTGCAGAGAGTTTTAGGCGGAGAAAAGAGAAAGACGGATATACACAGTCAGGTCGGCGACCGGAGCAGGTGTTGTCCCGTTCCTGCAAATAAATACTGAAAACGAAGCTCACTGAAACCGCTCCTTGTTTTCTAAAAACCAGCACAGAGGAGTTAACTGAGGGGTAAAATCCTTACTTCGGCCCTGGAGATTTTGTAAGAGATGAGGACGGATATTTCCACTGATTTCCTGACTACGGTAAGGATAACATCAGGATAGGTTAACATTGGATAAGCTAGCAGTTACAACGAAGCTAATATTTACTTTAAAAGTGGCCGAACTACCTGCGGAGTGATATGGAAGTGACAAAACCCGTTGCCATGGGCAGCGGGCGTTAACGGCGCAGCAGGCGATAACGGCGCAGCGCGCGGTTGTCGAAAAAAATCCGCCCGCTGACGTCATTCAAAGTGAACGGGACGTTCTAGAGAGGCGTAGAATAATTTTGAAAAAGCAATGAGCCTATTCTGAGAACGTAAGGAGTATAAAGTACAGATATTTATGTAAAAATCTAGAGAGTAAAAGGAAAAAGTTGCCAGAAAAATAAATACTCAAGTAAAGTACATATACCTAAAAAATGTACTTAAGTACAGTAACAAAGTAATTATACTTAGTTACTTCCCACCTCTGCACTCACTCAGTCGTCACTATGAGAGTGAAACACCCACTTCTCCATTAGTGGCGTCAAAGTGAAATGATCACAATTCCAGGAATTAACCAACAAAAGTTTCGACACTGCACTGAAATCAACATTGCAACATTTTTTACACCAAACCCAGCAACAAAAGAGATAGGTTTTATAATATTTTACTTGTCTAAATTTTATGTCAAAGGGAAATGTCAGCCCCAGCATTTTCCTATGACCAGTTGTTTATTTCATTGTGTTACTTTTCTTCATGGTATTTCATGAAATCAGTTTCAACTAATCAACTGATGTCTCATAGGACATGGCATTGCATAGGTTAAGTATGAATTAGTTTTACAATACTGAAAGAACTAGTCAATTTTATGTTTCCTTTTTTCCCTACAACCTTTACTTAAATTACACCAAGTGACACACACACACACACACACACACACACACACACATATATATATATATATATATATATATATATATATATATATATATATATACACACACACATATACATATACACACACACATATATATATATATATATATATATATATATATGTGTGTGTGTGTGTGTGTGTGTGTGTGTGTGTGTATTTGTTCATTTACCAGATTTTTTTGTTTGTTTAATGTTCTCTTTATGCGTTCTACAACATTAATATAAAAATGCTGTGAGTTAATCCAAAAAGTTATGAGAACCATTCAACTCTCACCTGATCGGTTCATGTCATGTTTCTCTGGTGGGAAAGTGGGAGAGAACCTGGAGAAAAACATCAACAATTTCAGGGGTTTAGTGTTATGCTTGGCTTCAAAGATAAATCACAGTTTTGGAGATAATAGTTACAGTTACAGGAAATTTTCAGAGGAGGATAATTTGGTGCAGCTGTATTTTACATTACTTAAAGACAAGCAGTTGGACTCGTTTTCTATAAAACCGTCAATACTGAAGTAGAAGTTTGGACTTTTTTGATGTCCATTTATGGCTGGTGTTAAATTAAGGACTTCAGATATTCCATTATTAGTATTTTGCACCAGTGTGCCACCAGAAAATGGATCTACCTCTTCATTAGTGCATTAGAAATGTAAATACTGTGAAGACTCTTGCATTCATGTAATGCAGGTTTATATTCTAGTTTTGCTGGTGACACCAAATTAAAACAATCAAAGGTTAGTTATATATTCCCATATTTGAATCAGTTCAGCTGTTTCTGTCAGAAGTTTATTCTGTTAGAAGTCGATTATGTTTATAAATGATTTCTAAAATGGCATTTTCCTCAGTACCAACAACATAATTTAATCAGTGAGTGATCATTTGTCTCCGAAGAACCTGAATATAAGTAGTAATGACAGAAGGTGATTACAATTAATGATATTCATGAGTTTGTTTGTTTTATATAAAGGACAAAACATGTTAAAAAGTTAGGATTAACAGTATTGATGTATTTTCACATTTATTTAGCTTTTTCCTTTTATATGTATGTATACATGAACATCTCCAGCAAGAGAATTATGTTGTTGTTTTTTTTCCAGTTTTCATTCATACATGGATGGGTTTCTCCGAGTGAACTCCTTTGACTTTGTTAGAATAATGCTGCCTTATTTAGTTTGTAATATTCAGTTTCAGTTGTTGTATGTTTCAGTTCAGTTTCAGTTTAATCGTGTTTATTCAGACATTTCAAGCATTATACATTTGTGCAGGATACAGTGGTTAAAAACAAAAGAGTCTGAAAATAAATACTCTGAAGCCTAAAATTACATGCGTATGACCCTTATTCATATCACCAAACAAAACTGAATAAAATCGCTATCAATGCCCTTTTGTTTAGTAACAATAGCAACAACAAAAAAGCTAAACAAAACAATAGCTTTGGTAGATACAGATTCATGACATTTCCTTTAAACATATGAACATAAACTAGTACAGTATTCAGAGAATCCTAATCTCACCCCTATTTTGTGACAATCTCAAGTTTCTATAACAACTCGTTGAATTAGAGCCAATAATGTGATTTTGAACTTTCTGCTAAATGCGACCATAACCTTTGACCTTTTACAATATTGATAATTTCATGTATGTATATATGCACCAGTGTGTTTAATATTATGATAATATATCCAGTATTAACTTATAGTGTGATATGTCTATGATTGACACACACAAACAGTTTTAAAGAAGTTAATTTTGCGACATGTCACCTTTGACCTCCAGAGATTTCAAAAACTATTGGTCGTAGGTGATAACACCAAATATGAGAATTGTCGAAATCTTCATTCCACATCATTTGGTACCAATCTGAAAGTTCTGTGACCCTCCGTTCTTGAGTTCTAACCAATAATGTGATTTTGACCTTTTAGTTCATTGTGACATTGAACTTTGACCTTTACTCATATAGATCATTGCATCTGATGTGCATTAGCTATATGTATATGCCCATGTAATTCCATGGTTTCTGTGTGGAGTTTGCATGTTCTCCTCGTGTGTGCATGAGTTCTCTTTGGGTACTCCAGTTTCCTCCCACCATCCAAACACATGTACTGATAGGTTAACTGGTTAATCTAAATCACCCATAGGTGTGAATGTGAGAGTGATTGTTTGTTTATATATGTTCAGACCTGAGATGAACTGGAGACTCATACACTGTGAACCCCGCCTTCACCCACTATAGCTGGATAAGGCCCCCAGTGACCCAAGTGAGGATAAAGTGGGTTCAGATGTTGAAACTAAACATTAATTATCCTGTTTTAAAAAGTTTCAAAAACAAATCACTACAATTGTATAATTCTGCTGAAACATGTAATAATAACCAATACAATATACATATTATTTGGAGTACAACAAAGAGTCACATGTGTTTTCTATATCTAGCAAAAGCACAATACCAGGAGAATAGCTCTGTGTAGGCGAAATAAAACAGATCTATCTCTGCGTAAAGACAGGACGCCTCCCACTTGACTGAACTGTTCACTATAAAGTCCAGAAACGTCATCATCACTCTGTAAATCTGTCGACTATATGGGAGGAGGATATCTGTTATCTAAAGTGGACAGTGATATTTACGCTCCAATCAGGAGGGCAAACAAGGACACAAAGCATAATGTGCGTGTCACCTTACCTGTTACACACAAGGGTGCATGCATGGGTGAACACTAGGACAGACAGGTGGTTGCAAATACCCAGAAATGCACATGGTGTAGTTATGCACATGATAGTACATCCACTTATATGTTGTAATGTTTCACATTGCTGAAAGACATCAATAAAAGCAGTTAAGAGCTAAGATAAACAGCAAAAAAATGAAGCATTCCCTTGGCTTTTGTGAAAGGTATGTGATGAGCTGTAACAGATGTTTCTGTTTAATTTATCTCTTGCATGGACTAAACCCCATATCATCCCATCAGTGAGGACTCTATTCGGTAAAATAATAGTAATGATCTCACATTGGCTTTATTATGAGGTGACTGGGTGTTGGGTTATTGGAAAAGTTTTACACTTATCTGTAATATAGTTCATTTAGTGGGTGTATGTAGCTTTTCCTTTGTAAAATCATTAACACTGCATTTCTAATAAGGTGTTTTATGTCGTCATAGCTTCCTCTTATGTATCATTCTTCATGTCGTGTTCATAATATTTTTTTTGTGATCTATTTTTCTAGATCAGGAAGGATAAATAAATCATACTTTTCTGTCAAGTTTCAACCTGTTTCATGTGCATCTGCTGCTCAGTCCTGGAGAGTTTCTCATAGCACATAGCAACAATGACTAAAAACACATGTTGTTGAGGATTTATGCCAGACTGGCTGTTGACTGTTTGGTATTCATTACAAATGAACATTTAGAACTTCATACTGGCAAATCTGGTATTTTAAAATTGTGATTAGGAAAATAGGAAAGTATCTGTTTATTCACAGAATGTCCTGTATTGTCATCGTTGCAATGTTGCTTTACAGAAATATGTGTGTTTAAGAATGACAGTACGATACAGTGACAACAACATGCATAAGGGGAAACCATGTAACTTTTTTTTTTTCTTAAAATGTATTTACAGTCGTTCCAGTTAATTGCATTACCACACCAGTACAATCTGACCTGACTACACCAGTTGACACCAGTCCACATTAGTCTACAGACCTCTTGCTTTTCCTACATTACTAATACTTCTTAAACCATAAAATGTCTCTGCACGTGTGCATGTTCTGCTTTTATTGGCTATTATCCAGTGTTGAAAGTGCAAATGCAGCATTCATCTAATATCTATTTTCATTACATATACAATCAAAGAATGCATACAAAAGTTTAACAAAGACCATCAGAGCGTGTCAGCAGTGACATCCATTGACAGTTACATAAAGAAGGATATTAGAGCAGGGCTGCAGTGCATGAATCTCTCATTATAAAGATGAATGCACTTTTGAGAGTTCAGGCAGCAGTAGAAAATAGTGATCCACACTTGTGTTTAGTAAACTAAGAGGACAGGACAAGCTTTAATGCTGTACACCAACAACGAGGGGATGTAACAGCCCTGTATGCTGTGAGTGCCATTCTGTTGGCATGGTTTGAGTCCACATACCACCTTAGATAGAAGCGGTCCTGCAGATAAACATCAAGATGTTCTGACTTATCGCTTTTACCCTAATGGGAGGGATTTGTTTTGGCTGAAATTTCCCCCAATCCTTGAAGACCCAGTGCTACATTTATCAGTTCTCCAATTAGTTATATTCCATATTTAACTTTTAAGTGACTTATCATCATTTAGTATGATATTATGTCCAGTATTTTATTTATTTTTGATAACCCTTGTGCGGTCCTCTGGGTCAAAGTGACCCAGTGGCCTACAAATGTACCTTTTCATACATATGATGCCATTGCTTACTATATTTGTGATTCTGAAAACAGTAAGGTATCCTTGGGGGTGGGGTGATGAGTCAATCTGGACTTTGGAATGTGGGTCTGTAAGATCCTGTCATAGGACACGGCCTGTGCGGCATGTACAGAGGATCGCACAAGGGTTAAAGGGAAAATGATGTATTTTCCTATTTTTAATGCATTATAAATACATTTAAAAAATCCTGTTTTTGCAGAAAAAAATTACAGCTGTGGTTGTGAGGACAATGCTGTAAAAAAACATCAAATCATAAACATATTTACAGAGTAACAAAATAATAATAATAATAATAATAATAATAATAATAATAATAATAACAACTAGAAAAGCACTCCGCCAAGGTACTCCCCCCCAAATCTAATAATTTCTAGATCTCTAGATCATTTTAAACATGTAGATTTAACATTGAATGTAAGCAGTACATGGACTGTATACTGTAACATGTAAACAGTTGAAGGTTGGGTTCAAACTATCAACCCTTTAGTCATTGGACAACCTGCTCTACCAAGTGAACCACAGCCACCTGTTCCTTGACATATTTAAAATCTGAAATTATTACATGGTTACTACTTCATTAGATTTCTACTTGAAATACATATTTTTTTTACATACAAATCTAGTTTTGTTCACATACTTTTCCTGTAAAAACTGTAGCTACATTTGATTGAATTATTAATGTAAAAATCTTGTCAAATAAACAACTTTGCATTGTAGTTCCACTTAGTATTTTTACATTGCAACTGTCACTGACTAAAGTTCATGGGTTTTACTGGTGAATCAATGTTGTAGAAGATGACAGCGTATCTACATTTACTTTGGAACCTCTGAACGTCAAAAGGGGTCATATCAGATGACTGAGGCAAGATGATAAACTGTATGTTACACCAGTTATTTGAATGGATTGATAAGATTAGTGGATCAGCAAGTATTAACCATTTAAGATCAGGAGTTGAGATCAGTCGCCATTGGACGGTGCGGTTACATACCAATCTTATGTTCTATAGATCTATACCTAATGCAACATTTATGGGACATATGAGATAAACAGCACTATGTATTATATATAATGATAACACCAACTGACAATACATTTATTGGAACTCACATTTAATGCAGTTGCATATTAATATAAATCTAAAAGTGAATGTAATGGAAAAAATCTCAATCTTACCAAGTGTATTTTTCTCATTTCTAGTCCAAATATCTCATCATAAAATAAGACATACTTGCTTAAAGAGGAACTTTTCAATGAGATGTAAGAACTTAGTTTTAGACAATAGATCTTGAAAGTCTTATTTCAAGAAATCTATAATAATTGCTTTCATTTGTTCCATTGGCAGATTTTTTTTTCTTATTCAAGTTTTTTGTTTTGTTTTGTTTTTTCCTTAATTCAAGCAAAACAAATCTGCCAATGAAACATGTGAAACTAATCTTGGTGAGATTTCTTTAAAGAATATTTTCCAGATTAAATGTGTAAAAATAATTTCTTATATCTCACTAGAATGTTTCTGTTGAGGTGGTTATGTCTTATTTTAAGTGTGATGAGATATTTTGTCGAAACATGAAGATAAGATTTAGATTTTATGTAGTGCAATATGTGTCTGCAATTAAAACCAAAGTTAGAAGTAAACTACACCTAAACAGGAACACACAAGATCACAGGAAAGACTGAAACATAATCATTCCTACAAAAAGGGTGTAACAGATTTATAGATGTCTCTAACTCAGAATGCAAAATAGCTTCAGTATTGTATTCCTTTTATGGTAAAAAGAAAAAAAAAGTAAGTCAGTGTAACTCATATGTTTGTGACCTTTTAGTGTCCTAAATAGCATGAGTCACTACTGCTGAAAATTCTGAGAAAATGTGGGTCATTCATTTATTAATGTACTTGTATCACAACACAGCAGCATTAACATAGTGCTATATTATACTTTTCACTCTGTCATGGTTTACTTTGGTAAATGCTCTCTCTCTCTTTCTCTCTCTCTCTCTCTCTCTCTCTCTCTCTCTCTCTCTCTCTCTCTCTCTCTCACTGTAGTGTATTTTAATGATTTGTACAGGTGGACCTCTGCTAATATTATTGCTGATTAATGTTTGTATGGAAGTCAGAAGGAATAAAGTGAGCGGATGGGCAGTGTATCCGATCCTCCTTTTTTCCACACAGCACACACATACACAGACCCTAGCTGAGCCCACCCCCCTGAAGCCATATCCATAAATCCTGTCACTGTTCCCAGACGGTGATAACCCTAGCTTTTGCCCCTCTTCCCCTGACTCATCCAATGTACAAAAGTCTGGGCCACACCACTTGTTCTCTAACATCAACAGGGAATAGTGAACAAGATAATGTAAATATTCGATCAAATATGTATAAGCTGGGCCTATGAGACTCCATTGATTGGATACGTGTTTGTGAATGTGTTTGACTTTGTCAGTGAGATATGAAGACAGGAAGAGAGGATCGTCTGACATTTCGCCTGCTAAAACATGCATTCAAGTCAGGTATGCAGGTATGTATAGGACAGCCTATAAATCTCATAAGTGACACAAAGAACATTTTACCATTGATGAAATTCACAAAGCAGTATCTTCCAATTTTTAAAGGGAACATTTAATCATGTAGTCTCTGAGGAAGACAATCACATGAAGTCAAATAGAACAGAAATAATTTGGCTGTGGTGGTGAATTTTTATGCTACAATTCTGTATCTCCATGTGATATTTTAGAGCTTGGAAGCTTGAGAACATGTGCAAGGTGTTAACCAGCTCTTAGAGCTTCCAGTGCTGGCTGACGCCGCCTCAAAAGAGTGCCATTAATTAACATGCCATTATCAGAGCTGAATGCTGGCTCAGGGAGATTAATGCTGTGAGGAGCTGCTAGTGGATTAAAGGTCACATCCTGTGTGTTAATCAGCCGACACCCCCTGACCCCTAGAAGGAAACACAGTAGAATAGGCACATTATTGCCACCTGGCTGGGTACCAATCATTATGAGGATCAAAATGAGGACATCTCAACAGACACAGACAGGGGGCACAGAGGGAAAAAAAATGAATGTAAAGCGTGAGTAAAACAGCGACAGTCAAGAGATGCAGCTACAACAGAAAGATTAAGAAGTGAATGTTGAAATGATAGTGTTCATACAGATAGTCATTTCAATGATTGTAAAGGTCACTGGGTGCAAAGTCGTTCAGAAGCAGCAGCTATAGCTAGCATTGTCATGTTACACTATGGCACCTTTTTCTGTCTCTCATAGACATAAACACTATATACAAGTGTGTTACTAACACATCATGTCCTTGGTGTGAAAAGCCTTGAGGACTTTCCAAGGTGGATGGATTAATTTCTTGGTGTTCAAGAGAAAATGCTTGCAGGCTGGATTGGCTCTTCTATATCATATTTCTGCAGCCCACACACCTCCCACTCTCCCACATCTGACAAGAATCTCTTAGATCGGATGTGACTCACTAGCTTTGGCAGTCGAAGGCTACATTCTTCTTCTCTTACTCTGTTACGACGACCACTCAACTATTTCCAGTCACTTATACTTTTTTCTAATCCAGTCAATCACAGCGACCTCTGATGCGTCATAATATGCATAAAAACATAGTTTTGCAGGAATTTACATTCTGTGGGAATAAGATTTAGATTTTACTCACATTCATGCTGACAGCTGAGATGTGTTTTATATTCCACATATAGTACATCTGCAGTGCACGTTAAGTAAATTATATAATGTCTGAATACGTTTTATCTCAGTATTCACAAGATTAAAAAAACTAAGTACATTATGTAATGTCTAAATACATTTTTCTCTCAGTATTCATGAGACCATCTTAAAAGACTTCTTCCCATTGAACACATCTGAGTGTTGTATCCTCTGTGCTCAACAACAGAATACCAGGTTAGATGTAAAAAAAAAAAAGAACACAGGGAAGGCTTAGGGAGTAGAGTAGATGTTTATAGAGTACGCTCTAGTCTCAGAGGACTCTAGATTCCTGCATCAATGCTTTCCAGGACGCAAACTCTTGGTACACTGCTTGTTTGATGGACTATTTTCTCTCTATTCCTGTGTACATTTTGACCTTGGTGTCAGCAGAGCCAGACAGAAGCTGCTGAATAGGATATCACCCTCTTTCTCAAGGACATATACAGTTATACTGTCCTTTGTACCTTTTTGGGTTTTTTTTATATGCATTTGAAAAGGAATACATATTCACCTCAGATGTGGTACATTTTCATAGATGGAATCAGTTTTATCTGGTATAGCAGTGTAGACACAGCACTTCACCTTTATCACGTACCAGGATTGATGTTTATATAGACTGTTAGTCTGTTGTATGCTATGTAGGCAGAAACATTTACCACACTGTAACAATACAGTGAAAGGAACTACAGCTGTAAGTGGGGCTATTAAATATGTGTAGCAGTGATATGGCTTAAAAATAGCTCAGCCTTCTATTGTCTTGGGTTGCTGTGCTTCACAGTAGAGTCCATTTGCATAACTGAAGACTCCCTCTGCTTTTTTTAAAATTGTGATTTAATCAGGTTGTTTGGTAAATGATTTGTTTGAGGATAGTGTAGGGAACTGAACTCTAAATACCCTGTTAAGGTGCTCCTTGCAATGCAAAGGAGACACATTTACATGATACAGTAAAGTGTACGGATATCAAATTCATTTTAGTTCAGGGGCCACATACAGATGAATATGATAAAATATGGTAAAATAATGAGCAATGAAACAGTGAAAAAAGTGAAATTACAATATGGAAATGTTTACACCTACAAAGTAACATTTAAGAAAATACAAATAACATTAACACAGCCATGAATACCCTGAAGAAATTAAAAAAAAAAGCTTATCATTTACACATGTACATTACAACTTACAGATCACAGTGTATCTACAAAGACACAAAACATTTAGTAACATATGTTAATAACTTTAGTAACTTTAGTCTTTCATTTTTTTCCATTTCACAAAGTGATCCCATGGCTGGATTGGACTGTTTTGAGGGCTGGTTTCACACCCCTGGTGTAGATGCTTACCTTCTGGATTAACTAGTTTACTAGGCAGACTGCATACTCTCACTGCTTAAATTATATCTATATACACATATATGATAAACATAAAACATATAATACATATTATGAATGATGTGGATTGATATTTTTGTCATAAATTGCAGCTGCAGTTACTTGGAGTGGAGTGAAAGTGATTTCTGTGTCAATACTGTCAAGTCTGTCATCAGCTGAATGAGCAGATCTCATATAGAAAAGGGATGAATAGTGCGTCTATATAATAAATCTGAAATTATTAGGACCAAAACTGATGTTAGGAAGACCCATCAAATCAGATGGAAAATGTGCTCTGAGTTCTAAATAATCCTCTGGAAATGGATAATGATGATAACTGTTGTTTTTCAAAGCAATTCAAGTCAATTAAGTCCAAGAGAAGATCCCATATTAGTCTATGTGTAGATGTATTAATAATTGAATTCAGTTAGGGGAATGATTGTTGCTGTTAATATGTTTGTTTACTATTTGTTTGAACTCATTGCAATCATATAACAAATACTGGTATAGATATAACATGAGGTCATGTGACCTAACAACCCAAGGTGTGGGTAGTTGAAGGCTGACACACACACACACACACACACACATATATATATATATATATATATATATAATCTGAGTGAAACCAGATACATGTCTACTACTGGCGGCCATCTTGAATTGAATGTGTGGGAGAAGAAAAAAGGTTTGAACTATAAGGTAGTAGCCTACTTGCCTTCACATTCTAACTATTGATCTATTTGTGGTAGTTTTGAGTTTGTGAGTTTGTTTAGTTTGACACACATAGGATAGAGTTTATATTCACAAACATGGACAAACAATGAATGAAAAGGTTAATAGCAAATCTGAGTTCCTTTTTTGATACAAAATCTTCAGTCATGTGATCAGAACTAGACATGGTTAGCCAATGCTGCAGTAAACCAGAGAGACTGGAGACAGATAGTTATTGACAGGGATTTTATTCTGTGTCATTCTGTGGTGTGTTTGAGTGTTGAGCTTCCTCCTTTCTGCCGTGCTGCTGAAAAGCCCTTCCCTCAGGCTGTCTTACTCAGCCTTGACACAGACACCGCCGCTACCTTGTGATCTCATTGCAAAAAGCTCATGAAAGATCATTTTCAAACACACACACACACACATGCACAGACGGAGGGAGTGTGACAGAGATTACTTCAATCACACTATCTGCTATAAGGCTCTATTCTTATCACTGTTCTCTTATCAGTTCCCTCTGGACCATAAGCTATGTTGACATTTCACCTCATTTCTGGCGTGAAAGTACTTCCAAGATCTTCATCACATGTCTTGTTTTAAATCCACTCCTCTCTGTTTCAACAAAGAACTATTTCCTGTTTCTTCATATTTCCACCCTGCCCTCTGGGATACTGTATAAATCGTTGTTCTGTTTATGGTATAGAATGATCTGAGCTATGTTTGCACCGATACTGTTACAATATACTGTTGCAAATCAACATTATCAACTATTTACAAGTCCTCTTTTATGATATCTCATCATCACATCTGACTCAGAGTAGATATATTTTCACCATTCACCCAGACAGTATGAATAAAGACACCATACCCGTGCAGGAAGTGGCTTATGCCTGACTTTTCACGCCTTATAAAATGCATATGCGTGTGATCGTGAGTGCAGCAAAGTGCTGACTGTGTTCTGTGCTGTATGTTGAGCTACCCCCTGTGCAGCTCCACTAAAATACCCCATCCCCCAGCTGAGACATTTTTGCTCTCTATGTGTGTGACTACATTACGGCAGCTTCCCCTCCCCCACTGAGTGAGCCCTGTGAGCTGGTCCCTGGGGTGGGTGTTGGTGTGGAAAGCAGGCCTTTTTCCCTGTCCATGGGATGTTATTGATGAGGTGAGGTAATGGATCTCCCCGCTGTGCTCACAGGGACACTGAGGATAAATCAGACAGTGGGTAAGACCCAACCAGCCATTCCACCTCTCTCCAGACTCAACTGCCATTTCATTAGCTTTATTTATGGGGGTTCTGCACTCTTCTGAACCCCTCCCCTTCTATCCTCCCACTGAAAATGCCACTATTCTTCTTTTTCCTCCCTTATATAGAGCTATAGCAACCCATATACACCCCAACACATCTTTCCTCCCTTTTTTTTTCCTAGAAATTCTACCATCCGTCCCTCCCACAGATCTTCTCAGGAAGCAGCCGGAGTTGAGTTTACTGGGAAAGGAAGATGTGATCAGTCTCTGAGAATACACTTTCTAATCTTAGGATGGACAAAGGTTGAGATGAATAGTGCTGAAAGACTCAGCACTGGCTGGGCTTTTAACATTAGACACAGCACTGCAGGTCCATCAAGCTCAGCACTTCTTGCAGAGCCATATTTGATTTGGCTGAGCAGCAGCAGCAGCAGTTCACCTCTGGGCTTATACTGTAGCTTAGCCACTTAGAAAGAAACTGTAGCCAAAATAGCCTTTGTCCTTGAGAAAACTAAAAAGAGTTCCTCATGTATCATTGCTTATAGGACCATAATGATGTCTTATCTTCATCACAGGCAAAAAAAAAAAAGTTAAGATTTCTGCCAGTCATTTGAATAAATGTCATTAAAATGTTGTGTATTACTTAGAGCTTGAAGTGTTTAATTCTACTTGGAAAAAGTAGAGTATCATGTACTTTGGTTATTTCATGTGATCCTGATCCGTAAAGAACCAAACATCTACCGTTGGCCAAAAGCATGTACTGATCTACACGATTGATCCACTAATCCTATCAATCCATGTAAATAATTTATGTAAATCACAGTTTCATCTTTTCATGATTTCATTAGATATGATCAATTTGGAAGTTCAGAGGCTCTGTAGTGAATGTGGATATACTGTTATTTTCTACAACATTGATTCACCAGTAAAACTCATGGAGTTGCATGGAGATATTTAGATTATGTCAGGCTAAGATGGTAATTTATTGAAAAAGTCAAATTTTCTTCAGTTTTCTCTGTTTTGATATAATAACCTTTGACTTTACTCTGACTTTTTCTGAACACCTTCATAATAAGTCAATTAAACATAGGAAAATTACAATCAATAGATCTTCAAAAAATGATAAATTCAGAGGATAATATTATAATAAATGATAAAAAACACTTAGGAAAGGAAACATCAGAAAACATTTCTTTTGGAAACTGCCAAACTTATTACACTGGGTCCTCATGGGTTAAAAACTTCCATGTCCACAATATTATGACCCGACTGAATTTGTAAAAGGCATTAGCATTGTTGCAGTTCACGTATTCTCTGAATGAGGCATATGATCAGAGACTAAATATCTAGGTTAGCTGGCTTTAATATTTAATTTTTCTGCAAAGCCTTGCTGGTGCCAAAATTTGATCCATGTGCTATGCAGTGGTTGGTCCTTTACATAAACTCACACTGTGATAATTCACTATGAATAAAAGTTCTGCATCTAAAACCTCCCTTTAATAAAAGTTTTTAGGTATTTCCACTGAAGGCATTTAAAATATACAAACCAAAATGAGTCATTATGCAGTAAAATGTGCTGTTAGTATTTTACTCTGCTTTTACTATTTTATATATATATATATATATATATATATATATATATATATATATATATATATATATATATATATATATATATATATATATGTATGAGGTTTTTGGGATAAATGTTGTAGCATGAATATGTATGGTGTAGTTTATTGTTGTTAGTGTTTAACATTGAACTCATTTTAACAAGTTAATATATTGCTTGGTAGTACAATTTACACCGAAGCATCACATTTTATAAGATCATGTTGTAAAGAGAGATGCATGAACCTCTAAAAATAGCTCACAAAAACAGTTCTGTCATCAGTTTAGTGACACTAAATTTTCCAGCTAACCCAAGAGTTTGCTTATCTTAAGTGGAGAATTTTCTCAACTCACTTCTTCAGGAATAAAAACCTTCAATATCAACACATTCAGAAATGGTTTTCACTGGGTAGGAAGAAGATGAAAAGTGCAATCTGAAAAGTACCTAAAGCTGTCTGAAAAAATGCAATGGAGCAAACATTTCAACGTTTGCTTCTGAGGTGCAGTCAAGTAGAAGTAGTATAAAGTAACATTGGAATACCTCACATTTGTGCTGAAGTACATTCCCTTAGGTAGTGCTATGTTGATACGAATGCATCACACTATATCATCATTCTATATGGAGTGTGGGTTGCACATGACAGGCATTGCATCATGGTCTCCTTGCATGCTTTTTCTCCATTAGACAGAAAACAGGAATAGTTTTTCTTGGTTCATTTCATGGTAAACATTGATGTCATGACAGTCCTTCTGGAACATGTCCATACAAGGTCCACTCTAGTTTACTCTGCATGAATCCATGCAACCTAACAGATGGTTGACTGAGCTAAGCTGGAGCAATGCTGTGCCACTGCCAGTTTCATTATAGGGGTTCAGTTGGACATAGGACAAGCGTGAATATGTCTGTCACGCCCACAGCGGTCACTGATGCTGAAGAAATTCAAGTACAATTTGCTGGTTGAAAACAGAAAACACACGGTATTATCACATGGCTCATTGAAGATAAACATTAATAAGGTTAGTGTATGGCTGTGTATGTCATCTCAGGAAACAGTAAAATATCTGCAGCACAGTTAAAAGTAGTAAAAAGTATTTATTTGTATTAAATAAAAATGTGTTGTGTATTTCTGCATGATGTGGGGTGGTATGTGATGAGAATGTTGGTAAAATACTAATATTCCATTACATGTGAGTAACTTGAAAAGACTCATATTTTGTCTTAGCAGTAAAATCTGGTCTACATATGATCCTGATAAAAGGAAGGAAAAGAGAAAAAAAAAGGGAGAAAAGCGCGTGCTGGCGGTTGGCCAGGTGTGGACAGACTCAGGAAGTTAAGCCGGAATTCCAACAATGCAGGCAGTCGTTAGACTCTTCACTGAGATACTTCCATTTTCGCTCTCAGTGCTGTCTTTGTTGTGGTAGTGAGGTGGTTATGTGAAGTCCTGTTTGCTGTGAATAAATTCAGCCCTGACTTTATACTGTAAAACTGAACCTGTTTTGTCAATGATGTGAGAAAATACTGTCTTGATTATGAAAACTGAAAAAGCAGGCTCCTCTCTGGCTGTCTGATTCTCTCACTGCCTCTGATATCTAACAGAGAAAAAGCTTTTTCCCAGGCTGTTTGACTCTAGCTCACTCGGGACAATAATAAATGCCAGCAACGGTGGGATGAATTATGATTCTGCTAAAAATATACGTCATAGCCAAAGGAAGAACTTGACATGTAATTATACCAACATTATAAGAAGCAGCACATGCCACATAATATCTATCACCTTCATCCCATTATAGATGAAACACATGAATTCAATTAGACATATTTCATGTTTATTGGAGTATGCACAGGCTGTGTGTTTTATGGTTTTGCCGTTTTGATTTTAATGGGCTCGGATCCAAATAGTTTAACTTAACATGCCTGTAGTACTATTTCTGAAAACAATGTTAAGATGAGTATGGGTGCATATATTAACACATTTCTGATTAGTCACCCTTCTGGAGGAGGATGGTAACAGATAATAGCAAAAACAGGATTTGATTTTATAATCACTGATAATTTACAAAGGAGAGCTGCAAGGCACACTTATTTTCTTATGGGTGAAATTTCCCTCCCTCCTCGGTCTGCTCTGTTCTCAAATATTTAATGTTGTTCACCGTGAAGATGGTTACAGGCTGCAGTGAATCTATCAACTATTTGAAATTTCCTACAGTAGGTCTGTGTAGCTGATGTGACCAGTCGCAGCAGTGCCTTTCTTATGGTCTTTGTATCAGCTGAATTTCTCCATCCACTTCCTTTGCAAAACGTTTGGAAATACATCAGGTGTTTCCTGTGATGTTGCTTGTGAATATATTTTTGTAAAATGAAAAGCAAACCTTGCTGAAACTGAAGGGATGGAAAAAATTGTCTAATTCAAGATTTTATTGTGTAAAATTTCATGCAACTGTATAAGGAATCTGACTTCAGCTGATGCCATTCAAACCGGCAAGTGAGAAGAAACATTTGTGCTTTATCAGTGAGCTGACAAATTGGGCATTACAGTGATGGAATAGATTATTTCCAAATATGTCTGTGTCTACAAAGCCCAGCTGAAATAAACAGCTATGTTTCCTGTTCTGGTTGGATGCAGAAACGGTAGTTAAACTAATGGTTAAATGGGGTCTTCTACACCACAGAGCAGAGAGAAAATACAGATTAAAAAAACACATTATAAGGTAAGGCAACTGTGAACATTCAGGTTAAGATACTATCTGTCTCTAAAGTGCCACATTAACTTGCACTGTCATGAAATAACATGGGAAAAAGAAAATAAGGAGAATCCATCTAACTTGTAAATTAAAAATCATCACAGATGTACATCATATGACTGACACGCATTAGGAATGAAATGTATTTTGTGACTTAACAGCAGCATGGGTGTGATTAAAGCATCCGATGTAACTGTGAGAGGTTTCAGACCATTTAGAGGGCACTGGTTTCAGCAAAGTCATCAACTATACACAGCATGGAATGTTATGATCTCCCAAACACTATCATTCAATGTTAAGTCTGTATTCACAGCTTGTACTTCTCCATGGGCATCAAGCAGCACAGATGTAGGCTTCCTGGAGTGATAATGCTTGAACTGACCCTTTTTGTAACCTCAACAGTTCAGAATGTTGCAGGGGAAGGAAAGGGGAAAGACATGTTCCCGAAAGCTGTAGCAGAAGGACAGTATGTATGCTTCAATGTAACACCTGAGTGGAAAAACTGTCAGCCTCAAAATAATAATAATAATAATAATAATAATAATAATAATAATAATAATAATAATAATAATAATAATAATAATAATAACTGTTACCATGTAGCAGGAACACAAACAGGTAAGCACCCATGAATTTGCAGAGAAGAGACTTATTGAATTGATATGCAATCAATGCAGCTAAATGCATTCAAACCATGAACTGCATGAAGAAGATGTTTTATAATACCAATTAAAACACTGAAATGGAATAACCTCATGGCTATTACCATTGCTGTGTTAATGTGCATGCATCGCACTATATCCTCATTCCATATCAGGGGTGTCTGATCCTGGTCCTCATGCATTAGGCATCGTGCATGTTTTAGGCAGGTTTCTCTTCCAACACACCTGATGGTCATTATCCAGATTCTGCAGAGCTTGATGATTGGCTTATCATTGGAATCAGGTGTGTTGGAAGCACTTAAGTCTCTGCCCCTTCCAGGAGGCTCATGAGCCCTGAGATCGGAAAATTATTTAATGGTATTCAATGGGAAATAAAATGCTAAAATCATATTTGGTTTGTCATGTGCCCTGAATCACACACATGATGTACCTCATAAATGATAATAATTGATGTGCGTTTCAACTGCTTCTGTTAACCAATGGCTGATTCATTTGCGAGTAAAACCCGTTAATAATTTGGACTACACGCCTGGATGAATGTGACGTCACCACAGACTCCACACCCAGGGCTCTACACTAACTTTTTTTTCCAGGAGCACACGTGCCCCTAAGTTAAAAAATTTAGGAGCACACAAAAAAATAGGGGCACAACTAGGTTTTAGTTTTAAATGTTTATTTATTTACAGTGCAGTACTTACGCACAGATACCAACATTCTTGAATGACTGCTGTCATTTGTGTTAATTTAGAGCAGACCATAACATAACTTTGTATTATGGGATGCTTTGTCCTTTGATACATTTTAGAACGTTGTATTGGCTGCCTTGTTATTAGATACATTTTAGAATGATTAACCCTTTAACTCCTGAGACTGAGACACAGTAAAAAATAAAATAAGATAAAATAAGCAACACAATGAACAAAAAATCGTCAAAGTGATCATATAGCACGCGTTATGGAACGCGTGCTAGAACGCGTGCCATTGCGCGCACCAGTGCGCGTACCAGAACGCGTCCTGTAACGCGTGATAGCGCGCCAGTGCGCGTGCTGTAACGCGTGATATAATAAAGACAACGCGTGGCTATGTGAACACTTTGGTTTGCCATAATTAGCTCCTCAGGTCTGTGTGCCTGCCTTATTGTGTGCTGCAAGAAGCACTCGCACATGTGCGACTGTTTTGTTTTCTTCGTTCACACGCTGAAATATTTGCTCGCAAATGCGAGTGAAATGAGCGCACTGTAGAGCCCTGTCCACACCACAGCTGAGCGGAGTGTGACGTCACATACACGACTCATTGTAGTCTCTTATTAAGTCCACATAAAACCGAACGCCACGTTTGCTTCTCATCAAAAACGGGTGGTCTGCCTCTGTCACATCAAATATATCTTATTAACCGCTATCATATGTGAATTTCAGAACACTATTCAAATGGAATCAGAATTCAGCTTGACTCGCTCCATTCACTACCATTCAAATTTTTTGTGAGCTAAATACCCATGGACCGGAAGTAGAAGGGTGTGACTTATCCTCCCCATAGATCTAAATGCAAGATAGTTCTCCAGCATATACACAGTATACACGATGGCTATGATTGTCCAGTACCAGGATGCCAATTTTTTTTCCAAATGTGGTCAGCTGATGGTTGATATTTGCAGACAAGTTTTTGAGGCTGATATTTTCGGCTAATATTATTTAAAAGCACATTGACTGTAAAATACAATTGAAACACTCAGATAATTAAGATTTTCCTGCAGCAATATAAATTACACACAAGTAGTACACATAGTAGTCTTTTAACATTTATTGAGCTTCAAGTGCTGCTCATACAGGTGCCTGATCAAATGTCTTATAACATTTTTACTACAGAACAGATATCGGCTTTCTGAAAGAAAAAATCTGACGAATGAGTAATATTGAAAAAAAAAAGTTTTATCAGCCTGAGATATTAACCAGCCAATATGTTGGTCTACCTGTAGACAAAAGGTTCACAGTGTTATCTTTTTTTTAAACTATCCACTGCAAAGGACATTTTAAAATATAGATTTTTTTAAAACTGCAGCATGGCGTTTTTTTATGTAATGGAACCATTTGTGAAGTACAGAAGTAGGATTACATTTGTTGTCCATATCCAGGTGAGTGGTAACATTTCCAATCAAGGCAATTATGTAACGTAAAAAAAAAAAACAATAAAAAAAAAACCTTCCACTTTCTGTGTCTCAGGACGATATGACTGAAAGCAGGAATAGTTTTTGTTGGTTAGTTTCATGGTAAACACTGATGTCATGACAGTCCTGCTGGAACCTGACCATACAAAGTCCACTCAAGTTTACTCTACAAGCATCCATGCAATCTAAAACACTGAAAAATAAACAACATCATGGCTTTATCGTGCCTGTTGAAAACATGTATGATGTGTGATGGAGATCAGTACAACATAATAACTCCCAAGTCAACAGCACAGAACTGTAGCAATACAGCAAATGTATCACAACTCACCATGCCACATGCATAAGAACAGATGCGCAAAGAAGAAATAACCAAATGACAGCAGTGCATAAATGTGTAGCTCTAGTATTTTCTGTTGGATAATATGAATCCTAAGGCACAGCTGAAGAACGTGAAAATCACTGAAAAGCTGAGTACTTGTCGAAAAATATTTTTGTTTGTGTACCGTATGATTGTCATTGACTTTATCTCTACATCAGTAGTGCAGTGAATTGGTTGTGGCATGGGAAATGTGCAGACCTTGAGTATGGAGGAGGGGCGAGAGAGCTTGCGGACCTATTGAGAGAGAGGCGGTTTAGCCCCGCTATGGTCTCAGCAACAGCGGCTCAGGGAGTAGTACCAGACCACTGTGTTTGTGCAGGAACAGGCACGACATAGCTGAAACCCGCCAGCGGAACAAATGAAAACGAAAACTACTCTTTCATGTGGATGTATTTTGAGGCGACACACTCAATCGAAGTAAGACGGTTTTCAAGTGGAATTGGACCAACTGACGAGGATTGGGATAGTAGCTACTCTACGATAACACCGCCGAATGGTTTCTGTTGCGCCGCCGCTAAGGTTAGTTAGCCTCCATTGCTGGCTGCCCGTTTGTTGGGGGTGGGGGGGGGGGGTCTGTCTACTGTGTTGTTGGACGATGGACGATGGGGTCCGGCTATTCTTTGGAGGAGAAACATACACAGTGGTATTGACCTTTTCGATGCTATATGTTAAAGCCAAACGGGTCATTTTCGCCACAGGGAAATGTAACACAACAGATCACTACAACTACCTGGAAGCTCACCTCACCACACCACACGCAGCTGGCTGGCTAAAGTCGGCTAGTTAATTATTTTTTTTAAATCAGTAACACGTGCTACAAAGCTAAGCTAAACTAGCGTAGGCTAGCTAACAGTGCTAGCTAGCAAGCTAGCTGTCACAACTGCGGACCAGCTAACGTAAAGATAATTTAGGCTAGATTGATGTTACATTTATATTTGATGTGAGCACACACTCGAACACACACTACGACCGATAACTACTCATAAATAATGTCAGCTTTCTGTAGTATATCCGTTTATTGTGACAGATTTGCTAATTCTGTTAGCCTCATATTTTAGCTATGTACAAAGGCGCACGGTTTGCTTTTGTAAATATTTACTACTTGTGAAATTTAGGTGCTGCGTTGTACCTACATTAGCGTTAATGCTAGCTGTTAGAGCATTGCATTGCTTTTAGATTGCCATTTTCTGACTACAGATGCTTAATCATCTTGATGTCACAGTGCTGAAAGAAGTTAATGGAATCCGTAGTAAGGTTAGTTGGGGTCTCTGACCAGTTTCTCAGACGCATTAATTGGTGT
Organism: Siphamia tubifer; assembly: GCA_020466265.1. Classification (NCBI taxonomy): domain Eukaryota; kingdom Metazoa; phylum Chordata; class Actinopteri; order Kurtiformes; family Apogonidae; genus Siphamia; species Siphamia tubifer. The sequence goes on along the minus strand of CM035791.1, from coordinate 28,100,872 downwards.
GAAATGTACATGTGTTGGATTGTAATGTTCAACCTTCAATGCAAGCTAATATAGATATGAATCGATCAAGTAACATTGTGCTCTTGATTGATAGCTGTCATCGTTACCCACCTGTACACAAATGTTTAGCCTAGACGTGCTTCACTTTGTACCTACTCGTTTTTACAGACACTTAGTTGACGCCTCGTTAACTAACCCGTTGCGCAGTGCGTAGGAGGGAGAAGATGATTCCAATTTAGCTGGTCATTAATATACAGCATGGAGCAAGGTTTCAGTATTCTGTAAGGAAATGACAGTTTTTGTCAGCTGCTCAGCTTCTACTTCCACCACGAGCGGTCAGGTGCATTCTGTTCTGGAGTTTTGTCACTCGGCAGTAACAAATATTCGTAACCTACCTGTTCTCAAGTGCATACTGATAACAAAGGTGATGGTAATCGGTAAATGAAAGCCAACTGACATGCAAAGTTTCTTGTCAGGAAGGATTGAATTGATAGACACATGCATTGTGCACATCAATTATGTCTGGTATTATTCTCACAGGACCACTGTTAATGGTAGTATTATAGTCATATGGAGCTAAACAACAAATAAACGATAATTAAAAACACTCGTGTACGTTACATATTACATTAAAGGGCAGTGCTATTTTTGTTTACTGTGTACATTTTGCCAACTATTTTACATTGTTTTTAAGACTTTACTGGTTTCATATGAACCAAGGTGTGTTGAGGGTTAATCATTATCAATTCATTTCCATTTAAAATTCTGCAGATTAAAAATGTATGAACTGTCGGTGAATGCTTCATCTGGTATTTCTTTGGCGCTTGAATGTTAACTTTTATGTCTCTCAAGGACATTGTTTTCAATCCACAGTACCTGAATTGAAAAGTGGCATTTGGCCTCAAGTAGCATATGTTGATGTGATATGTGACAGTATTGTTTTTATTTGTATTTATTTTTTTTTTGGGGGGGGGGGTACCATAGTTGTTTAAGCATTTGTCACCTCTGTTTTATTTACTCAGACCAGTGTTATGTCACTGTTGTTTTTAGGTCATCACAGGAAGTGGCCTGTTGTTGATGTGTGACTTGCTTATGTCACATGAAAATGACACCAAGCACAGAAAAAACAGGCAGTAAATTCTGAAACAATGGATATGAGCGGTTTGAATAATAATAGTTCAGCTAAATTTAATATTAGTGGGAGTGTCATGGTTTTCATATTCATTCTGTTTGTTCTTCATAGTTCACATCTGCACATACTGAGGGACTATATTCTACAGCATATTTTGCCAGAAATATTTAGGCAGCACACAGTTGTTTGCTGACAGCAGCCTGTTAGAATTCAAGGTAACTATTGCAGTGAGCTGCACATTGCATAAATGTCCCTTTTGGCACATTGTGATTACATTATACTTTTTTGTGTATGTCAGAATGTTGTGTATTACTGCAAAGATTGTTTGCCTTAGATTCTTGTATTGACCACATACACAGGTACAATTTTAAAACCTCTAGATTTTTGTTCTAGGCAGCTGACAGCGTTTCCCTTTCGTGTTAAAAACAGAACAAACTGTGAAATTGAAACTAAAATACATACTGAACTGTGAACATCTCGTACTTTTAGGGATAAACAGATTGTTGGCTACAGCTGATAATCATATCCACATATTCCATTATAGGTATTCATGTTCTTGTTTTTTCAGTCAAATAAAATAATTGAAATAATAGTGTTGCTCTGGCCCTGATGTACATGGTTCTCTCTCCATACTTCTCAGTTTGTGGTCTGGAGCAATATCCCAACCACAGTCCTATCAGATTGGTTACATGTCACAAGCCAAAGTCTATAAATGAAATAGTTAAGTTTTGTTTATTTGCACATTTATAATCCCTCCAGTTTAATGGGAATTATTAGACATATTGCATTGTGTTCATTAGAAGTCGACTGATATGGGTTTTTCAAAGGTGGGTGCGGATTAAAAAAAATACAAAAAATTGGTCAGCTATGTCCAATATCTACAGCTGATCAAATATTAAATTTTTTTTTCCAATTGATCAACTATTGGAAAAAGAAATAAATGAAGGGCCAGTATTGGGTAAAAAAAATTACATTTAAAATTAGCTCAATCCTAGGATAGTGCTATTAGCTCAGCGCTAGGCTACTTGGCTCTTCACAGAAGCTTTAGACAGTACAGGTTTTGCTTTAAGGTAAACACAGTGTGTCACCAAATGTATCATAAATTATACATTTTCCAGTCTTTGCATGCAAGTCTTTAGGCACATGTTGCATATGAAAGAATCTGGATCCTCTTGTGAACTTTAACTTTGACGTTTTCGCCTTTGACGTGTTGATGTCATCAACATTGCTGTGTGCGTGCGCTGCCATTAACAGTGGATGTATTCTGTTTTCTTTAAAATGTTGAAGTTAAAGCTGGTAAAAATATAAGCCTAAAATATTGGGATACGTATTGCGTTGAATACCATGGATCAGGGAACATGCATCACAATACCTATCACATCGTGACCCCTGTATTGGGATGTGTATCGTATTGCGAGGTTGTTTGAAATCACTTTCCTGTTGGAAAGTGTTTTTTAGGTTCTTGGAACTCTGTATGAAGAGAAGAGAAGAGAAAAAAAAATCTGCAACAAAAAATTCAATAAAATTGATATATTGCCCAGACCTACATATTAGTGTCAATCTCTTCCTGTCTTTATATACCCCCATGATGCCTAGATAACATTAAAAGAATGTATAAACATTTGCATCCTGATTGCACTGTGTAGGCCAAGGTTTCCCCCAGGAAATGGTTGTTGAGTTTGTGACTCATCTCATCTCATGAGTGGTTTTGTAGATGTGACCTGCAGACAGCACCCGCACCCATTTAATGAATGGTATTGCTGTTTGAGATAACAAGTATGCCCCTACCATTTAAGGTTAATGATTTAACAACACATGATTGCTGCAACTTTCATTCACTTTATTCATTTAGAACTAATTTATTTCCAAGAGCAGGCTTTTTGGAAGTAATTTAGAAAGGAGCTACAATTTAGCATTTACTTTTCACTTGTTACTGCATACAGATAATAGAGGTAGCACTTCCTAATAGTGTTGTCATGAATACCGGTACTAGTACATTTAAAACGGTACTATACTACATTTGAAAAATACCGATACTTGAAATAGCGCGGCAAACTCGGCACATAACGTTGCGTTGTTACTAGGATACAGCTGAGTGGAACAGGATCCAATCCTACCCTCACTGACAAGCAATTAGCAAGAAGTTCAATATGGAAGTATTTTGGTTTTACCATAAATGAGGAAGGAGAAATCACAAATACAGAGGCACCACTTCGACAGCAGTGTTTTAAAACATGTCTGGTGAAGGGCGGAAACACTTCCAACCTGCTAAACACTGACAAGACAAACGCTCAAACCTTCATGCTGTGTTCAGGGAATGACAGGTAGGATAACCCGTTAACTCAGATTTTTTCCTTAAAATTCCAGGAAACCATTAAATTTAACATGTTTGTGGAAAGTGAGCAAGTCATGATGGGACAAAAAAACAATGGAAAAAAAAGCCTTCAATAGCAGAGAATGTGATGTGTAGACTAGCCTTTTAGCTAGCCTGTAGCTCAGTACTCTAGTTATAATAGTTAATGGTGCTTCGTACAGCACACACACCTAAAAGTTCATTTCAGTTTGTAACCTTCACTCAAAGACGTACAATAGTTTTCCAAAAAACAAATTCAATGATGAATTTGCGAACCTTCGTGCGCGGAGGAGTTGCTGCAGCTGTCTCACTCTCGTCGTGCATTGCTGCACTGAGAGACATAGTGTAGTCTAGGTTTTTTTTTTATTTTCATACGGTGTCAGTTACATAAAGTTAAACAGTTAAATAAAGCAAGACACTCAGAGTAATAACAGAAAATGACACACTATAAGGGAGACACACAAAATATAAATATACAAAAAGCATAATTACAGTATATACATATATACAGGGGGAGAATGTACGGGGGTATTTTATATAGGCTAATTCAAATTGTATTATATGAGTCCAAAGGCTTCACTTATCTGTGGATTTTTGATTGCCTTTTTGTTTTTATGTCCTTTTAATGGATCAAAAATAATGTCCAATTTCCGTTTTAAATAGTTGAATTAGTGGTAATCTTCCATTCCATTTTGATTTATGTATGTGCTATTTTTCAAATAACAGATTCAATACAAACATTTCTCTACTTTCCGATTCTTTTTCAACATAAAGCATGATGTCTTTAATATTTAGGATTTTATTGATTCTCATTTGATCTTTAAAGTTTCCATGCTCTCACTGCTCTGGTTTTTATTAATTTTATTTGACTGTTACAATTACTTTATGATGATAAGATTTTCCATTAATAAAGTCAGTAATGACATTTAATGCGTTCTCTTTTTATTTGAAATAGTATCAAAATATCAAAATGCATGTTGATACAGGTACCGAAATACTGGTATCGTGACAACACTACTTCCTAAGCTATAAAGCGGAAACAAAGTAAAATGATTTGAATAAATATAACTGAAGAATGAGCATGATGGGGAAGAACAATGTAACATTTGTAGTTAAGTTGTCGGCTGAATTATCTATACTATTTATAGAGAACTATAGTATTCTGGTTTTACAGCACGCCAAGTGCCTGGAGACGAGTGGTGTGTCAGGCGTAGCAAAGAGCACAAAGCCTCATTTTAACCCATGATGGTTAAACGTTTTAGCTGACTTGAGTAATGCGCAGTCATAGAGCAGTGTCCACACAGGCTTGGCTTAGCAGTTTGAATTGTAAAGAGTTAAAGGAGAGTGAGGAGATATCTCCCCCTTATCCAAAAGGGTAATGGGGACAGAGATAATCCCTTGCTCAGTGTGGTGCCTCAGGGAGAGACATTTTCACTGCTCGTTCAATTTCTGCTCATATTATGAAACACAACACAGTTATGAAACTCGTGAGGTCTTTTATTGTGTGTGAGAGATGACGCCTTTTGTGGGAGTATGTTGCATCATCGTGCATCACAGAACATTTTTATTATGATGGAAAAGTCTATCATTCACACAAAGAAATGCTGTGATCATCAAACTATCTTAAGAAGCATTAATTCTACTAAATATTGTAATTAGGAAAGTATTGAATTAGTTTGATTAATTTGAGCATGGACAAATGTCTGGTTCACAAAATGCTCTTGCTCAAGAAAGCTTTCAACTTGGATTTGTCACTGTAATGTCAAATGGTTAACTTTGACGTTAGGGTATTTGAGGTTGAGCACCTTCATTTAGAAAAACAAAAATCAATCATGTGAGCTTGTTCTAACCTGGAGGTGAGAGCTGTATTGTGAAAGCACATCTTTTTGACATGATGTAACCGTTTCTGTTGTAGACAAACACTTAATTTATGTTTCACTTTACCTTATAATACCAAACTGCCAACTTGGCTATATTATCATGACTTAATGGTAAATCATTCAAAATTGGTTGAATGTTAGGGAAGCAATTACATTGACATTAGTACACCTAGTTCACAGAATGTGAACTAAGTGTACTCAGAAAGGTGTTAGTTATTCATGTGATAATGGCATGTGTTTAATTTTAGGAAGTATTTTAAATTGTAGGTTAGATATTATAAGGGGTTTATGTTGGAAAAATATCTGGCTGTGATGAAGTTCCAAGAGAAAATGTAAAAAAAAAAATATAGTCGCACTAAATAGGCTTGAAATTGGGCTTAGTTAATGTTTTATTTGTTACAAACAAAATAAACCCATCTGCCACAACTGTGTGAATGTGAACTATTATTTACACATGACAAAACATAATATTGCAGTGCTCAGGTATGTAGTATTTCTATCACTCTAATGGATAGTGCAATGCTCACCATACTTCAGTGCAATAATGACAACACATCCTTATTTGTTATACATATGTCTCATCTGTTGTATAGTTAGCCCTTTCTATATTTCAGTAGTTTTTCTTGTACTTCAGTAGTATATGCAGGGTTTCCCCCAGACATCTTGCCAAGCCTGGTGGTAGGACTGCTTGGGAAGCCCACTCACGACCTGCCATGTTTTTGTAAAAAAAAAAAAAAAAAAAAAAAAAAAAAAAATCGTACAAAATCTCTCATTCCATCTGCCGTAACCATTCTGCATATTCCTTCTGACTTGAGCCGTTTGTGGTTCCTGATGGATAGTGGTCATCTTCCACCATATCAATCCTCCTTCACTGTTTTTCAGTTCATCATATTTACTGAGGTTTTGAAAAGAACTAATGAGACTCGTCTGTCTGACATTTAGCGCCAGCAAAATGGCTTCTAATTTCAACTAAAGCCAAGTAACCAATGAATCAGGACTTAATGGTTAATATTCAGACTTACCATCAACAGGTGGACTGACTGTACCGGACGTGCGACAGAAATACCGGTGTTACAGCGTCCTGCATGGTCCACTTTACAAAGCCGTGCACACATATATTAGACCCGGAACCCAATTTGTGATTCAACACTTTACCTACCCAGGAAGTCACTTTTAACGGCTTTATTTTTAGCTGAAATACACACCATCAATGCTGGTGAGTGACATCTATGGTCGGATATAAATCTTCTTCAAAATAAAACAAATCGGTTGTTGATCAACCACGAATCCAGTCGTATTTTGTCACTTCTGTGTCTTGTTACCTACCTGCACTTTCTTTAACTTTACCTGTGGTCATACCCCGAAAAATCTGATGATTTTAGCCTGGCGAGGGGGGAAATGCCTGGTGGTCCTACAGGCTTTTATGCACTGGGGAAACCCTGATATGTATATTTAATATTTTATCTTCTAGTTTTCATACACTGCCAACAGTATTTTGTGATATTTTATATTTTTTTGCACTAATTAATTTGGTGTTAAAACAGAACAGAGCTGCTCAACTAATTTTCATTGTTCCTGTGATGGGAACAGTGGAGTTCTGTTCTATTCTATATCCATTTTATGTTATCAAAAATGGATATAAGATGGATGTAATTAAACCTCATTAGGTTTGATTGTTATTATTCTTAATTAAAGTACTTCAGTAACCTTCTAGATGTAGCTGCTCCATAAGAGCATTATACATGTGCTTAACTGAATTTTTTTTGGCAATAATTGCAGTAGATGAAAAGATTACAGGAAAATCAAATAGCCTCAGTATGATGTTATGTAATTTATAAACCTATATGTTAAAGCGCAGAAACCAAAGACAGAGCGACTGTGAAACTGCCTCCCAGGTGCATTGCCTCCTCCCACCCACTTTCTTTTCTCACTGAATGAGTAACAGCAGCTGTCTAGCATTTCTTGCTCACTAGTGGATTGCACCTGGTAGGTTTCGTGTGGTGATAATGTCGTGCTTTAGTCATTGTGGTAGAACACGGTCCTTTGCAATGCATCATGTTACTCACAATCAAAGTCCTATTGAAGTGGACACACTGTAACCTCAGTTCCAGCGGCCGCATCAGGCAAGCACTTTCTTGGATTGTCCGATGGAAAAAAAAAACAAAAAAACTGCGGTTGTGACATGTTATTTGAAGAAAGTGCCTCTCTCATATTACTTCAACAACTCTGCAGAGTGCATTTAAATTTGTGCAGCTTAAGCAACCATTAGTTTAGACCCTCATCATGTTTGTCCTCATCTTAAATGCTCTTCTACTGTAATATTTAGCTTGCATTTGTAAGAGAGGACACAAAGGAGGGATCTAATTGTCATAAGGTTACATGGGTCTGCAGGTCAGCCCTCCATAAATCACAGTTTCAAGAATTATACTATACCAATTCAACTGTGCGCCTTCAGCAGTGAGATCATAAACAAGCTGTGTGCAAGCTCTGTAATGCAATTCTCTCGCCTTAAAATTGTCTACTCGGAATGCAGAGCATACTTCCAGTCTCCAACTAACAACAGCCACCAATTAAAATCTAAGGGAACTAATGTTACAGTAATTGCTCAGTTAATTACAGTGTCAAACAAAAGGCAGCATTACCGGTTCACGTGTATGTGAAATGATACACCGCTACAAATTGAAGCCACACTGTTTTATAGTACATTACTTATTTACACGCTTCGATTGACGCCAAAATGTGGTGTCAAGATTCGTTTCTCATTCGTTTCAGTCTAGTCATATATAAGTTTGTCAGTCATGAATGTTGTTGAAATGTAAAAAAAAAAAAAAAAAAAAAAAAAGTGAGATGAGGTTCCTCACTCTTACAAAGTATGATGTTGTATTTTTTTCTGTCTCTGTCAACCTGGAACTGTTCCAGCCTGGAATGAGAAAACTTTGCCGCTTTAATTTGTATGTTCATTGTGGTGCTACAGTGGAATTTATTCAGGCAACTGTTAATTTTGCTGTAGGTTTTTTTTTTTTTTTTAAATAAACGACTATCTTGGTTAATACCTTTGAAATGTTTTCCATGCCTTTAATATGATATTGTTGTTCTTGCTATAACAAATGACACGAGTGAATGCTTTTCAGTGTTTAGTTTTTTAATCATGAAAATACACAAAATCAACTGTGAACGGCTTAGATTATTGTTGCTGTATTTACAAAAACAAAGAAAATTGATGCCATCAAACGCCATTATTGCAGCCATTACTGGTTAGAATTAGTAGTCAATGTATCAATTATTTACAAAAGTATGTTTATTAGAGAATTACTTAATTTGAAAGTTGACATTCATAAAGCTTTTCTACTTTGATTTGTTTCTGGTTATGACATTTTCCCAGTGAAATACTCATATTTAAACACACTAAAAGAGAGGCAAACAGCGGATTAGTAAAGATTAGAAATGGCTCAGTGGGAAGTGAATCACTTTACTCTGTTATGCAACACAGATGACAGCACGTTATATGACATTACTTTTGTTTGTGTCAAGGCTACAGCTGGGTAGCGTTATATTTATCTGGCTGAGTAGGCCAACTTTTATAGCAATACTAAAATGTTCTTTAATGTTGTGCAAGGATGGATTAGAAAGGCAATCCAGGACGTATGCCTTGGGCTCGACGATTTTACAGAAGAAATGCGAGTGACGCGTAACAGTGAAAGGCACCAAGGTCTAAGTGGAATGTAATTACAGGTTAGGGAGTCCGGGGGGTGTGGGGGGTGTTGAACTCTAGCCCTGACTTGTACTGGATCTATGACAGTGCAGCTTGAGAGGAATTGGTTAGCTGCTCTTGTATGATGTCCAGTGATGATTTTAACATTTGGACTTGCCTACAAAACATATTTTCCATAATTTAGATCTTGTACGTCAAACCTCGGTGTGATATTTTGTTTGGTATGTTGTCTGTATAAATAACACGGGCATGCATGGCAGTTTGTATTTTCCAGCGTGCACACACGCACATTTGCTCACTGTACACGCACGCTTGAGTCCTCTCATGCATAAATGGAAGCTCTTCAAGGCTCCTGTCATGAGGGGCAAACAGAGGCACTCAGGTTGCACGCTGCCATACAGAAGAACATTTCAAAGCTCTTGAATAATTAAGCAGCTGTAAGAACTAAGTAGGTCAGGCCAGCAGACAAGTGCACTCCTCACTTTTATTTCCTGCTCCTCAGGATGTGCAGTTGAATGTCAGGTGGGCTTTGAGAAGTTGAGACATCTCACATTTCACATTCTGCCCTGCACAGACTAGTGAAAGTAAAGGCCCTATCAGATCCAGCAAAACCAGCAGCTGGACTCTGTCACAAAGATGTCTTAGACTTGATTCGAGATTCCTGCATATTGTGTTTTATACAGTTTATTCAGTTAGTCAATTTATTATGGGTGATTATTTGACAAACCGCTCATCATTCTGCACTCTTTTATTTAATCGGTAATAGTGGTGTAACAGTATGTGTATTATATGGATCTGTCACAGATATGGTTGAGTACATGCACATATATGTAGAATGTGGAGTAGAATAAATGCATAACTGAAATTTACAAACACTTGGACTCGGTACCTTGAGCTCTAAGTCATTAGCGAATTAGCAACATGCCATCCAAAGCTGATTGCCATTTAACTCAGGCAGTCACACTGTAGAGACTGAAAATCTGTCACAGGAGTGAGGACATGTCTGCTTCTTTAAAATTGGATATGTGGATCCCAGTGAACTATAATCCTAATGCATTGTGAATGGTAGGCCTGTCAAACGTATTACATAATAGCCTGACTGCAGTTAGTTGAAGTAACTGTAATTATTTTCCATAATTGCTTCCGTTCACCTTTATAACAGTTGGAGGAAACTTACTGAAATGGCATATATTTATCACATTGTGTGGTTTTATACAATTATTCATATTATTTTCTTCTATCAAAGTCCACTCTTGATTACAAAGTCTGAAACGGAAATGTAACTTTTATATGTTCCAGTATGGGATGTACCGGTTTTATTGATCTGAAACGGTCGTATAATATTCTTCAGCTCATCTGCCCTGTTCAACCTCTGATGGAAAATTAATTGCATTTAAATAAAAAAATAATCTGATCTCTTCACAGCTAATTTGAGTAACAGAAAATTTAAGCTTGACAGAAATAGTTGTGATATTGTGATTATATATACTTTTTTTGCCACATAGTCCAAGTCAGAGTTCTTTGATTTTCTTTGAGTTCTGATTCCACACTTGCGTAATACATTTAAAATGGAGAGCAACTAAACAGATTCAGGATGTCCCTTTGTTTTATTCAACTTCAACTTCATTAATTTTATTCATGCTTGTGTGTGTGTTGTCTGTTTTTCACTGATCCAATACTTTTTCTCTGAACTACACTGACCCATACTCTGTTCCAGTGGGAGCTGTCTTAACTTTTCCAGTTTTATTCATTTTTCCATCTTCTCCCTCATTCTATCATGTCCTGCTTCACTGACGAGCTCTGCCAGATTGTCCCTCCCATTAAAAACACGATTCATGTCTACAGATGTCAATGGCAGCCACCATAGTTAAATATACAGTACTACTACTAGTTAAATATACAGTACTACTTGCGAAATTAATTAGTCCCAGAAATGTTTTCGTACCGTGAATTTTTCGTGAATAGTCGCATTTGACATTTAAAAGGCCTAATTTGTTCCAAGGCCCGACTTACTACCCCTAAACCTTTTAAAAAAGTGTAAAACTACCAATTTTGTATGAAATTGGTGTTAAAAGTCCAACAACATGTAGATTTTAGATATAATTTATTGGTCTGAGTGGGGAAATGTCTTCACTGACTGAACATTAAACCATTAAAATGAACCAGACATATGCGGGTCATTACCATTGTGGTTGTTTTAATTTCCACTTTCACCTTCGGCTGTGTTTGTTGACGGATGTTTGCTGGGATGTAGATCCAGGGACGATTGCCTGTGATGGCTTTTCGTGATCTTTCTGGGGTGCGCAATTTTGACATCCCCTAGTGATACATATTGATATCATCTAATATATCAGAGTGGACCTTGGAATAAACTAGAACTTGTATTCTATTTTCAAAATAAATTGGTAAGAAAGCCTAGCCTCATTAATTTGTCTTTTTGTTTCTGTTTTGCAAATCGTGATCTTCAGACCAGATATGATCACATTGTATTATGTGTACTAGAGCTTAAGCAATGGGGCCGATTTATAGCGTGTCGGTGAATAATTGGTATCAACCAATATGAAGCTGATTTATTAACTTTTTGCTGCTGAGTTTCTATCCATTGGTCCTGTGTATGTGTGTGTGCTGCCTAAAGAGTTATAGTAAAGCCTGTCAGTTCTGCCATTACTGACAATCGGCTTATCACCCCCACATAACATTAGGAAAGAAGCAACATTATGTTACGCTGAAATGCGCTGGCGAGAACCCTGAGATATATAGAATAGATATCAGAAAAGTTGAGTTATCTTTGTGAGATAAAAATTTATATAACTGGTAACCCACATGTCCACAATTACCTAATAAAAGATTATTATATTATTATATCCTGTGTAGATAAAGGTTATTATTTCATATATTGGCCATTATATCGGTTATCAGCCAATATAGGATATCAGCCTTTTCACCCTCCAATATTGGTATCTGCCCCAAAAGTCCAATATTGGTTGAGCTCTAATGTGTGCTGTTAGACTCTGAATAATCATGTTTGAATATTGTAAATTTTGACAGGAAAATTATTTGGAGATGAGAATAAGTGTTGCCTTTGGAATCGCTCCATGTCTTTTTAGATGTGCAGTAATGGAATTTACTTTACAGGGTTGTTTTGTTGTTAATTAATGGATCAATGTCTTCATACCCAGTGTGTTTTTCTGTTGTCAGCATGGATCTGTTAACAGAGGGAGTAGCTTTCAGATCCTGCCGTGTGTTTTGGTGGAGTGCCTGTGCCTCCATGGTTACAGGGAGTCGTAGTTGGCTCAGGCAGTGTGTGAAGGCCCCAGTTCTATGTCGGCCAGCGGAGAGGGGGAGGGGAGAGCCTTATGTAATTTCACACAGTATCGCCGAGGCGGTTGGGAGCAGGGGGAACACACAGGAAATCCAATAGCTGCTCTGCTGTCCAGCATGGATACAGCTGGCCGACCACATCTGGATGGAGAGAGGAGCCAGTCGCTGGCCCTGTTGATCCCTCTACTTCCCGGTCTGATTTGCACATTTACCATGTGTATGTGTTGAGACACAGGGAGTTATCTGTCACACCAAAAAAAAAACGTGTCATGATTTTGTCTTGTCAGAATAGCAGTTAGCCTGTTGATATTTTTTTTAATCTTTCTTTCTTTTTTTCTTTTTTTATAAATCTGGCTACATTACAGTAATCAGGTGTATTTTAAATGCTTTTGGGATAATAAATATTAAGGTTGGCTTCTCTCCTTTTTTTTTTTCAAATTTAGGTTGAAGTGGTCTTATTAAATTACACATATATATATCTCTGTGTGTATTGGTATTTCCAATAGCTAACAGCAGTAGGGAGTTGTGTACCAAAATGTACTCATAACTACCAAAACCACCAAAAATTGTTTTCTCCACAGACGGTATCACTTACTGATGTGTGAAACCATCTCCACACATCTCTTTTGACAGCTGGTCAAATTAACCTTTATAATCTTCATATACATTACTGCATAAGCTGATGATACTTTTCAGTGTACACTATGGCTTTTCTGTTTTTAGACAGAAAACCACAAGTAAAGCCACAATTCACATCTCTTTCTGTTGTACTGTCAATAGCTGTACAACAATAATGCAATACATTTATATCTTTTTAAGTGTCTCAAACCATTCAACAAGCAATTTCAGCATCCACATCCAGTCTTTTAATGTATACAGTGTGTCTAGATCAGACATCACTTTGTCACTCCAAAAATATTTTCTTTCCAGTTCTCATCACCCTCACTTTCTGAAACGTTGGCCAAAGACTTCATGGCATTAATGTTTAGCACCATAACAGGCAGAGGGACTCACTGTTCATTCTGGTGGTCTCACAAATCCCCAGGCCTGACAACATAAATGGTTTCAGTGGCTGTCTCTATAAAGTCTAAGGTTTAATTTGTATATGTAAATGGCTGTGAGTAGTATCTTAAATATGAGTATTGGTAAAGGGAGAAAAATCAATTCTGTTCAGTATTGATGCAGTGTATTGTGATATTTATTTGTATAATTATCTATTTGACTTTCTTGGTTTCCTCTGACTATTTTGGCTCAGTTCATAGTTGACGTATGTTACACATGCAAGATCCGAGCATGCAATGTGAGCAACAAATTTCTTTTCATAATTTACACATTGAACGCAAATGAGCCAAGCAATGCTTAAAATGTAATATATTGTTGGCACATTGGGGGTAATTCTGAGTCAGGTACAGTCTGGTTGACTAAGCGGGTGATATTCAGATTGACATGGCCCCTGAAAAGGTGTGTTTGTTTCACCAGACATATTAACGGTGGGAATACTGTGGTAATTCACTCAATTTACTGGAGAATAATCACATACACAACCAGCAGTAGTGTTCGACTGGAACTCACTGAGTGACAGAAGCAGGATGGGGAATTCTTGTTGGGTCTATGTGGGTTTTAGACAAGGTGAGGCATTTCTAATATTGCAGAATATCCGTCTCCATTCTGCCGGCTCCAGTGACGCATGTTCAGCTGGAGACTGGTGAATCATTGTCTCCTGCTTCTTCTTATGACGTTTTAAATTAAACTTCAGTGATTGCGTACTAGGGCTGCACGATTCTCTGCATGATTTTTTATAAAATGAAGTAAAATTTTCATTCAAAGTAAATCCAAAATGTGCATAACAAAATATTTAACTATTGAACTATCATTTAACTATTGTTGAACCACTAATTTAGCTGTTCTTGAAGTGTAACATCATATATCGATAAATAGATTATTATTATCAGTAAGCTTAGTTGATAATTATTGCTGTTTGGCTATATAATAACTTCAAAATGCCATCTAGTATTGTTTATCTAAAGTTTTGATCTTTTTTTTTTTTTTTTTTTTATCCGACATGCTCTACCGTGTAGTAAATGGGTCCATGTGTTTCGCGATGTGACAAGTGATTGCTGCAGCTATTTCCTTTTGCCTGCTGGAGCTGGGCATATATGGTGTCCCATTGTGTAGTGTCCATTATAGAGGTCTGTTTTTTTGGACATGCATTTTTAGGGGTCTTGTTTCATACTATTTCTTCATAATGGTGTTTGAGGTGATTAAACAGGTTGGTTGTATTGTCCAGCTTTGCTGATACTGGAGCAGAACACGGGTAATGTTGACATGTTAGCCTCACGTTAGCTGAGAAGCTAGCTGAGCTAACAGCTGTTACATTTCTGTCTGTGAGCACCAATTTCATTCATGACTGGTCTTAAATGATTCAGGACATTCTCAACTTTCTAATAGTGTATGGCATGACTATATTTATTAAGGAATGGCGTTTTTAACTAAAGTGCCTAGCATTACAACTTCAAGACAACCACAATAATGAGTCGTGGGCCAAATATTGCAATTGCCATTGCCAGTGGTGTATATTGAATTTATTTTAAATCTACACTGTTGAATTTTTTAACAATAATATGTATTCATGTATCCAGGGTTTATTCCTTTCCACTATTTTTTTTTTTTTTAATAATTGTGGTATACAGAGAGTGGACACATTGATTCCGAACCACATTTGTTTTCCACAACTGACAGACATTATGATGTGATGCTGAGTAGTACCTGTGTTGTGGATAAAACGCATTTCATTTCATCACCATGTCCTCCTTCAGTGTCACAGTGTGTTCTTCTGTTTTGTTTTGTTTTTCCTTCACTGCGTTATTACTGCAGGTGTTTCTTTGTTGCCAAACATACTGCTGTTAAGATGTCTGGGAGCACTTGTTTAGTCATTTTTGAAATGAGAGGTGTGTGCAGTTGTGGTTTGGAAATATGATTGTACTGCTTTCGTCAGACAAGTAGCAACCATGTCAAAGTTGATGTGGGTGTGCACACGTTACTCACAATGTCTTCACTTGGTGACTGTGTGTTGTGACCGCAGATTTCCTGTGTGAAAGTTGAGCAAAGGTAAGACAGAACCAGTTGGGTGTGTATTTGGATGTTGTTTTGTCATTTATTTTTTTTTGGTAGTGATAGCAGTCTGCTAGCCACATGACTCATTTAGCATGTGCTGCCAGACTTGCTGTAATTATAATAATATCTTTCATTTATAATGCACTTTTCATTCTAAGAGAATCTTGTAAAAAAGCAAAGAAGAACAAAGTAACATAATTATATCACCTTCTGCCTTTTACAGGCCCTTCTGTTGAGCTTACATTTAGTTTAACATCTTAGTAAGTCATTCTCTTCCTTGAATTTACTTATGGATAATATGATCCTGTTTGTGTGCAAAATGGTAATGCAACGATGTATGCGAACATTTACAGATATTTGAATCTTCAAATAATATGAAATAATGGGAACAGGGATTAAAAAGAATTTTTTTTCACCACTGTCCTTGAACAGTGCTGAAAGTCAATGTGAATCATCCAGAAAATAATTTCACACTTTAAGTGTGTACATAGTGATAATGGAATAAAAATGCAGTACATTATGTTGATGTCCCAGTCAATAAAAGAATAGGATTCTCTCCACTTAGGACAGAACTTTCTCTTCGTTTTTTAATTGTATGTACATTTTACTTGTTTCTGTAGAAATGAAGAGATGAGACAGGGATATCACAGGGTTAGTGTTTGTGTCTTCACAGACAAGGCCACATGTGCTGCGCCTATATACACGTCACAATCGACCGGTTCCCCCTTTTATTTACAACGAAGGGACCATTGGTCTGTTTTTCCGAACAATCAAGTAATAAATGTCATCTTTGCAAAGTCTTTATTAAAAGGCATAACTCTTTATGGGTTCACAATTTCTAAAATGTTCAAAAGAAAATAAATAGTAAATGTCCATGTATCTAAATAGCCAATTTGTACAGCTACATTTCTTTACCATTAGAAATGGCTAAAACACACGAGAGTTGATAATGCATGACGTTATGGAAAGCACATTTAAAAGCCAAGTCCGATTGACAGATTATTTGCTGGTGCACTTTCAATGAGGCTATAGGAGAAGAAGGCAGAACAGTGTATATTATAATCGCAGTGAAAAAATAACCAGAGAAATTAAACATTTTTCACAGCTCATCTCTTGAAAACGGGTACTAAATTGGGCTGTGTTTATGTATTGGATAGCATTTTAGACTTTGTTACAAAAAAGAGCAGAGTGACATACAAGCAAAACATTTGCAGCTGTCAGTCTGTGTATCTTATGTTCTACCCACCAGACGATAGGCACTAGTATTACTTTTACTTATTTTTTATTTTTTTACCAGAGTAGACTGATGGATAGAATCTTAATGTAAATTATGTGTTGATGTGTTTTGGATTATTGGAAGGTTGGTTATAATCATTATAAGAATTTCTTCCACATCATCCCCACAGATTCTTAGCTCTAGCTTGCAACATCGTTCGCCACTAACTATTTACCCTCAGGCTAAACTCACTGGAAGGGAGGATTGAATGGTGATAATTAGTATTACGATATTTACCTCGGTCTCTGTGGGAAGAGGTTGAGCACTTTGGCCTCACTGTATGTCCTCAACATTAGATTGTATGGGCTCAACAGTAGTGCTATATTTCTTCAACAAGCGCAACATCGGTACTGTTCTGAATAAAAAGTATCTTGTAGCATCTGTCTTCTCTTTCGAGCTTGAGCAGTAAGCAAGTGTAAACATTCTAAAACATTTTGCTACATTGTCATGGATAGAACACAAACGTGAGGGCGCCAGTGAGTAATTTTCTGTTTTAATGAGTTGCAAATGTACTGAAAGCTTTTTGAAAACAAATGTCCCGACGTCATCCAGAGTTAGATAATTGATCCTCCCAATGGCAATTTCAGACGCCCCCGGGACGACATTAATTTTGATCCTTGATTGGGACTGACTTGCATTATTTAACTAGTCTGCAGGAGATTCATAAACTTGTTTTAGGTGACTGAAGACATGGTCATTGCTGAAGCATATGCTTCACAATAAGCCTAATTTAAAAACAAATACAATGGGAAGTAATGTGGGCACTAAACCTGTCCATTGTGAAGAGGGAGCTAAGCCAGAGAGCAAAGCTCATGATGTACCAGTCAATCTATCTTCCTATGGTCATGAGTTTTCGGGAATGACCGAAGGAATGAGATTGTTGGCCGGAATGAGTTTCCTCTGTGCTTGGAATAGAACTGCTGTTCCTCCATGTCAAGAGGAGCCAGTTGAGGTAGCTTGGGCATCCAGTAAGAATGCCTCCTCGAGGTGTTCCGGGCATGTCTATCCAGGAGACCTCTGGGCCAACCCAGTATATCTTTCTGCTGGCCTAGGAATGCCTCTGGATTCACCTGGGGGAGCTGGTGGATGTGGCTGGGTAGAGCAAAGTCTGGGCTGCTTTACTGACACTACTGCCCCACTCATTTAAGTTATATTGATTGATTAATGTCTTGCCTTTGTACATTGAATAATGGACAGAAAACACCATTCATCTTAAAGTAACACAGGGGATTCAATTGGCAAAGAATCGTTATGAAGCTAGTCTGTTCAAGTTGAAATGTAGCTTCCTAATTTGCAAATTCAGTGGAAATTTCAGATCTTCTATTAAGGTGATCACTCAATACATCCGGAGAGACTGTCTAATGCCAGGTATGAACAGGTATGAGCAAGCCACCGGTATTGGATATCTCAGGGTGGATTTTAACACGAGGTTTAAACTGGAGTGGCACAGCAGTGTCTTCAAAGTTGATCTGCATTCCCTGGGACTTAAACAGAGAAGCAAACTTTAATATGCAAGATATCACATTGTGAATTGCTCATATTACAGAAAACAAAACACGACTTGGCCTGTTAAGACATCTAAGCGCAATGTGCAAGTGAGTCATTTTGATTCAAAAGGATTGAGCTTACCATGAAAGGCTGTAAATACCTGTTGTGTTTGTATTCAGAACCTGTTCCTTCCACAAACAATACCTTGTACTCTGACCTTACAAAACCTCTTGGGGCCTCACAACTGAGGTTTGAGCTTAAAAGTGCAAAAGCGGAATTTCTTTGTCAAAGCTATGTCAGTCGTAGAAGGCAAAATGTGTAGCAAGTGCTGATGAAAGATGATTTTTAGAAAATAAAGCAATTAAAATTAATTAATTTCCAGTCTCCATAGAAAGCATTTTTGACACTGGCAGCATATAATGGTCATCACTTGACACCAAAATGTGAACTGGGCTAACAGTGATGTAGATTAAGATTAAGGTAATTTGAGAATCCCCCACAAAGCAGTTGTTTGCATGCTTTTATGATGTAGTGTTAGTGAGCAGTTTAGTATTGAGGTGGAGGGTGAGTGAGTGAAAGGGTAAGCAAGCCCAAGCCTCCTTGTCCAGGGCCCTTCGGTAATGAGGCTCCGGGGAGATAAATCCTTATGAGACCTGACAGGGTGCCACATTCCTGGGCCGAGAGTCCTAGCAGCCCCCCTCCCCTGAGCTCAGCTCTCGGCTCTCTGCTTTATAGACTTCTGATCTTGTTCCCAGCATAAAGCCTTGTGCCCATTCTATTTCACTCATCTGCCCTTTCACAATAAGGCCATACCTTTTCAATCGAGCCATCTCTTCTTCTTAAAGAACTTACTAGAAATCATAGTAGTCCTTGGTAATGGCTTGATATGCTGGTGCGTGTAACTTTGAAGTTTGTATCCCTGTGAGGTTATATCAATCAGTGGTTGATTGCAGAACTTCAGCATCTTTAAAAAGTGTTGTACTGTCTGGTGCATCATTTACACTGATTTAGGGCTCAGTTTTCCGGCTACCTAGTTAGACTTGACAAAGATTTCATTAACTGTTTATGTCAGTAGAATTAAACAGTTGTTTGAAGTCGGCCTCCTGCTCTCTTTGGCAGGCTGGAAGCCGTCTGTGTACTCTTTGCTAGTATTTCCACCGCCATTCCTAAAATGGAGAGGGAGGGAGGGAGGGAGAGGGTAAGAGGATGAAATATTGGCTTGCACCACTGAAGGCTGAGGCCCACACTGGAGACGTCGAAAGCAAAGAGAGGGGAGAAGGAAGGCATGCTAGAGTGAGCGAGTGAGTTGACTGGGTTCATTCGCAGTGTTGGCAGTAAGCCAACAACTTGCCTGTGGGTGTCTGTAGCAGTGCCAGTGCATGTGTTTAGCCTCTCGTCTGGAAGGCCCCATTCGCATCAGAGTTTATGTCAAAGCTCTCTTATTGTGTTGGCTCTCTCATCTTGATTCAGGTTTTTTGTCCTTAGCAGATCTTATGACTGCCTTCAGACTTGTTTTTCTCCCTCTCAGGGGAATCTCTCTGCATTGGATGGTCATCAAAGAAAGGCTTGTGATGCTTATCTCAAACTCTTTGTCTTCTTGGCCTCTTTTCTTAGTCTTTTTTGACACTATTTGGATGTGATATCAACATCATGAGTTCTTCATATTTATCTACTATTTTACCAGTAATCACTTTGTGTGGTCTATTTATTCAGGGTTGTCTGGGGGAAAAGATGCTGCACCACTTTCTTGAAATTGTTCAAAGGCATATTTTAGACCACTAGACACAAAGGCGAAGCCTATCATCAGTGTGGGACTTTGAGATGTTTTTTCCCCTATCTCACAGTATTTGGAGGCAGTGTTTACATAGCTTCTCAGTTACTCTCAGCCTAAACCACATCACTTGTGTAATACAACCCTTTGCATAACTGAGCTCAAGTGACTGTTTGTGACAGTGGTGAAAATCCCTTTAGTACTGGTGGGCTGATATTTCACACATATTAGACCATGACTAATTGTGATTTTGTGCAATTGTATGATGTTTGAGTTTTTTAATATTACATTTGTTTACATTTATACATAGATTATTATTTGTAACATTTGTTATTTTTTTTATTAATGTCAAATTATTCTACAGAAATATGTAAATAGTCTGTACAAAACTGCGTTATTGAGTATTCTGGTGCTACATTTTCCTTTTGATAGTGTTATATCTTCGTGGTTCAGTTTAGATTAAAAAAATCAAGATCAGAAGCAGAGTGAGAGTTGATTATTTGTCGAAAACAGGTTTGTATTTGTGTGTCAGTTTCAAACACCATAGGACCCAAGCAAGTGTGTGTAAATGACACCAAACAATGGTAGAGACTCAGCATTATTTTTATTTCATAATGGTTTTTATATTAAACATTTACCTGTCAGTGATGGTCATCTAAGGTTTACTTATGAAATAGAAAATATACCTGCCTTTACTATTTTGTGTGCGGTTTTGGATGTAGAGTTGAATATTATTCCATACTACAGCTTGAAATTTCCCAAATGCATTACTGTTAAGTAGGGCAGGATGATATGACCTAAAAAGAAAATGTCAGATTTTTTCTTTCCACCAAAAACTCAATTTATGTTTTTTTTCAGATCTGTGGAATAAGAAAAAGTTTTATTTTGTAAATTAGCCACAACAAAAAACTCTAATTTATCGATAAAATTGATATATTGCCCAGGCCAACAGTGCTGCATGATTTAAAGCGATTGCGCAATTTGGATTACATGAGTCTACTTGCTTGATTATTAGGGACAAGGCTAAAATAGATTAATAATGGATTAAAATAGTTTAGAACATACAAATATGGCACAAAAAATACAGCATCTGAAATCTACAGTTTTGTCTTTTCCCCCAATTAGCTGAAAATTTATGGGGAAAAAAAGTTGGAAAATAAATCTATTTCTGCAAATTGCACAATGTCAATATTGTTACTTCCTAAAAGTTTGTTCTGTCTGCACCGCACAATGATTGCTAGCACTAACATTTGTGTGCACACTCACAGGTGAACGGTTGTTCTCCCACTGAGAAACAGGAGCAAAACTTTTCCAATGGTCTTGAACTCACTGCAACAATGGCTTCATTTAATTATTAAGTTTATACATTTGGAATGTTTTGTCCTTTGATCCAGGGCTGTGGGGTGGATATAGATTTGCCGTGGTATGTACCGACTTTCACTTTGTATGTTTGCTTTGCTCTGGTCTGCTGAAAGCTGGGTAGTTATGTGACTACTATACCTGCACAGTGTGGAAGTGGGGTTACTTGCTCTGCGCCACACATGAGACACTCATGTTCATCGGAATATTTGTACCGATATGAGTCTGTTTTCATGTCGGACACATATTGAATTTGAAAGGTAAACGACAAAACTCTCAAACTGCACTCATGGAACATAAAACAAGAAAGTAAAAATATCAATGTAGACATTACCCTTATTCAACACAGTCATTTTAACAGGATTTTAGTATAGCAAAACACAGAATAGCTCATTCAAACGGTTCAAATAAAATACAAACTACAGTAGCTAGTTATCTCTTTTAGTGCAACAGAACTATCAACCTGCTCCTTTTAAAAAGTGAACATTATGAAAAATTTCCTTCAGACAATTTTTGCGATGAAAACCAATTTGTCTACCCTGTCTAGCTTGAGTCACCCTTTTGCAAGATACTGTGTTGCCACTTGTGCTGAAGACTGTGCTGGAATGCACATATACTTTTCAGCGTTTTGGCTCACTCCTGGAAAGTTTACATCATGGACTGAAAAGTTCAATATTTTCAACTCGAGCGTTTACGCATATTTGTGCCAAATGCACTGCATTAATGCACCGGATGCCCCAATTCGCTGCAGCACATGTGTACAATGGATGGTATGGTGGTGCAGTGGTTAGCGCTTGTGCCTCACAGCAAGAAGGTCCCTGGTTTGAGTCCAACACCAGACCATTCTGTGTGGAGCTTGCATGTTCTCCCTGTGTCAGTGTGGGTTTTCCCCGGGTACTCTAGTTTCCTCCCACCATCTAAAGACATGTACTGATAGAGCAGGTCTCTCTTGAAAAAGAGACCATTGATCTCAATGGGACACACCTGGGTAAATAAAGGTTAAAAAAAAAAGCACCACCTGGGGTGACTCTGTGTCGAAACGTGTCTCTGTGTTGACTTTTTAATCTTGTCCAACATTGGTTGGGTGAGGTTATTGTAATCGCTGTGTGTTTGTGTGTTCCCGCAGAGACATATCATACTATAACTCAATGAATACTTGAGATATCACAATGAAATTACATGGGCATATACATATAGCTAATTCACATCAGATGCAATGATCCATTTGAGTAAAGGTCAAGGTCGCAATGAACTAAAAAGTCAAAATCACAATATTGGGTATAACTCAAGAATGGAGGGTCACAGAACTTTCAGGTTGGTACCAAACGATGCAGACTGAAGATTTCAACAATTCTCATAACTGCTGTTATCACCTATGATGAATAATTTTTGAGATTTCTAGAGGTCAAAGGTGACATGTCGCAAAATTAACTTCTGTAACACTGTGTCAAGCATAGACATATCACGCTATAACTTAATCAATACTGCATATATCATCATATTACATGCACTGACGGATATATACATATAATGAAATGATCAATATTACAAAAGGTCAAGGGCGCATTTCGCAGAAAGGTCAAACTCACATTATTGGCTGTAATTCAAGAACGGTTGAGATTAGGCATTCTCTGAATACTTATGTAATCTTGATACATGAATTTGCAGATTCGATTTCGGTGGGGACGTGCCATAAGAAAGTGTGCCACTACCTGTAATATTTACTATAATTGGTTTGATGTAGGGTTGTCAAAAAAATCGATTTTAGATACTAAATCGATATTGACCCTTGGTATCTAGTTAGATACTAAGTTGCTGGAAAATTGATTTTTGTTTTTATGTCGCGTCGCCGCTTTTTTTGTAGCAGGTAACGTTAAGAATTCTAAACAGGCATCAACGCGGTCAGCTCTGGCACAGCCGTAATGCCGGCTTGTAAGTTGAAAGTCTCTTTTTTTTCTCCAGCTGCCTCTGACAGCACACGGGATGACGCCAGTGCGACCACAGACCTATACACTATTTCTATAGGTCTGTGATTGCGACCATCCGATGCAACTTTGCTTTTAAAGGCCTCGATATAGTCGAACGTTTATGCGCGCGGGTGGCAGCCAGGCGGTAGCGCATTGTATCATGTTACCACCACGGAGGCCACCGTGAGCATGTCAGCCTATCATTTTTGACGTGTGTGCTGCTAGTCCCGCAAGGGGTCCGCGGTGGTCTCCGCGGTGGTCACATGATGCAATACGCTGCTGCCCGTGCACATAATGCTCGACCATACAGAGGTTTGCAGTTAGCACTGCAGAATGGCTTGATCAAAAAGATAGGCCTATCGTAACTTGCCAAGAGATAAGCATGCATTTATTCTGCACCCGCACTCACTACCTTTTTTTTAGCAGTCCATGGAGGAAATTTTAAGAGGAATCCCTCACATCTCCAGTATCGAAATAGTATCGAGTATTATCCTTAGTATCGGTATCGAGTTGGAAATTTTAGTATCGTGACAACCCTAGTTTGATGTTGACAACGTAACATCTGCTGCGTCAATGGCGCACCAGTATAGAACTACAAGTTATAAAATGTACCAAAGGCGATCTGTATGATCTCTGCTCTTTGGCAGATCTTCTACACGTTCTTATTCTTCACGGTTTCATATCATCAGATCATACACCCTTACTTGGATTAGGCCTAAAATCATTCAATTTGCATATTCAAAACCGCATTTGTATTTTTCAACTCTAATTGTTTCCACTACCATTTCTTTCTGCCAGTGAGTTATTTATAGTACCTCTAAGCCCCAATTAAACTTTTAAGTTTACTCAGTTGTTGCTTGAGTTGGCCGGTCACTATCTGTGAGACCTCAGTTTGAGGACAGTGGCCTATTCAGTAGTCAGTGAAGGAGGGGTTCAGTCAAGGAGGTGCAGTGATACTTGGTCCTCCCCAGGAGCGATGGGGGGTGAACATCTGTGGTATGGAGGTGATGACTTTCTGATATCTGCCACAGAGACAGACACTTCGATGTCTAGTTGCTTTGAAGTTAGCTATGTTTTAGGGCTGGGCAATGAAGACATAAATAATTAAATAAAAAAAAAAAAAAGTCAGGCGGCTAAGTTTTTTTTGAATGCGCTGATACATCACGTCACTGTTGATGTTGGCTGGTATCTACAAGGTCGGAACTATTTCATTGATTGCTGTGTGTACAGGGGAGGATAACAAAAACTCTTTTAGCAATCAAATTATATACTGCCAAATCATAACAAAAGTTATCTGATCTCACTATATTTAGTCCAGTCACCAGCAAATTCAGACACTTGACAGAATCCTCTAGCAGCCTCTTTGCTGCTAGAGTGTTGGAACATTTTCCGAGATGGCTGTACAAAGCAAGTGTTGGAGTCACAGTGAAGTAAAGTAATTGATTGGGACTTTGAAAGAATGAGATACAGCATGTAGTATCTGATTTTTGGATACTATTTTTAGGCCAATGACATAACATTTGGTTCATATCGATTGCCTTACATATTTTAATTTTCTTGCTACTGTCCAGAGTTCCTACGGTGTTTTTTTATTCATTAGTTGGAGGTTTATGTGGAGAAAGTTTTCTGACCATTATTTTGCCACTATCACATTGATGTAACTCAAATCGAGTTCATATTGATTGTCAGAGTTGCGTAATCCCATCTCCAAAGAATACAAGTCATGCCATGTATTTGTTCCACCCACACAATTCCTCTACCAGGTAGGTGGATATTTAGTGGAATCACCTGTGTGAACAGTAAGAACCAATACATGCCAGGATTTGTTTTCTTTGGAACTGGGATTACCTAACTCCATTGATTGTCAACACTTGCCATGGATGGATTTCTACATAGCTGAGGATTGGGGGATTTCAGGGATATATCCTTGCAGTTGACCCCTGACAGCATAAGCCTTATTATTATGAAGTGTAACTTATGATATCCCCAAATATAGTGTCAGGGACGTTATGTTATTGGTCCAACCACCATTGCTGGAGCTGCTGGTGGGTATCCTCCAAGTTAATATGATAATGTCAAAGACATTAAATTTAGAAATTCCATGTTTACTGCATCAATGAATGTCATGGAGAGGAAGAGCTGGACTATTTACCATTTCTAGATTACCCACAATTAGTAGTCAAAAGTTTAAAATCACTGAACACACTTTTGTTTATATCTCTGGAACTATTTGTCTGGTTGACTGAAATTAAATGCAAATGAAAGACTAGCTGGGGATACCTCATGTCATGACATCATAGCTGTCTGGTTAAGGATTGGGGGTATACCTCTAGTGGTTCGTTTTTGATAGTGTAAGCCTAGTTTTCATGCAAAGTCCCTAGAAAGCTTTTAATATTTACTGGTGACGACTGGCAAAGCTTTAAAGATGCCTGTAAAAGTATAATGTACAGATGTACCTAAAAAAATAACACTTGCACTGTATTTAATATATTTTATCATGTTGTGCCTTATGCCATAATGGATGTGCAATGCCACAATAAACAGGACAACCTAATTTCTTACTACCACTACTAAATCTTTGTGCCAGGAGGTACACAAGGCTTGGGCATCACTCCTCCATTAGTGCTGGTCTGCAGCCGCACAATGTGCAGAGTTCCATGTCTTCCAGCCTACATCATTCTGCTCCAACTCCACCATTCTTCGCCAAGTTGTTTGTGGACTGCCTTTCTAACTTCATCCTTCAGGTGTCCACGTGAGAGCCATAGCACAGTTATCATACGGTTTCTTCTGCAGCACACAGCCAGTCCAGGTCCACCTTCCGTCTTCTTACCTCCTCACTGATCCTGTCTGTCCCTACCATCTCCAGAACTGTTTATTTAGAGATGTGCTGTTGTCGTCGGATCTTGAAAATTCTCTGTAGACATTTTGTCTGGAAGGTGTCTAATTTTTCTCCTCTCTCTTTGTCAGTTTCCAGGTCTCACGTCCATAAAGCAGTATTGACAAAACAAGGCTCTTGGAAAGGGAGACTTTTGTTTTTCTGCTGATGTCGCCAGCTTGCCAGATGTTTGATAGCTGCTTGAAGTGAGCACTTGCCAAGGCACTCCTGGTGTTTACATTTTACATTTCTTGTCATTCAGCTTCAGCCCAACTTTAGCAGTATATTTTCCAAGTTTTGATGTTTTCTGCTGTAGATGATTCATGGTGGGTGATAGGAGCGAAATATCATCTGCAAAATTGAGATCCTCCAGCAAAGTTATGAAAACCCATCTGATCCCTGTTTTTTTACCTTCCATTGTCTTCTGCATGACCCAGTCATTAGGAAAAGGAATCTTTACATACAGCAGCCCTGTTTCACACTCGTTACCACTGGGAACCAATGTGTTGTTTCACCCTTGTCAATAACGGTGCGCTAAAATTCCTCATAAAGGGTCTTGACCATCTGGATCAGTTTCGTTGGAATTCCATACTGGCGCATGATGAGCCAAAGGCTGTCTCTATGTACAGTGTCAAAAGCCTTTTTGAACTCAACAAAATAGATATACGAGGTAGCATTCCATTCAGTGACTTGTTCCAAAATATTCCTGAGGACATATCTGGTCAAGAGTTCCTCTGCCTATCCTAAAGCTGGCTTGTTCATTCTTGAGGGATGAATCCACTCCTGAATATGTCCTGTTGATCAGAATCCTGCTGAGCGCCATGCTGGCCAGTGGCACAACATAACTCCCCTCCAGTTTCCACATTCCTGAAGATTACCTTTCTTTGGGATTTCACATATTAGTCCTTTTGTCCATTGTGTAGGAACCATTTCCTTCTCCTCCTAAATGAGGTCAAAGCTCTTTTCAGTTTTTTGCTTGTTTGCTCTGGGTCTACTTTGAGCATCTCTACAGTAATTTGGTCTGTTCTACCAGCTGTTTCATTGTTGAGGGTCTCCAGTTGTTTTGGGACTTGCAAGGGATCTCGTTGGATGGTGAGCCTCCCATAGGCTTTCACCCATCATCGTCATAGTGTCATTTTCGATATTCCCTGCTCCTCCCAGGTTTACGTAATGTTTAATGATGTCCTGAGTTTCTGTAACTAGCTTTTTTTTTTTAAATGGGAAGAGGTAGTTAGTAGGGGGTGTAAAGGTAAACTGATTTGAATTGGTTATCAGTTGGTGTCATATGAGATCCAAGTGAATCGGTACATGGAGCTCTGAAATCGGTAAAACTGGCTACAAACAGTCCGACGCCCAGGATTTACAGCTGTAAATCTGTTTCCTGAGATCCAGCCACCGATCTCTAATTATGTTCCTTATATCTGTGGCCAACTGGCTTAACAATGACATAGCATTTATTTTCAGAATGTACACATGTTAAAACTTCCATCTGGAGGTTTATCTGCTGATTTATTTTCCTTTTTTTAATAGGAAGGATATGCGAATGGGTAACACACAGAAGTGACATAATAAAAGTTGTATTTTATTTTGAAGGGAGCTTTATATTTGCCCACAGATTTCCAAAATACAGGACGACACTTAAGTCCCTTAAGTGCTAACATGTACTAGCAAGATGTTACTGAGTAACTGATGTGGTGTGTGTTTAAACTGAAAATAAAACTGAACAGTGAGCATGTTAATCGTGGGTTGGGTTACGGGTCTAATGTACATGGGTATGGGTTTGTAAAGTGGACTCGTGTGACACTCGATCAGTCCCCGTCAGTACACGGTACTTCAGTCCACCGGTACTGGGTCCCCGGTGAGTCTCCCACTCATCTCTTTAAAAATACCCCTGTAAACCAGACACCAACGTAGCATCAGAAATAGTTTCTATCAAATCGGGATATAGTTTCAATGACATTAGTGTTCTTAGACTAGATTATGTTTGCTGGGTATTGATTCAAACTGATTGAGAATCGATTCTGTTCTGTTCTGCGTGAATACGATGATGTGTCGGGGGTTACTTGGGGAAATTTTCACTGGTGTAAAAATGTACTAAAAATATATATACATATTTTTTTAATCTTTGCACATGCAGATCAATCCTAAGTAATTAATATGTAAATCGATCCAGAATTGTAAATCGATTTTTAACACAGTCCTACGTACCGGTGCAAGCAGCTGTTGGAGAAATAAAAAAAAAACTGAACACTAATCTCATTATCATAGTCAGCTCAGCTCATAGTTGACGCATGTGACATGTGCAAGCAACACGTTTCTTTGCATAGTTTACGCATTGAACACAAGTGAGCTGATTGACTGAACGTCATAGTGGTGCAGTGGGTTATTCCCATGTTGTCTGCTCAGGTAATTGTTGATAAACCCATTAGTTTTGTGTTGTGACTTTTTACCTTGGCCACCCAAGACTGAATCTCTTGGACATACCATGGTGTTAATCTCAGAGTGGGCTTCTTTTTTTTTATTTCCATGCACAGACTGCACTGGACCATTACCCCATAGTATAATAAGTAAGAGAAACAGACAAATGCATGGTTACTAATCAAAATGCACGCAAGTGTGGGTGAGCCCCCATCTCCGTACACACGTCCACGCCAACAGATCAGTTTCACAGGAAACGCTGCTTAAATGACCAAACTAGTTAGTGATATGCAAGACACTAATCAAAAGTAACATAACTAATTTTCCTTGACAGCAGTGCAATAAACAATTTGTAAAAAAAAAGTTCAAATAAAATAGCGCCAGAAATTTGTGATCTGATTCAGATTTTTGCCAGAATTATGTAACCCTTTTCCTTAATCACACAAGGTGTTTTTTTTTTTTTTTTGCCAATACTTTATATTAATCAGAAAGTTAGGCTGTTGCTTAGTTTTCACCAGCAATCCTTGAAAGATTCTCAATGGGGATTCTGGTCTGGACTCTGTGGTGGCCAAAATTATGTGAAAATTCCATCTCATGTTCCTTGAACCACTCTTTCTCAAGTAGATGAATCCTGGCATTGTCCACTCTTTATGCTCCCTTTCAAAATAATGGTTGCTTAAACAATGGAAAGCTACTCACTGCATTAGTTAGGGTGATGATACCTAGTTGGACCTGAAACATATTAAGCACTGCAGTAATTATCCAATTGGAGGTTGTAATCTATTTGCTCATTTAAATCCAGATGGACTTCTTGTTGACTGGGTAGTGCATTCAAGACAAAGCTCATCACTATCGTGCATGTTGTTGTTGAAAGCATTATTATTTGGAGGTTTTTAAGTGTCCAGGATGCGTCTACAAATGTTCTAATATAGCTCATTTCTTTTTTTTCTCTTTACAGTTAGTTGGCTAATGTGCAGATAATGCACAGCATCTGCTCTGCAACCACACCCACTTCCTGCCTGTAGAGGAAGCGGCTGTGCCAGCATGTCCTCTCATCCTCAAACCGTGCCACCGAGCCGGAGGACTGTGGACACAAGGCACCTGCCAAACCCTGCTAATCTACCACTGCAGCTGCAACGGGCACATACGGTAAGAGGCCCAGCACACAATGTGTTAACAGCACCACCTTACTTCTGACTCACTTCTAGTACAGTCTGCTTTGTTATCTAGTAAACCGAACATTGCTCTGAACTGTTGACCCCAGGGGCCTCCAGTGGGCCCCCAACAGAAATATTCTCAGGTCACAATGTTGTGCACACAGAAGTTCTCCCTCATTAGATGTTTAAGTTGAAAGTTCATGTTGTCACTGTAGAATCGTAATAGGGCCTTTCCTATTGTTTCCACCCATTTCTACTAATTATCAAGATTATTTTCTTCTACGTATCGGAGGCAAAGCTGTCTGACCTTGTGAGAAGAGGCCTCGAAATATTGTAAGAGTTCATTCGGTGACCCCCAGTGTTTGCAAGTCCCCTTTTTATTCCTGTGGTGGGAAATTTTCAGGATTACCCCCCAGAATTCCCATAGCTTCACCTACAGTTAATCATACTACTCCCTCGTGTCATCACATTTGGGTACAGATGAGGTTTGACTAGTTGTTTCCCACTCTCCCTCAGTGCAGTTTTACAGTACATCAACTACCTCACTTCAGAGAAAGAAAGAGGGCCAGAGAGAAGAGCAGTACATGATACAGTGGAAACGAGGCAGATAAATTTGGGGAAAAATGTTCAGATGTCATCACTCTGAGGTTTCCCCACAACTTCCCAACAACAATGAATTCATTTACTATTATCTCTTGTTAAATTTGGACAACATATTGTCTGTGTTTCAGGAAGTGGGACTGGATTACCATACTCACCATGTCAGGGACTACAGCACCCACCTGGCACAGCCACATCGCCGCCGACCCTCCTTGCTTTCAGAGTTCCAGCCTGGGAATGAGAGGTAGGCACTCTGCTTGTCTATAAAAGCTGCTCTCTCATTAAAGCCACATCACTGTGTTTTAGATCATGGAATGTATGGATCCCTTGTGTATCTCTTTTAATGCCCCCCCCCCCCAACTATGTTGATTGTAGTCTGTGCTATTAGTTGGATAATTAATTGTACAATGTTGTTTAAACTATAATAAAAAATATTATATGGTTTTAATAGGAAGGTTGGCTGAAGCCCTAGAAAATAACTACATGTATAGTAACTGATCATTTGGTCCTTTCATATATATATATATATATATATATATATATATATATATATATATATGTATAACTCTGAAGATGTTGCTCAGTAGACAGTTCTATGCATGCTGCCATTTTATATTGTAATATTGAACTAAACATTCTGCATGTTTACCCTCCCCCAGTGTAATCCTTATGTAACTGGCATTCACTAGTCTTTTTCTTAATGTGTTAAATGGCTCAGTGGGGCAATAGAGCTTGCAGAGTTTTGCCATCTTCAATAGACAAACAGTGAGTCAGGCAAAGTATTGTATGTATAGTACTTTCCCTCTAGAGACTTAGGCATTGTACCTTCTACTCTTGTGTATTATTTATACAGCCTTTTTTTTTGAGTCTTGATAAGTATTCATGAATATTTCATATGAATGCCATGAATTTTGCATGCTACACAGGGAATAAGTCACAAGAATTCATATCAACAGTTGATTGTCATTGCAGATTTTTCGTTTCCCATGTGTTAACCCCTACCATTCTGGGATGATTTTGCTTAAAACGTCTGAAAAATACCTCCCCAAATTTAAACTGCAGTTGTTCTTCAACTGTTTGGAGTACAGATAAATGAATGGTGTCTTTCTAAAGGTAACACCCTGTAGTTTGTACTAAAGAAGTCACTTTGGCTCATTATTTGACAGGTAAAGAGCTGTATACTTAGAAACACAAATACAGTTTTTATGTATTTTGTTCCCCTAGCCTTAATTTTTTTCTGAAAACGAGGGTGTATAGCTGCAGTTGGTAGGTATGGACTAAAACACACACCATTTACCAACAGACTACTGTTTTACAACTTTGCAATTCAAAGTATTTGTAAAAATGTCAGTTCCAGAGCATTTTTAAATTGTTATTTTACTGTGTTTTACAGAGAGGACATTTTGGGAGTTAGCAATTTTTCCAAGGTGGCTAAATTTGGACGTTTTTGTTCAATGCTTCAAATACATATATTTTAACAAAAATTGATGAAAATATATATTTCACATACAAAATTAACATTGTCAGTGGTAAACTAACACTAAACTAGTATTGTGGTCCAAAAATACCATTGTCATATATCCTGGTGTTCAGGAGCTCATTCGCCATCTGCTTGTCACCACAGGTTATATTTGCAACCACATTTTTTGGAGCATTGACAGATGATTGATCAGATGACAATCTGAGCTAAAAGCTAAATTTCTCATATGAGGTTTTTTTTGGAAAACAATCTTTTGTGTATGTGGGTGTTGCTGTTGCACTTTGGAATGTTTTTTATATTCGAAAAACAATTTGTTAGCTTTCATTTGAAGTGTAACAGGTGGAGGTGCATTAATGTGGGAGCTGTAGCCATTAACCTCTTCAATGGCGTGACTTCATACCTGCAGAGAGAAGGGTTATTGTTTCTAGAACAACATGGCGTGACTGCCATCATGAGATCATCTAATGTACACAGCTTGCATCACACTGATCCAAGTGTGTCGGTATGTGATATAGGCACCGCATATACCAACAATACTCAATGTTTGACCATTATACCGTCTTAAAATAACATTTTTATATCTGTTGATTATAGCTAGTCATTTGCTGAATTGATTAAAATCCAAGGCAAATTGATTCAGAGTTGATTTATTGTTTTACTTTTGCTTGAAAATAAGATTCATGTAAATCGTGTATTTGTGAAGTTGATATTTATATTTAGAATTGACCCAAAAGCAGTGCTAGTTTTCATTTTAATTCAGAATGATGAACAAGTGCAAGTCTTGTGAGCTCTACCCATTGACAAGAACAGCTCTGTAGGAAAATCTAAATTTTCATCATATGTTGGACTACTAATCTCTAGATTTTTTTTCTAACCCAGTCTGAAGTGAGATCATTTCTATGTGCTTCATTGAAAAGATGTGATTGGGATCCAACCCATTTGGTTTCTTGAAAAGGAACACCAGAACATCAGTGCCTTTTTTTGAAAAGGTTGCTGATGTGCATTAATCACAGAAACACAGAGGACTCCGAAAATAGTCACTGGATCCAGAGCCTTTTTTCTAGGCAGCATATGTTCCACATGTGTATTGGCCACATACGATATGCTTTCCCCCTCAATCAACATCTAAGAAAAGTTTGATGCTATATAGTGTCTGTCTTTTGCATACAAATTAGATGAGATTATGGTCTAAAATGGTCAAGTGTAGAATTCTGCATTGGCCCTGTTTACCATTTAACCTCATGAAGCACACAGTGTAGAAACACAGTCATGGATTGATGCAGAAATAAACAGGACAATGTTTTTGCTACCCACAAGATCCTGATTTTCTGCCACCATTCATTCAAGCACTGGCGCTCTGGTACTGGCTCTCAGTATGCATGATGGCTGTTGTTCTAAGACATTTGCCTTGTGAACCTTCTATACAGCAGCTCAGTGAAGTTGTCTTCAGTAGATAAATAAAAAATAACTAACATTGTGTACCAGCAAAAGGGGAGATGACCTGTTTGCCCATGTTTCTTTGTGGAGACAGTGAAATATACTACTGGTCTTGCTGGCAGGCATCTGTGGGTGGTGAGACTTTTAGTTGAATATACTAGGCCTTCGGCATTCTCTTAGAAGACTTAAAATGAGGTTTGAAGCAGTCATTCTACATTCTCATTCAGAGTCTGAATAGTGGCCGTGGTAACCTGCTATTCTACTCTCAAATGTATGCTGATCTTTTCATAACTCTGTCATTCTGCACATTGTATACCCATTTGTAGAAAGTTCACCGTTGTTTGTATTCTGACAGAATAGTTGTGGCAATATGTCCTTATGAAGTCACAGGCTAACTGACCGGTGGGGTCACATGGATGGATTAAGTAAAAAGATTTCTGGAGAAAGGTATTAACTCAAGTGAGTTACCATTAAATTCTGAGAATGATCTGAATAACCATCTGGATACCAAAAATAATTAAGTAATCAGAATTTTCACATGGACTTACAATGGACACATTATCCAAAATGTTTTGTACAATGCACATGTCACATTTTACAATTCACTCACAAAAAATCACAGCCATAGAGGGTTGATGTGTATAAACCACCAATGAAGCCTTCTTCCTGATCAGATGCTGAAGAAAGCAGCCATTATCGAAAAATGAGATTTCCCCAATATCTTCAAAATGATTGAAGGTAGCCACAAGATTTCAAGTTCGAGAGCCATGTTTTCAGGGTCATTGGTTCAGATGATCATAATATTTAAGGGCTATAGAGGCTAGATCCACTCACCCCTCTTTGACTGTGACCCTATTAGTCTTGGTGGAGGTTTACAGTCTATGACCGTCTTGTCTTTACTGTTAAAGTGGAACTGTTTAAGAGTTTACCATTTTGGTTCTCCTTCACTGTTTTTATTGCACTTCTCTCTATGGAGAATTTTTTTTCACTCATAATCACTGTTGTAAAACCCACTGTTAACCCCACAGTTATAACTATTTGCATTTGTTTTCAATAATGAGAAGGAAAAATGGTACTGGGGAATACATTTTTTGTTGAGTTGGGTCTGACAGCTGTTTTCAACAAATTTTTGGGTGCAGAATTCAGAACCAGTCTCAGTTTTTATGCATCATGTCAAGTTTTTGAACAAAATGATCCCCATTTTCTAAAAGTATAAAAAAAATAATGGACTCCACAGGTATGTGCTTGATTTTATGAGAATTTTCAAATATTGACGTACAATGAAATATTGAAAGAAACTGACACAACTCCAATGTTTAACCCTTTTGTTTTTATAAAGAATATGGCTACTGTTATACTGTAATTGTACTCATTTATTGGGAGCTGCACTCACCTCTCATTAGGGTTGTAGTGATACACTAATGCAATACATACATGATATTCAGCTCACAATGCAGTATATATCGTAATATTTGGCCAACAGTAACATTTGATACACTTGCATCATTTTCTGAAAGATTTCAAAGGGACAGTGTTTTTGGTGACAACCCTGCGGACAGTAACCACCTGAGCATCTAGGCGATTTGAGGCTCTGTCTGCAGCTGCAAGTACTGTGCTGCTAACATTAGCTGCACAACGTAAGAGCTAACAGGCTAACAAACATCAGCAGCTCTCAACATTCACTCTATAAAAGCCTTGTTGGTAATAAGTGTGCCATCCTCGAGCTAACCTTTATAACAAGAACAAATAACTAAATTCCAGACCTTTACTTGTACAAGAGACCTGTATCGTGCAATGTCACTTAAGATTGAACATCAGTGCTAATTATTAAACCAGTTGCTATTCAGACAAAATCAAAACCAAGGGACATATAATAAGCTATGTACATCTCACAAAAGCTAGATTGAACTGACAAAATTCTGTGCCTTGTAATAAGAATGCACTCCCTAGGCAGACAACTGAAGAAAAATCATCAGCATCATTCATAAAATAAGTTAATAAATGAGTAAACATTGTTACAACTAACGGCACCACCAAGAGCACAAACCCACTTAAATACATTGAGTATAGAGAATTTATCTCAGTGATACAAGTGCTGTAACTAAACAGCCAAGTCTGCATCAGTTTAGATGCTTTTTTCCCCCTCCAGCTCTCTGCATTCTGCTAAAGCGAGACCATGGCAGACCCATGTCATTTTCCTAGTTTGGTCACTCACTTTTCTCTTCGTCCTCCATCCTCTTGACAATGAACACCTTTCCTTTTTTCTGCTGGCTCTGCCATAGTAAATGCCTGTTAAATAAAGGCATGGCTGACTTGTGTTTACAGCTACAGCTAGCTAGCCTTACCTGGCTAGGGGTATGTTTGTGTCACAGTGCCATAAACCGTAAAATTTTTTGAGAGAGATGAAATTTAGGACCACCGAGATGATATTTACTACAGGGACAGGTTAGAGAAGATGTAAGTGGCATATTCAGCCCGACGCTCTAGAGGGAAGGCAGAGGGCCCCCCTTCTCTCCTTCACAAGCCATTTAACCATCACAATTATTTCAAAACCGTTTAAGGTAAAGATGCTACAAAATTGTCATTTTAAAGACTGAAGGCAAGGTCAAAATGTGTCATTTAGTTAATGCCGCAAATACAGTCTAATTACAGGTCAAACAACCACAACAGTATAATCATTGGTGAACCACCGTGCTAGTTGTTTGCATCATCCTCCCCCTCCTTTCTCCAGGCAATCTCTGTCACTCCGCCTCTTCCCATCTGTCTGAAATCACCCAGGCTACTTGAGAAAAGGAGAGAATAAAACTAATAAGTATAACGAGCCACACTAAGCACTGGGAAACGGGGTCTCTTTGGAGAGCAGTATGCAAATATGTCTCATGTGAAACATATGGAGGACTAAAAGTGCCCAAATTACATAAATTGATACACCATTAAATAATTAATTACCTGTCATTAATTAGTTACAATTTTAATTAAATGCATAAATGTGTTACCAAATGTGTCATTAATACATTAACATACCAATTTTGAGGTCAAAAAAATATTTCACTAATTAATTATTTCATGGTCTTTGTGTTGTAGTGGATCATTAATTTGTTTCATCCGTCGGCCTCACCCAACAAAGTTGGTGAGTGGGGCTAACGTGAATCTAATCACTACATTGGGAGTGGTGGACAGAGAGTTTAGATTTTTACCAGTTGACAATAAAGTTTTTTTTCCTAAAGTATCCAAACAAACATAGAGGTTAATAGCACCACCCAGTGTATGGGAAGATGTTGATAACCTCTACATCAATTCTTTATCTGGAATTAACTTACCTTGACTTGATGTGCCCACTAACTTTGATGGGTGAAGTTGACAGATGAAACAAATTCATGATCCACTACAACACAAGGACCATGAAATAATTGAGTTGGTGAACTAATATATATATATATATATATATATATATATATATATATATATATATATATATATACATATTATTTTTTTTTACCTAAATTCAATTGGTATTTTAATGAATCAACACATTTAATAACACACTTATATATTTAATTTAAATTTTAATGAAATAATGACTTATTTAATGACCTATTTATCCATTTAATTTTGGCACTTTTAGTCCTTCATAAAAATATTAAATAGTCTTTATTTATCTGCGAAGGTTAAATAATATAAAAGGGCTGAGGTACTCTTCAAAGAGGTTGCTCTTTTTTCATATAGTCAATATGTGTAATTGTTGATTTTTATAACTTTTTTTGAAGCAATGAATGAATCTGTTGGCTCTCAAGATTACAGTGCCTTTTTTATTTCCTTGCAAATAATTGTTTTCAACATTATCTTGGAACATAATTCTTTGTCAATAGATTAAACATTGTGGTTTTTTAAAAAAATTATATTCATAAGAGACAATCCTTTTTATACCCTAAGCTATTATGCTCTATTATATTGTAGTCCAACAATATAGCGGTTTTCTGCATTTTCTTTTTTTTACTGCTAGGTAATGTGGTATTTGGTCATCCATGTGAACAGAAAACTTTAGGAGCTAAGTAAATTTTGTGTGATGTTTTTGGACACCACCCATTCCCCCCTTCTCTGTGCACTTTCTCCATTTCATTCATCCCAGCTGTGGTGCAGTTTGCCTGGCTTCTCTCTCTGTTAGTGGTCCCTGAGCTGCACACAGCTGCAGAGCTCTTCCTCTGGGGAGCAAGGAAGACATCGGCAGTGGTACAAATGCTGTAGAAGTTTCACAGTAATGGGCTGCTATCAGCACACATGATCTCTGTTCTAGTCATAATGGGGCCCAGGCCGGTGAAAAACGAATGGTGCTGTTATGGGTTCTTGTGCTGCCATGCACCCTTCCTTCACCATACAGGCTTCAC
This sequence comes from Siphamia tubifer, assembly GCA_020466265.1. Lineage (NCBI taxonomy): Eukaryota > Metazoa > Chordata > Actinopteri > Kurtiformes > Apogonidae > Siphamia > Siphamia tubifer. Next base: position 28,063,147 of record CM035791.1, on the reverse strand, counting down.
CCTTCTACACACATCTCTTTTACTCATCCTCTAGACAAATCCTCCCTAGGGATGAGATTATTCTGCATGCTCACAAGAGGGAGCGGGAGAAAGAAAGAGGGAGAGAAGGGGGGTGGACATGAGCTTGATGATGTGATTATGTAAGGGCCAGCACTGTATGGAAAAGAGGAAGTCCATGACAGAATGAATGAAAAAATAAATGCCTCTGGGGGCAGCAGTTAACACGCCATTTGGATATTCATTTTGTGCTCTTTTTCTTGGATCTATCCAGGCAATCATACAAATGAGCACTGCCACCCGTCTTTCCTCAACTCCCCATGCCATATTTTGGCGTACAGATTTAGCCCCTTATTGCATAAGTGAGATGAAATATCTCTCCTGTAAAGATCTGATTGTGGTTGCTTTCACTTGATGCACACCAAATGTTCAATTTCAACCAAAAGCTCTTAGTTTGCTTCATTTTTATTGATGTGAAAGCATAAATTGCACTCGGATTCACACTAATTCAAGTGGACGGAGACCTCCAAAAAGAGGTGGCCTTGGTCTGCGTGACTCCACACCAAATGCCACACTCACTTATTACCAGTGGGAAATTGCCCTGTAGCCTATTCTGCAGTAAAAGCCATGAATATATAGCCTGACTTGTGGATGTTTGGAGCAATCTTTGTTGCATAATCAGCATGACTACATTCATGAAAATCACATGTCTCCTCTGTCTGAAATGATGTCCTATATGGCTTCAGTGGCTCCAGTGCATTAGCAGATTGTTCTCCGCAGCTGCGACTCATTCTCAAATTGGATATTTTGCCCAAAACGGACAATACAGAGAATGTAATGTACAAAGACCAGCACAAGTACCAATGTACAATTGTCTCGCTCCGTAGTGAGTCAAAGTTGGCGCTTCTACTGGAAGACCAACATGGAAATTTCAATCGGACCAATTTTGGTTTGCTTACAGATGTGAAAGTGTACCACACCGGCATCTGCTATGTAAGAACAATTTTATTGCCCGGTGTGGACCAAATAATTGAAATAGTGTTGTGGAAGTGCCCTGAGAGGGATGGTCTCCGCTATTTCACCACCCTACCAGTGCTATGCTAGACAGGAGGAGGCTACACGATCTTTGGCACACACTGGAACCACACACTAGGCCATTGTGGGCCTGGACCAGCAATTACGGTTGTGTTTTCCCTCTTCTCTACAGAAGCCACTTCCATTTTGACACTGGCAGCAAAGTCACTGACATTCTGGCATCTGTCTCTGGGGCAGACTTGAGAAAACCGTTCCCTCAGGAAGAACAGAGAGCCATTTACAAGTGGGCTAATAAAGTTTCCCAGATCTGAAAAGCTTGTGCAGTTAACATTCGGAAGCTGTCATTTGACTACACAGCAAGAGTCCACTTTACTGGTGTGCACTAGCTTTGCTGGCTGGCTATTTTCTCCCCACTCTACTAATGAGTTTAATGAATGTGATGAACATGTGCCGAATGTGGTTTATACTACCACCACACATACAGTGGCTCACGTTACAGCATGGTGCTTCCCAGCCTCCAGTGGCTGCTAGTGTAATTGTTAGCATTCCAGGTCATCCAGATCTCCTTTGGTGTACTGTATAAGAATTGTGGACAGACTGCTGAAGGTCCTACAAGTCTACGTAACTCAGTCTCAAGCACCATTTTCATGTGAGTGTGTGTGTGTAGCTGTGGACTGCCCAAGAGTGCTTAACAAACCCCATCACAAAAGCTGCTCCACCATATGCTGCTATATTTAAAATCATTAGATGGTAGTGTTTCAGTGAGTCATCTTTTCCATTTTTTTTTCTTTCTCTTTCTTCCACATTTCCAATACTGAGTAACTCATTGCATGTTCCCATTTTAGCAGAAAAATGGTCTGCTGTGATTACTTTGTGATGAGTCTATTTGAACCAAATCAAGCCAGCTGGCATGTGTATGTACCTTGTACACGGCAGTAAAGATTTAGGTCAGCCCGATCTCAGGCTCTAGCTGTCATCTTGAGCTTTTGTGCAAATTTGTCTTTGTGTGATTAAATGTAGCTGACATAAGTGGGATTTGTTAGGAACCAGCCAGAAGCCTTACATTCAACTTGAGATCAGCACCGTGTCAGTATTTGTGGAATTATTCACATTTTGCATCCACATTTCAGTGGGTGTACCAGATTGACTTTGGAAGAATTTAGACATTGAGGTGTGGCCTGGTATATCAAGCAAAAGGTCATCACAGTCAGACTGCATAAACATCAACTATCACCTGTCTTCCATTAGCCTTTCTGTGGACTTCTCCATCCATCCATTATCAGATTTGGCTTAGCGTTCATCAGCTACAGCTGTACTCTGCAGAGCCCTACCAATTAATCGGCCGGCCGATTATAGGGTCTCACCGGTTAATCAATATCGGGCCAATATATAGCTGATTTATTAACTTTTTTTTGCTGCTGAGTTTCTGTTCCTCACCGTTTCTGGGCAGCTCACACACACAGAGATTGAGAGTAAAGCCTGTCAATTCTGCTTTTACTCCGACAGTCAGCCCATCACCCCCACACATGTGTATCTGAAATCAGACTGGTAACCCATCATTTCTAGTCCCACAATGCGATCTTCCCCGGCCCTGCACGTTTGTCCCACACCCCTGCTCGTCCACCACACTGAACCACCCTCGCCCCGCGTGTGCTCCAACATAGACCGCTCATCCACCACTCTGAACCACCCCAACTCCACGTACGCTCCAACAAGGACCCCCACAAATGCGCTTCCCCTCTACCTCATAATATAATCTGCAGATAATATAGGGGAGACTGGGGACAGTGAAACTGGGGTCACTTGTAACATTTGTAATTGCTCCAATCAGGAACAACTTTGGACTAACCTTATTCATTCTGCACATGCTCAGTTTAGTTGTCTACATCCACACTTATGAGAGAAAACATCATTTTATGCTCAGTAATATTTTTACTGTAATTTTTGTGATTCATAGTTTGTAGGCGCGTTTCCCTGCCATTTTAAATAATTATTTACCATAGAATGTGTATTATACTACTTATAAAATATTACTCTGCTCTGTCCAGAATAAAAACTACCACGTCTATAACCTGTGGTTTTACATGGACAAATTTTAATCTGATATCAGAATATTTTCGTGATATAATATTATAATTATAATATTATATAAAGCGCTGCACACTACAAGGCATAAAACAGAGAAAGAACAAAGCAATAAAATAAATATAAAAATACAATAAAAAGTGCTAAAACTACACAGATAAAAAAAAAAAAACAAATAAAAATGATAATACAATAAAAGAACTAAAATCAATGAGCCACTGAGTCGAAGGCCAGGGAGTAAAAATGTGTTTTAAGACAAGTTTTAAAATTGGACAGTGTAGGTGCCATCCAAAGGCAGCTTGTTCCACTGCCATATATTGCAATTACCGAATATATGATTATTCTATCCTGTGTAAATAAATATTCTTATTTCATATATTGGCCACTATATCGGTTATCAACCAATACTACTGTACCTAACCTACTGTACATGTGCACGCTTATGTCCCCACACGTGCACACTGCTGTCTGCACACACACACACACACACACACACACACACACACACACACACACACACACACA